>VWZD01013617.1:396-187834 GCA_013396695.1 Sakesphorus luctuosus
TGTCTTAGACTTTGTATTTCTGTTTGTAGGATGGAACAAAGTTTATTTGTATTGGAGCTCTGTATTCTGAGCTGGTGGCTGTCAGCAGTAAAGGAGAGCTCTATCAGTGGAAGTGGAGTGAATCAGAGCCTTACAGAAATGCACAGGTACTGTACAGCTTTAAATGCTGACCTTCAGAATGATTCATATGCTTTGAGTATCTAAAATATTTCTTTGTTTCCAAAGAATCCCTCTCTGCATCATCCACGAGCCATGTTCTTGGGGTTAACAAATGAAAAGATAGTGCTCCTTTCTGCAAATAGTATTAGAGCAACTGTTGCCACGGAAAATAACAAGGTACGAGAAGTCTGCTGGTTGCTTCATTTGGCAAATCTGGGTTTTTTCAGTTACTTACAATATACTATAGAGTAGTTGATTCTTCAGCTTCATCTGTAGTAGGAAGTAATTAGTTTGTTCATTCATTTCTTTTCCTCTCCAACTGGTGTTTTGTAGAAATGCAAAGTTAAAAAAACCAAAACCAACAAACTGGCAGATTTACAGCTGAAACAGTGAAAATACTCAGTTTACCTAATTATATAAAACACTTGACTTTTTTCTGTTACAGTAGAAACTGACACTGATTTGAGAACAGAGAAGCTTGTTAATATTTTGTATAGATTTCCTAGAAAGACCAAGGGCATTGAATCTTTAGTACATTACCAGAATACGCTTTTCTGCCCAGTCAAGAGTGAACTTAAAACTTCCTTGGTAAAGATACCAAGACATCCGTATCCTTTATGACACCTTTCACTGGGATGTTTTTTAACCTTTTTTTGTTAATGTTAAGGACTTGAAATAGAGGGGAGGGAAATCGTGAAAAGCTCTTCTTTGGGGAAAGAAAAG
This sequence comes from Sakesphorus luctuosus, assembly GCA_013396695.1. Taxonomy (NCBI): domain Eukaryota; kingdom Metazoa; phylum Chordata; class Aves; order Passeriformes; family Thamnophilidae; genus Sakesphorus; species Sakesphorus luctuosus. The sequence continues at coordinate 1,279 of VWZD01013617.1, forward strand.
ATGGTAGGGGAAAAATTGTTTAGTGTGAGCTTCTTTTTGTTTGGTTTTTGTTTTGTGATGGATTTTTTTCCTCCTTTCAAAACCAGTAAATATTACATTAAATGTTCAACTGTGGTGCAACTTTTCCCCCCTCCCTTCTACCTTCTTTGTTCCTTTCTTCCCTTCTCCCTTAGGTTGCTACATGGGTAGATGAAACTTTAAGCTCTGTAGCTTCTAAATTAGAACACACTGCACAGACCTACTCAGAGCTTCAGGGAGAGCGGATTGTTTCTTTGCATTGTTGTGCTCTTTATACATGCGCTCAACTAGAGAACAACTTGTACTGGTGGTAAGTAAATACTGCGTTTGTTTACAACAGTGTAGATCCTCTGGATGTCTTCATGTCTTTAGTTCTGAGAAGCACTGTAAACCAACTGAACCCTTGTTGTTCTGAGTTCTGTAACTGCACTTGAGCTTAGGTTCCGTTTTTGAAGTATATTTATTCTCTTTTTTGATGCCTAAAGCTCTTGAATCCAATTATTATAACATCTTTAACAGAATAAGGTCATTCTTGTAGGAGATGTGTGTAAATGCTTTAGCATTCAGATGTATCAGTACTACACAGCATCAGAGAATAACCTTCTCTATGCCCTTTGGGCCTTTCCAGATTATAAATAGGAACAAACTTAGCCACATATGAGGTCGATGTTCTGCTGCCTGGCTCTGTTAGAAAATTTCAACTGTTTGTTTGTAGTCCAGATCTTAAAGAAGGGAGAAATAGCATCTGATGCTCCCTCTGGAGTTTGTTGTTGAAATTTAACACTTTGAAACCAAATATTAAATAAATGTTAGTTAAAATATTTAAACTAACAATTTGATAATTAAGAAGCCCATGCTGAAAACAAACAAAACTGAGCTAAAAACAAACCCTCAAAAATATTACTGCCCAAAGGGTTCTGAAATTAATTTCTAATCTGAGTGAACTCATGGAATAATACTAATGCGTTGTCAGCATGCATTATCCTTCGTTGTGTCAGGAGTCATCCCATTGTGTATCATGCCCAAAGTTCAAGTTGCTTTGAGGCATGGATGAGATAAATACTTGATGATGAGCTGGAAATCAGAGCATTGAAAATTAATTCTATGAAACAGCTTTCTCATTAAATTCTATTAACTCTGTAGAAAATATTTAAGTAGAATTGTAAGTAGACTTGTAAACTTAAACACTGGCATATTTTATTATAACTTCCAGTCCCAGATCTCAAAATTACACCTCTCTGGTGCTTCGCCCTTTCATTATGTCACAGCTGACATTCCACACTTAATGACTCTTAATGTAGAAACTGCTGAGGAGCCATAACTTTGGAGATACCTGACTTTTAGAACCTGCCATCTTTACTGCTTTTAGAATAATTTGTGCAATATATAAAAAGACTTTTTAGCATTTATATGTAGTCTTTGGAAGCAATTTATTAACTAACGTGTCCTTTCTGGAAGGGGTTAAATGTTGGCTGTGGTAAGTTTGTTGCCACCTGAATGTAGACAGAAGCTTCTGTTACTATTGATACCCTTAGTTAGAGTGGTCTGTAGTACACTGAGACAGGATTTCAAATTCCAGCATTGCACAGTACTGTGCTTTTCATGTTTTGCTTAAAACGAAGGAGCATGTTCAAATCAAAGCATCCAACTCTATAACCCACCTACTAAAACATGGAGTATCAAAATAATAAGTGTGCTTATCTGTGTACGTATCGCTACTTTCAGCTAAATCTAGAGGGTCCAATTACAAAAGAAGTGTCCTTTCTTTTTCCCCTCTTGCAGCAGACGTCTGTCATGAGTGTCTTAGACTCCTTCAGCCATGTCCCCAGAGAGAAAGTGAGGCTTTTAAAATTTAGAAACAAAAAAGCTTATCTTGTTCCCCAGCAACTGAAAATTCTGGAAGTTACCACTAGTTGTGGGAAAGATACCATCAAGTTTAGAGAGACCACACACAACAGGAGAGTGGTGACTGGAACATACCACTTGTGACAGAGATCTTGCAACATTTCAGGCTGGAAGGAAAGCCATTTGAAATAACTGGTGTGCTCTGCCTCTTCTCCTCCTAATAAATTGGCCATTGAGATGAATGTGGAAGGTGGGGGTGAATACAGAAAAAGAAGACATCTCTACAGTGCTTTGAGGTTTTGGAGAAGGTGGCAGAGACACTTGTATGTTTTATCATGATTGAAGTTTGACCATACACATTAAGCAGAAGGCATAAACTGTTTGAAGTTGTGAACAAAGCTTTTCTTTAATAGCCTTTTTAAAAATAATATGCATTTTTCCACAGGGGTGTAGTTCCTTTCAGCCAAAGGAAGAAAATGCTAGAAAAGGCCAGAGCAAAAAATAAAAAGCCGAAGTCTAGTGCTGGTATCTCCTCTATGCCAAACATAACTGTTGGGACCCAGGCAAGTGCAGCTGCACCAGCAGCATTTTTAATCTGCTGTATGATGAGTTTACAACCTGCTCTTAAATAAACCACAACTAAATGGATTAGGTTCTATTCTTGTTATGCACAAAAGTGATAGCCATCATATGGAATTAAAATAGTATGTTTTAATTATATGACTGTAAATGGAAGTGTCCTGTTTGTGTTTTTATTGTTTTAAAGTATTGTTATTGCTGCACACAGGGAGGAACAAGCTGTACTCAGCCAAAGTATTTCTATTTACTTCACCTACTGATTCTGTATTTTGAGAGAAAGTAACTATAGAATACAATTCTTGATGGAACATGTAGCTTTGTAAATGATTTGTCATTTTAGTGCCTTCAGTATTTGCTTCATTTATGCAGTGGGATAGAGCTTTAGTTTGAAGCCATTACCAAAAAGGCTTATTACTGATACAGAGGTGTAGGATTCTTCTTGTGATTAGTACTAGAACTAATATGAGACAAAGCAGCTCCTTCCCAGGGAGAACATTTCTTTTGATTCCAAATCCATTCTAATTGACACAGAGATGAGTCTCTGTTACTGGATTAATTGTTCCTTTTGTGGTTGAGCAACTCAATATATATTGAACAGTTGCACTGCTAAAGCTGTTGCTTTCAGCTGTGAATTACACGACAGCCTCTTTTTCTGTACATTATGCTGACTTTGCTCTTCACCTAATTCCATAAATTTTCTATGTTTTGACTACTACATACGCCATCAAGAAAATGCATGCACATATGATTTCCCTCGGTATAATCCATTGTTCTCATAGAAATAAATACTTGTGTCTGTAGGTTTGTTTAAGAAATAACCCCCTCTATCATGCTGGAGCAGTTGCTTTTTCAATCAGTGCTGGAATTCCTAAAGTGGGTGTGTTAATGGAATCTGTTTGGAACATGAATGACAGCTGTCGATTTCAGCTTCGGTCCCCTGAGAGCTTGAAGAACATGGAGAAAGCCAGCAAAACTACTGAGGCAAAGTAAGTGTGGAGAACACACACATGCACATACACACAGGGCATTTATTTGATATTCTCTTGAATTGGTGAGTGGTTAATAATTGAAAAGAAGGAAGGTCAGGGTTTTATAATTTTGAAAATTTTGCCATCTTTATAAGAGACTGAGTGTCTTGTAAACTCTGCTAAATGTGCAGAAATGCTCACTGCAGGGAAGGGGTCTCAGCTGTGTGAAACCGCTGTGGACGTGTGAAATGCAGAAGGGATTTTAAATGGAGACTTGCCTACAGTATTTCACAAAGTTTTCTCAAAATTTTAAATTTTAATAGCTGAAGATGGAACCAGCTGTTTGCTGGCCCTTCATGAGATCAGCAAACCTGGTTTAGCCCCTCCATATTTAAAAAAAAAAGAGTTGACAATTGCCATTTAAATGTTTCTTAAAACAGATTGAAACAATTTCAAGTAAAACTTGAAAACGTTTAGCAGTTCTGGAGTTTCAGGTTACTGTATAAAGCTAATTATTCTTCCTGTCTTCAAATGAAGCTCATCATGTTTGTTCTCTATAATAGTTTATCTATACTCAGTTAATGTTAAAAAGCTAATCCCTGATTAAGCAGCATTGCACTCTCCCCAACATCAAGATTATGGCCTTCTCAGGATGATTGTTTCCAAGTGTTTCATTAAGGAATTGTTTCATTAAGGTATAGTTAAAGGAATGTGGCTGGGACACACGCTTTGTCCATTGTCGAGGGAAAGATTTTGCTGTTCTCTTTCTTCATTCTAAGTACTACTTTTATTCTAGACCTGAAAGCAAACAGGAACCAGTGAAAACCGAGATGGGTCCTCCACCGTCCCCAGCTTCCACTTGTAGTGATGCATCTTCAATAGCAAGCAGTGCATCAATGCCATATAGTAAGTGATGTGTAGCCCAGAGTAGCATGAAATGCTTGTATAGATGTTTCCATGAAAGTCAGTTCTACAGTGATTCTGTACTGATTTTAGAATCCTTCAGTCTTTCAGTCTGTACTGCAGTACAGTACAGACAAAGGCTTTTGTAATAGATTTTGGATAATCAGTGAATTGTGAGTGTTAGATTTGAACATATTGGTATAAGCAGCGACTCCTTGATGTGTGGTGTATCTGTGCAAGTGTAATGGTTCTCAGAATCAAAGTATCTTTCAGGAGGTGAGAGGAAGTCTTAAGATAAAGTTGTTTATGTTTAATTGCAATGTGATAATGAGTTTCTTTACAGCCCAGAAATTGAACTTACTTTGGAAAACTCCTTTTCAGATTAAGCCGCTGTTGCACAGCTTGCCTTGCAGTTGAATTTCTATGTATAAAGCAGTAGATTGTCATCTATTACAAAAAAATGTCTAAAATTAGAGATTCTTTAGTAACATACAAAAGCAGTGAAGTTTCATAATACAAATTTTGTTTAAAACCCGAAAAGGCTACATCAGAATTCATGTAACTGTACTCCCTAAGCACTTTTTTTTCCTGTCTGTTTGAACACATAAATTTAAAGACATTTTCTCTCTGCCTTTTTTTCTTCTAATTGTTCACATACTCTGGTTTTAAGACATGTTCACCTAGAGACTCAACTGGCCTCGTGCAGTGACTGAGAATCTCATATGCTCAGATCTTCAATACTAATTAATTTTACTGTTAGTCTTTTACTACTCATTTCTTCTCTTTTACAGTTCATTCAACTGTAATTTATCACTGATGACAACTTTGCTTGGTATTTTGAAGTAGTGTTTGAAGTTAACTGTGCAATTAGCTTAGAAGTTCTCTGCTTCTTCAAATATGTTGATAGTATTAATTGCACTATATACTCAATGCAGAAGATTAAAGGTTCTTGTCAATGTTAATTTAGCCATGTTATATATTTAAATTTCATTTTGAGTGTACTACAGTTACTGTTCAGATAAAGTCTCTGCAGTGAATCTAACTATTGCAATTGCTGTTAACTATTTTCTGCCTCATTTGCTATTCCTCTAGAAGTTTACCAAATAATCCATATGTGGTAGACAAGCAGACTTTTTGTAAAGTTGATAAAAAACACTGCAGCAGGGCTGAATGAAGGGTCTAACAGTGTTAAATGTTTTGCTTACAGTATATGAGCCCTGCCAAAACAAGGCTTGTTTCTTGTTTTTTAATTTGATTGTATTCTAATTACTGTATTATTTAAAATTTAAAAATTGAAAAAATGTTGTAGTTACTTTGCTTTAATATTCTCAATAATTGCTTTGTTTCTCATGTAGGCTTTATTAGTTCTAAATGCATAGAAAAATATGAAAATTATATGATACACTGTTAGGTATCTCTTGACTCTTATATTCTTGTTAACCTCTTGTTAATTTCTAAATTTGACTGTTGATAATCTTTTTGTGGAAAGGTTTGGTATTCACTGAACATTGCATTTTGATGCTTTAAGTATTTCAAGTCTTTCTTTTTGGTAATAACTTTTTTGTCTCAGAGCGACGACGATCTACTCCTGCCCCGAAAGAGGAGGAGAAGGTGAATGAAGAACAGTGGTCTCTGAGGGAAGTTGTGTTTGTGGAAGATGTTAAGAACGTTCCTGTTGGCAAGGTTTGTCTAAAATACACTGTCCCACTGTATTTGGGGAGGAGAAGAAATGGTTTTTGTTGTAGATAAGCTAACTGTTAATGGAATCATACATTTGGGGATGCTTAAGAGTATTTCTGATGAGTATGATTTGTTGTATTTTAATTTGTCCATAAAACAATGGTAATAATAGAGCAAATATGTTATGAACAAAATATGCTGAATCTTAAAAAGTAACATTCTGAACAACACTATTAAGAAAAGCAGATGTGATTTTATCCAAAATACTGCTTTTGGTGTGTTGGGTAATAGCTCCCATGTGTCCAGTGAGACTGTGAAGAGTTTCACCTGTTGTGACTGACTCCCACATGCACATGGTGGAATGCTTGAGTGAATCTCGTGTTCTGGCAACCAAAGAACAGAAGTATTTTGATTAGAAATTATATGCTTCATTAATATGACTATAAAAGTTATTTTATTTATAACTCTAGAAAATCTGTTTGTTTGGTCCTTGTAAATTTTTCATTTTCTCTGTAGTAAACCTTTGCTCTGACACAGAGTCCTATAGAGGAAAATACTTTATTTCTCCTTTGGCGTTGTTGTGTGATGATGGGGGCATTAGATCCTCTGGATAGTTCTCTGATATGATTTTCAAAAATAAGAGCAACAAGAAAGCCAATCAAGGTTTTCCACCAAAGAAAAAGATTGGATTGCTTTCTGTTTGATTCACAGAAAATTTTAAAAACAAGAGTTACCAGAAGAGAATAAGTAACTGTCCAACAGAAGGCAGTTGGATTTAGTAAGAGATATTTTACTTGCATCCCTAATAGGTTTACTTGTGTGGCAGTGTAAGATTTGCCTTGAGCAATATCTTTGAAAGGAGGAATCCCACAGTGTATTTTCACTAATGTGCTTAGGTCATTTCTGCAGAAGGAAATCCATTGAAACTTCAAAAAACTGAAGTTTTGAGATCTAGTTGAAGTCACTGAAGCCACTGTTTGCCTCTGATACCAGCTTTTGGAAGCTGCCTTTGTCCTTATCTGTCCTTCCTGTTTTAGACCCCAAGGTGCTGAGAACAGAGACTGTTTCACTATTTATGTGTACAGTTGCAAAGCTGTCTGTGCATTGCATCGAAAACTACTATAATAAATACAGATGACCTTGAATTTTTATATTAATATTTTCATTGAATTGCTAAAACCAGTAAGTGGTTTGACTTCTGAATAGAGTTACTGCTGCTGAGTCTGTTCTGTATCATTCATTTATGGCAAAGATGTTTTTTCCATCATAAAGCATGCTGTCCTTTCCCAGTGATGTATGATAGTGTCATTCATGTCTTTCCTTTTATAGTTTTGTAACACTTTATTATCTTTGGAGTTTAGATAGAATCCGGCAGACAAATTTGTAACAAATTTTGTCTGCCGGATTCTATCTAAACTCCAAAGCAGTAATTACAAAATTGTAACAAATTTTGTCTGGTCGTGTCCAGGTGAAAGACAGAAATACGGTTTATAACAAGGAACAAGTTTATGTCTCATTGTATATTCTGTTTGAAATTTGGATCAGTTGTGTGATTGTATGAGAAAATAACAGAGGCACCTTAGTCTGCAGAAGAGTTATACTTGGCAGTTTTCTCCTACAGGCTCTAGAGTAGTTGATGCTGTTCACTGTGGAACAGTAATGTATGTAATTTAACTTGTTGTGAGCTGAGTTAAGCAGAAAGAGGATTCGAATTCTGAACAATCGGACTGTTCTGTGCATAAGTAAACAGAGGTTCAGACTGTGAAAATATAATCATATGAATTTGGAGTCTTAGGACTTGATGAAGAAAGAAGTTCTACCCTTTTAGAGTCCACCCAGATACACATTATTCTGGCCTTCCATGGTCTTCCACAATCTGAAAAGTCACATCTTTGATGTGGATGGCCTCAGTGGCCTGAGCACCCTGCATAAGAATATACTATTCCAATTTAAACTTGTCTTTTGTTACCTTTCATGTTTCAGAAAATTGGAAAGGCTTTGAAACACTTTTTGAGTCTTAAGGACTTGATGTACCAAGTATGGTGTCAGTGGAGCAGCACTTGGCTTCTCTCAGTGCTCACCCAGCAGAATATGTGTTTGTGCAGCTTGTGAATATTGGGAAATACTGGTAATTTGGTGGATGTTTTTTGAGCACAACATGAATTCGCTTGCAGTAAACTAATTTATTTCTGAGGCCAAAAGTCTTACTTTATGTAATAATTGAGATTTGAAGTAGTAAGAGGAATAAAACAATTACTTTTGTCCTTTTACCTGCAAGAGCATCTGATTTTTTGAACAGTTTTATTCTTTAGAATAAAGTGAATAAGGCGTGATAGCTCTGAGCTTCTGTCAAAATGTTTGCCATCTTTTAAAATTTCATTTGTATAATTCTTAGTTGTACATAAAAAAAGAATTTTCACTTAGTCTTCAGAAGGTGGAATTTAGTGATAGAAAAGGGGTTCAGATTTACTGATGCTCAGCCTTTGTTCCTGAAATGGTTTTGTTTCTAGAAGATTTGTGTCTCTGTGCTTTCAGATGTACACAGAACTTCATGATGTCTCTAAAAACTGATTGATTGAAATCCTTCCAAGACCTCTGCTGTGTTCTGTTTGTACAACAGTGGACAGGTAGATGGTGTCAAGTTCTGATGTGCCTGTTTCTCTCTAGGCACTGACCTGATTATGTAACAGCCCTCCCCTGAGTGCTTGTGATTATTTTGATACCAGTAGATGTTAAAACCAGCATTTTACACACTGCTTTGTAAGTGTGCCAAAGCAGAAAATGACCAGAGACTGTGAAAATTCTGAAATTGGAGCAGTCTTGAAAGAAATGAAGAATGTGTGCCTGCTACATGTACTCTTGTGTCATCTTGCTCCTTGGAATATATTTGCTTCCAATCTCATTTCAATTTAAGTCCTTCATGGCTTGGAACAAAACTAAGCCTTTATTCCTCCAAGTCTGTCATTAGATGGAGGAGGTAATCATTACATGATTATCCACCTGATGAAAGACAGATGGAATGAAAAAGCCTGGCACTTGTCTCTTGTCTGCATTGATGAGGAGTCTGATGGAGTCTTCCTGCAGTGTCATTTAGAAAAGATACGGACTGAAATAAACCTTTTTTACAGCTCAGTGGTATCAGAGGAACAGAAGCTTTTTCTCGATCCCACGCACTTTGGGATATTCTACTTAACCACAGTAGCTTCTGGGTCTCCTTTTCTGAGATGGCTTAAATGGTGTCTGGAACACTGTTAGAACAGAGGGGTAGGGAACCTGAGTTGGAGCGGCTTTTTTCTTTGGCAGCTGCAGTTCATTTTGGTCTGGGCCTTTCCATGAGCAGTGACCGAGGCCTCCCCAAACTGCTTCTGGTCATCAAAGGTACCCTCAGGCAGAGGAGACTGCAGTGTATTACCAGTTTTGCAGCCCCTATGCCCAGAAAGCTTATCAGGTCCTAGGGGTTTTGTGAAACATAAGTTTGGACTGAGTAGTTTGTTCTTTAACCAATACTTCTATTGCATTATTTCAGTCAGTCACTTGAACTTTTTTTCTGTCTGAAATTGAAGCCTTCCAATGAGAAGGGTAACTTGAAAGAGGTCAGAATAGATGTTGTCTCAGAAGAGTTACCCAGTCCCTATCAAGAGTCTGGTTTTAATCCTTCAAAGTTGAATATTTTAAAAATTGTGTCAGTATTTCTTTGAAAGTGCTCATTCTACTTTGTGAGAAGAGGTAGAATCCTTTTCTGTGATGTTAAAGTTTCTTCCATTCCAACAAGGATATTGGATAAGAAGTAGAAAAAGTATTTTCCCTAGTCTTCTGCTGCTATGTCTTTAGAGGAAATGTGGTGATTCTGGAGGGAGAAAGATTCTATGTTTAACAGTGGCATTATAGTGTCCAGGAGTGTGGCAGTGGATTGATACTAAGGATGAGGGAGATAAAAACTATGTTCATCTTTCACTTTGTCAAATCATTTTTCTTTTATTAAAAAGAAAGATGGAATCTCATTTTCTTGTAGTTGAAAATGCACTAAAAAGGTATTCTGCTTTGAGAAAAAAAATCTTTAAACTTCCATCTTGTTGCTTGCTTTTTTCATTCATTTGATTCTGTTCTTTTAATTAAGACCTAATAAGGCAAACATTGTAGTTCTGTAAAATGCTTGTTTCTAGTTGGTGAAAATTCTGCATTAGCAATATCAGCAGTCTAAGTACATTAGTTTTGGAAGCTAAAGCATCTAAGTCCTTTAAGCTTTTGTGTTTTATTTTTGTTAATGAGTTTTTCAATTATCTCAGACTTACAGAATTTCAATTAAAGAGGAATATTTGTTGCATATTTATCTTGTTTGGTGCCGGCTCATTATACCACATCTCTGCTCTGGAGCTTTCAATGTGCAGTTGCTGTCAAGTGCTTCACTCAAGCTCCTTGCTCACTACATCAATGGGTAGCTTTATTTTCTTTCTGTGTAACAGGCAATAGTAGTAGCCTAGTAATAGAAGTAATAACTTTAAGTAAAGAACTGATTTCTGTTACCCTTTGAAGAGGTGAATGTCTTCTAAGCCAAATTAGCTCTTAAAGATACATGATTTTATTCTTGAATTGGAAAGAAAAAAAATTGCCCTTTGGACTTGGAAAGAATCACCACAGAGTTCCAGCACTTTACAAACTTGTTAGCATTTCATTGAAAACTTCAAAAGTGATGTAAGTGAGAAGTGAGGTAGTTCATCTGAGTGAGGATGCTCATGGAGTCAATAAGAAATCCAAGTTTTTAAGATTTCAGTGATTTTAGTAAAATGACAAGGCTAATGACCAAGAGCTGTAAAATTTATCACTGATTATTGCAAATGTTTTTCTTTCCCTGACAAAGGTCTGGATTATTTTGAAGCAAATGAGATTGTGTTCAAAGCTTTGAAACTGTGATGTGTTCTGCCTGTAGGTGCTAAAAGTGGATGGTGCATACGTTGCTGTGAAATTTCCGGGCACCTCCAGCAATGCAAACTGTCAGAGCAGTTCCAATTCAGATCCTGATCCTTCTTCTCTCCTCCAAGACTGTAGGCTGCTCAGAATAGATGAACTGCAGGTATGTGTTTGTGAAACATTGTCAAGGCGATCAGTATTGTGAAATGTCAGCTCTGTGTGTGCTTAATTCCAGCTTACAATTTTACATTTATTTTCAGGTTGTAAAAACTGGTGGAACTCCAAAAGTTCCTGACTGTTTTCAGAGGACACCTAAAAAGCTGTGTATCCCTGAAAAAACAGAAATCCTAGCAGTAAATGTAGACTCAAAAGGTAAGTAGGACATACCCCTAAGTCCATTCTGTAAGTCCAGCTCTGTTGGTTGCTTTATTATCTGTCTTTTGCCCTAGTGGAAAATACCTACTGCCCAAAGAACATAAAGAATTGTTTCCATTGATTTTAGTAATTCCTTGAAGGTGCTTTAGTTAGAAGTTCTACTGGATGCCATCAGTAAAACACTTAACTTTTTTCTTCGTGTATCTTTGAAGGAGTGCATGCTGTTCTGAAAACTGGGAACTGGGTTCGATACTGCATATTTGACCTTGCCACAGGAAAGGCTGAACAGGAAAATAATTTCCCTACTAGCAGCATTGCATTCCTGGGTCAGAATGAGAGAAGTGTTGCTATTTTTACAGCTGGACAGGTTTGTGGTTTTGTGTCTCAGTCATTTAATCTCACTGCAATTCACTCTGGTAATCTTTGAATGAGATGGTACAGCCTTCTGTAAGGCTTTCCCAGAGTCTGGCAAAGAAATGGTTTTTCTAACAAGTTATGAAAGACTTGATGCTGCCATTACTATTTTGAGGGCACAAAGGGAACAGCAATCATTCACTTAAACACATCTACTCAAATGCTACTTTGAATGTAAAAAAGGGGGGAAAAACTTGACAGAATGGTGCCTGGGTTAGTGTAAATTTGTTACCTAGCTATGTTTTGGAACTGGATCAGATAAAAATCCACCCTTGAGAATAAATGGAATTACTGACAAAAAAAGGTATTTGACCCTAAAAATGACGTATCAGAGTTTTGTGCAACTCTTCCACAAACATGATATACTCTGTTGAGGGTAATTGGAGGAAACGTTTCTTTGCAAAATAATATGAATGTTTCATTTCAGTATAATTCAACTTTGTTTGGAACATTCACCTAAGTTAAAAGCATAGGTACTACATATTTCCCTGGTAACATTTCATAATGAATGTATATCATAAGGACGATACCTTTAATGGTATTTACTATGTTAAGCACATTCTGGGCACTTGCAGAAGAGACACTTGTATCTTACGTGGCACCACTTGTAATGATAAGAGACAATGACATAAATTAGAATCTTTGGTAAACTCTTGTCATTGTTGACAGTCAAGAAGAACTGGACCATTTTGGAAGGATAATGTTTATAAATGATGGAATCTTAATGACAAAATCTTTTTTCCCAAATGTAGGAATCGCCTATTATTCTTAGAGATGGAAATGGTACAATCTATCCCATGGCAAAAGATTGTATGGGTGGGATACGAGACCCTGACTGGCTTGATCTTCCACCTATTAGTAGTCTTGGAATGGGTGTTCATTCCTTAACAAATCTTCCTGCTAACTCGACCATCAAAAAGAAAGCTGCTATTATCATTATGGCTGTTGAGGTAAAATATTTTCTACCAAGTTACAAGCTTTTTTTTCCACTTGTTTTATAAAGTTATGCTTAAAGCAACTTCGTGTTTAGATACTGTTTTGTATTTTCAGTATTTCAAAGAAACTCATTTCAACAGAAGATTTTCTTAGAAATATGAAAACACATACAAATTTGCCAAATGCATTGAAAGATCCATTTTGAGGGGCATGATTTCTGTATCAGACTTTTAATGAGTAAGATTTTTTTTGGCATTTATTTTAAAATGGTTACCTTTTTATGTCTACTAACACTGTACAGTCCTTTTTGTCTCATGGGTGCACAGTTTTTCTGAGGGATCCAACACACCTTATTTTCTTGAGAATGCAAAACATATTTTACTTATTTTCTTCTTTTTTAAAATCATATATTTGGACCATACACTAGGAAATTATGAGGGTCAAGTGAAGATTTTTACACTTGACTTGCCTGTAGAGTTCTGTCCTCATCTGTGATGCTGTATGAATAGTTCCTGTGAATCTTTGTGCCATACTTGTAAAAACTCTTGTGATTTGGGGCAGTGTGGTTAGATCTGCTGTGTGCTCAGCTGCCACCCAAAGGTACCGTGTACCTTTAGATTGAGATGAATTGCACAGCAAATTAATATTCCATCATTGTGGAAAAGCTTCTATATGGAGTCATCCTCCCAGACCTTCAGCAGCTTATAATTATTCACTTGGCAGCACATATATATTGTGTTTAAAAAGAAATACGTAAGAACTAGTTCATATAGACCCCTTAGGTTTATTCAGTTGTACCACTTTTTCCTGTTATATACAGCCATGAAACAGAAGAGCAACCTCAAGAATCCAGCTGTGAAGCCAAAGGAATCCGTTTATGAGCCTCACAGCTTCTGCTGCTTGAGCCTCTCCGTTCCTTTCACTTGTCTGTGCCTGAATGCACACAGGTGTTTCTAACAGTGCTACAACTGAGATCATGCTTATCCTCCACAGTTCCTGCACTGACTTCCAGCCACGATCCTAGATAAAAACCTTTAAATTAATTTTAAAAATGAAAAATTAGAAATATTTAGGAAGGTTATATGTCTGCATTTTGTACTTTTAATTTCTAAAACCTTCTATTCTTTTGAGTACAGAAGCAAACATTAATGCAGCACATTCTTCGATGTGACTATGAAGCTTGCAGACAATACCTGATGAATCTTGAACAAGCAGTTGTCTTGGATCAGAATCCACAAGTGCTGCAGACGTTCCTTGGCCATAGATGTGATGGAAACCGTAACATTCTGCATGCTTGTGTCTCTGTGTGCTTTCCAACCAGCAACAAAGAAACAAAAGAGGAAGAGGGTGAGCTCAACAATATCCTGAAAATACTTTGAAAATAATCTTTGTATGCATTTTCAAGAAAATCTGAAATAAAGACTGCACTCTTCATACTTGGGTATATTACAGTTTAGCACCTAAGATGTGTCCTAGGCTTTCAAAGGTGCTGAGACAACATTTTTATTACTCTCATTAGTTTTTGTAAGAATTCAGAAATTAAGATGGGTTGTAAAAGAAACTGTTGACATGTTAATTTTAGATAAAGAAAGTATTTTTCTACCTTTATATCACTAGTGTCCCCATTATATCACTAATAAACTTTTACAAGGAACCGTATCTAGTATTTTTCAAGTGTTATAGTATATGTTAATGCCTCCAGTAAGAAATTACTGGCCATTGACATGTATTAAGAAGTGCAAAAGAATGACCTATTAATGCCAGTTACTGACACCATTTAAAAGAAGTCTGTTAAATACTGTTACTTAAAAAACAAGTTAACAGAACAAGGTTGCTAAGTCAAGCGCTCCAAAATTAGGAAATGCCAGAATTAAGTTTACCCATGTGCTATACATGGGTATGCCTTGTGAAATGGTCTTTAATTACACCGTCATACTATTTTTTCCACAGGACTACCTCATTCAGTGCACAAGATGGACGGTGCTCACCGAATGGGTAGCTATTCAATATTTCTTTTTATCCTCATCATTTAGTGTGTGGCCCCATTCCTTACTATTGCACACTATACAAACCCTGCACTGAATAATGAATGAACTTCTTTGTGGGATTTTTGTATGGTGCTGTCATTGAATTTTAGTCATTTATAGACCTTGATTGTTCCTCATATCCCTATTTATAGAATGGGGGTAATGCTGCAGCTTTCTCATCTCTTGCTTCAAGTTTTTCTGTATTCAAAGTATTGACTAATTTTGAGGGTTCTGTTCAAGAAGCCTAGGGCCTGATCTCATTTTTTTGAATAGGTGTAATTTCAAAACACTTTTTTCTAGAGCTGGATAATAGTAGTTTTAGTTAATCTGTGAATGTTAATTATTTCTGTGAGTCAGGCACCTTTTAGGTGTCCAGAAATTAGTAAAATGTGTCACAATCATTTGTAAAAACTTGTTTCACGAAGTTCTTTGTGCTGTTAGATGTGGTAGAAAGAGGTTTCAGTTCTCCAAAGTGATGTTCAGTGGCATTAAACACAAGACAATGTTTCTCCCTCGTTGTCAAGCTGTTGCTGCCTTACTACACACCTTCCAAATGTTGCAGCAAACAAGGCAGTAAACAGCTTGCTGGTTGTACAACCCTTCATCTTCAGTGTGTCGTCCATCCTGTGCACTGATTGAGGCAGGGGTCTTGTTGCTTGGGGGCAGGATGACAAAAAAATCCAAACCAAAAAACCAACCCAAAACAAACAAAACCCAACTGTATAACTGAAGATTGGTTTTTACTGTAAGCACACAAGGAATCTGAAATAAGGATGCATAGGCAAACTTAATCTGACTTTTCCTAATTGTCTGAGTGCTTGTCTTTGCAACCTTGACATTTTTTCAGTAATTTCATTTGGATGTAATTTAACTTTCTGAAAAATGAAAGAGACATGAACCTGATAGACTTGTAACACTCCTCTGCCTCTCTCTTTCCTCTCATAAAACTTTTTCTTAAAGGAGATTCATATCTTGGGGTTCAGGTCATATTTAGCTTCCATTGTAACAATTAATGATGGGTATTAGGGCAAGCTTATTTTTTGTGCATCATCTGAAGGGCAGTGGTGACTAAGGTTACTGTCTGTGAGTTATACTGTAAAAGAAGTTTGATTTATGAGTAAAGGTTTCAATTCCACACTATAGATATAATGTTTCTTAACAATTTCAGAACACAGTGCCCCTTCCCAGCTAGTACCTGCCAGAGGTTCTTCAGTCTTCTTCGTATAGATTCCTCCTGAAGGGCCTGAAAGGAAATACTGAGGGCAGGGATAAGCTGCTTTTTCTTAGATCCTGTGCCTAGCTTTGTCTTAGCTCCTGTAATGTTGGATATATGAATTGCAGAAAAAGTGACCCCAGATCTACAAAGCTGGGGAAAGGCTGCTCTGGTTCTGTGATGTCGTTATTTCCTCAGTCTTTTAAGTCCCCTCAGCCAGTAGAAAGGATCTTGGAAAAAACATGTAAGAAAAAATGTCCAAAGCATGTGCAATCATTACAGAGTTATGATACAATTTTCAGGTAACACCACAGAACACATAAAAACTTGAGGGCTTTTGCATAGAGAATTGGGTCAAATTTTGTTAGCGGACAGATCCATTAGAGCCAAAGTGTTTACAATTGATGGATCTCCAGAAATGAATGTTGACTTCATATGCAGAATAGCAAAAATTCAGTTACAGTTTACTTCCACCAGAACAAGTGTGAAACCTGTTGAAGAGAATGGTTGTGTTGCTGGAGGGATCACTCTGAAGAGCTGTGACTCCCTTTGTGACGGGTCCAGAAGTACTAAGTGATAGGTCATGAGTTAAGAGAAGGAGTGGATCTGAGAAAGGGGGACGGCACAAAAACAATGGCAATTCATTTTCAGGTACAGGTCAACTTGTATAGAGGGCACAAGAGTGGTATTCTGCTAAGTGCTTAGTAGTCCTCTGCTGTGGGTAGTGGGTGATTTCTGTCTAAGAAGCCTGCATGTTTGTGAACAAGCAAAGCCTAAGATCTTTGCTACTTCAGGTAGTGATGAGTAGAAAGATCTAAAGAATAAACATGGCTGACAAACATTGGACTGCCTTACTCTCTCATTCTTTGAATGAAAGGTACTAATAGCACTTCCCTGATTGAAAAAAAAAGAATTATCCAGGTTTTGACATTACGGGTGTGAAAATGAGTTTAGAAGAGGACTCTAAATTTGAAAGTCTGTAAGTGGAAGTTGAGCAGTAGCACCAGCCACTTTGAGACATGTCCTGAAAGAATGATCACAGTCACTTTAAGGAAATATTTTTCTGTATTTAGAAATACACCTTTTCCTTCTCATTTGTACTAAAAATTGTCTTTCACTCCACTGAAAGGAAAATTATCCCTCTCCTGGCCTGAGTTGTGCTGAAAGTGACTTCTCTTTCAGTTTTTCCTGGATCCATAGTGCTAGTGATTCATAATTTGCTGTCTGGTGGTGATGTGATTTTTAATGTCAGTAGCTCCCAAAGAAGCAGTGACTGTTACTCTGTGCAAACCTTGTAGAGCTGACTTTACTGCTTTATCTGTGTATTTGTCTTGCAGATAAATAAATCTACATTAGGTGTTTGATTAAGGTGGCTGCTTTAAGTTGTAACTGTGCAATGAAGTTGGGGTTTTTTTGTATTGCACTTGACACAATTCAGTCCTCATTATGAATAGAACCTTTAAGTATTATGGGGCTTAGGGTTGTAGGTATTAGAAGAAACGCTCATTCTTTCTGATGCAAACTGTTTGTACTGCCTTATTATACCATAACACAGTTTTTCTAAGCATGGTCGTATGTAGAGTGTGTCTCTCACAAGCCCACCACTTTGCATTGTTGTTCATGGATGCTCATTGTGAAGTGTGGTTTGTTTGTTTCTCTTCTGGTGGTCCGGGGTTTTTTTGTTTGGTTTGGTTTGTTAGTTTCTTTGTGGGGTTTTTTTGTCATTTCTTTTGAAGCCTTGACTCAGCAAGTGTCTGGAATCTGACAGATCCTTGTCTCTTGATGATACCAAAAGCTTGTACTGGAGCTTGGGTGCCTAGAATTTACTTCCTTGATGGCCTTTTAGAAACCAATCCCAGTCAGAATCATAGTAAAGCTCACCCAAAATAAAAATGTACTGTCTTTCTAAATGTTTAAAAAAAAAATAGCAGGGAACATTTTCTGACTAGTGACATTTCATATTTTATACTCCCTTCTTACAGTTTTCCCAGGTGAAATTTAGCACTGATGCTTTTCTTAATTTTTCAGAAGCAGAGCGCTCTGAAAGGAATACATTTGCTGAAAGACTCTCAGCTGTGGAAGCCATTGCAAATGCAATCTCTGTTGTGTCAAGTAATGGTCCAGGAAACAGGGCAGGATCATCAAGCAGCAGAAGGTAAACGGAGTAAAGTTTTATTCTTTCCTTTAGTTTGAAAATGGGCTCTATTGCTGGCCTAAAGTCAGATTTCAATTCTTCAAGCACCAAACTAGAATTCTAGTGGGTTTTTTTGAAGCTTTTTCTGGTGTGAGAACTAAGGGTGGGCTATTTCTAAATTCACACTGTTTTCTGGGATTGGTGCTTTGTCTCAGTTGCGAAGTGGAAATGCTCCTCCTTGTGGGGAAAGGGATGAGTATCATGGAAGTACTGTAGTGGTGCCCAGGCTTGCTTTAAGAGAATTTCTGAGAGAAATGGTCACTTGTGCAGATAAACACAAGACCAACAGTGGTGGGGAAGAACTCCTTTTTATCTTAAGCAATCATTGTGACAGTGAGAGCCCTTTGTATCGAGGGGACTCTAGAGGGATAGCTTTCTGACCTTGACAGCATCCTAATTTCTGATGACATTTATGCTCTTCCTCTTTTTGAGATGGTAACTGAGTGGTGCTCAGTTGAAGGGAACTTGATGGTATCTGTACCGAGTTCTAGTCAGTTCAGAGCACTCTGGCTGAGGACATAGCACAATTCCTTTCCTTAGCTCTCTAGTCAAAGCAATTGACACAAAGTGATGTTTTTGTCTTCCCAAACTACAGTCCTCCTCATCACTATGATCTTTTTGGTTTGGAAAATAAGGGTAAGGGTTGTATCTTCCCTCTGACATGCTGTAGAAGAGATTAGTCTTAAGAGGAAATGCATTTAGGAAAAAAAAGTCATCACCACCACTTTTATGTTTGTACCTCTGGTTGTATCACACTGGGTTCCTTTGGCTTCTACCTATTTCTACACCTTTTCCTCTAGTAAGATAATAGAGAATTTCTTGAAATTGTTTTCTGACTGTTGTCAGTAAAGTAGTACTTTAGTGTTATAACTTTAAACAAATAACTCTTCTGAAAAATTTTTTCAAGACCCATTTTTTTATTCTTTCATTAAGGTCTTGTAGTTAGATTTCAACAAGCAGTAGCAACAAGAGCAAATCATTACACAAGCCTAACACTCCTGGCAATGAGCTTGGGGTAAAAGGAATGTCAGACAGTGGCGATCATGCCCATCAGCTGCTGCCTGCAAGAGGCAGTGCTGAGGTGACTAGGGATGCATTCTGGGCTCAAATTTGTCTTGGTGCATTGCTGTCTGACTCTTCTTTTAAGGCTGTTACGCTCTGCTGCAACAAAATGGAATATGGTAGTGAAAAATACCTCTTGGGTTGTTCTTTATGCTGAAATAAAATTGAGATGGTAAGAGTTTTGTTTCCTAGTGTGAAGTTCTGTTTTAAAATGTTCTAATTATACATGAAAATGAGGGTATTTTTGCCTTGTTTTTTTATTCAGTTTGAGATTAAGGGAAATGATGAGAAGATCCTTGAGAGCTGCTGGATTGGGCAGACATGAAGCTGGTGCTTCATCAAGTGATCACCAGGACCCGGTTTCTCCACCAATTGCTCCTCCCAGCTGGGTTCCAGATCCTCCTGCAATGGATCCAGGTAAGTTGGCTCATGTATCACGTTATACTATAGACGGCATTTTGATAAAGTAACCAATGGCTTTTAAAGTGAATAACTTACTTTAGTCTTCACACCAAAATCTGTCTAATGCCACTGAGAAAGCAAGAGGTCATTGAGATAACTTTAAGAGTTTACTGAAGACTTAACAGCTGTTTTCAAGTCCAGTATGTGTCTTTCTAACGCTGGTGTCAAACTTCTGGAAGAGTGCTTTGTAGTGCTGAGTTGCGTAACTGATCTAGGAATGTGGCCGTTTGTAGGAAAGAGTACCAGTTAAACACAGAAAACCTGCAGTGTGTTAGGCACTGCAGCAAGAGCATGTTGTTAGGGATGTTTTTATGTATTGATATACATCCTGCTGTTCTGTTTACTGAAAGATGGTGACATTGATTTTATCCTGGCCCCCGCTGTGGGATCTCTTACCACAGCAGCGACTGGCACCGGCCAAGGACCTAGCACCTCCACAATACCAGGTGAGGACATACTGCTTATTTGATTATGCTTTAGAAGGAAAATAACCTCAAAAGCTGTCTTTGCTTGCACAGACTTTCTGCATATGAAAATACCTGTTATCAGATGAAGATTGGATTGAAGCAGAATTTCACAAGTGTGCAGAAAGTAAATGAAGCACCGTGCTTTGCTTTTATGTAAAAACTATTTTTTACCTGGGGAATGACAAATATGTAAAGCTGTGATAATCTCAGTATTAAATTGGGATTGCTTTCTGTATTTCAGAATGTAATTTGGAACTGAAATTTAGAGTGCTTCAGTGAAGTGTACTGCTGAAACCACTGAATAGTCAAGCTACTAATTAATCACCTCAGTGAATCATTGACTTACTTACTTTTAACAGGTAGTCATTCCTTGAGGAAGAACTGTTTCTCTGCAAATTTTTTTCTCATTACAGGTCCTTCTACTGAACCATCTGTAGTGGAATCTAAGGATCGGAAGGCAAATGCTCATTTCATACTGAAATTGCTGTGTGATAGTGTTGTTCTACAGCCTTATCTACGAGAATTGCTGTCAGCTAAGTAAGGATTTCTGTATGAATTCTCGCTATCCTGTGTAATGTTCTATCACCTGAAAGTTATTATGTACAAGCCTTTTAGAAAGGTTATTTAAAAGCCTGTTAGTTGAAGTGGAGAAAGTTATAACATCAGCTGTATTTGTGTCCTGCCATCCTGTAAAAGTAGGTCTGTTTCACAGAAGTAAAACAAATAAGAGTGTTTATTCGCTTTCTGGCTTTTCTGTTTGCACAAGATTAGCAGTGCTAAGTTTTCATATGTTTGTGTCCTGCATCGCCTATTATAACAAAAAAATGCAGTGTTTTAACTTGTCTGGGTTTTTTTCCCCTAGGGATGCAAGAGGCATGACACCATTTATGTCAGCAGTTAGTGGCCGAGCGTATCCTGCTGCAATTACCATTCTAGAAACTGCACAGAAAATTGCTAAAGGTACACCAGTTTCAGTAATTATTAGCATGTGGTTTCCTTCTAAAGTTTAACGTGTATGCAGAGTTTTGAAAATTCTGCTATTACGGGGTGTCTTCCTTTTTAGTGTGTATATTGCAATAGATTTCTATGAATATTATTGCTTTTGTGTTCTTTGTAGTACTTTCAGCATTTCATTGCTTTTCAAACCAGTGGATTAAGGTAGTGGTTTTGGTAACACAGAGGTATCACCTGGAACTTCTTTCTTTGAAGTGAAAAAATCCTGCTATGATAAAGCAGTATGCCAAGCTAGGTCCTATTCCTGTAGAGACTTAACATACAAATATACGTACAGATATTTTTGTGACTCTTTTTCAATGTTGGTATTTAATTGTTTAAGAGAAATATTTGAAATTGAATTTAGGGAGACACTTAACCAGATTAGACATTGGTCCCACCACAGTTCTATTGGACTGTGCGTGGGACAAGGACATTCCTTTTAAGAGTATTGTCCATAATCCTTCAAAATGTTGGTCCACTGAATTTATTAAATTGATTAAAGTATGAGTGAATTTAAACTGGGGAAGAGTTAATGGTTTTGTTTTTCAGTTGGGAATTTGCAGCTGCTTCTATAAGAAATAATGTGAAAAGCAGAAAGTTTTCTCAAAGACCTACAACAGAGGTTTTATTCAAACTTGTAATTCTGTATGAGATTTTGTAATGGCAAACATCTGTGAGGTGTGGGTTCTTTTAGTAGGTTTTGGTTATTTTTGGGGGGTTGTTTTTAATACTGGTGTTATATTGATTGTTTTAGCTGAAGCAACTTCCAGTGAAAAAGAAGATGATGTGTTCATGGGAATGGTTTGTCCTTCTGGTACCAACCCAGATGACTCTCCTTTGTATGTTTTGTGCTGTAATGACACATGCAGTTTTACCTGGACTGGTGCAGAACATATTAACCAAGTAAGTTTGACTTTTTTTCTTTTAAAGTAATTAGGAACATGTTTCAACCATGTATTATGTTGGTCTAATAATCTGATTTGTAAATTATTAATTGCATTGTTTAAATTACTGTAACTTTTATGTCTAGTGTAGTTACTAGTTGCTGAATTGCTTTGTGCTCTCAAAGCTGACTGTATTCCTCAGAATGCTGCTGTTAATGGGTGTTGCTTTTCCCCTCTGCTTAACTTTGGGAAGAAGCTGGATGGACACAGGTCTTTGAAAACATTGAACATTCTAGCTAGCAACATTTCTCATTCTATAACTGACCTACTTCTAAGTCCAGGCATTAGTTTGAACAAGTTCAATGTACTGTAACCTGAAATGCTGTGAGATTGCAAGTGCAGTAGGGAGAAAACGATGCATAATGTTTTTGGTAAATTTTTTTTAGGATATATTTGAATGCCGAACATGTGGCCTATTGGAATCACTTTGTTGTTGCACAGAATGTGCAAGGGTCTGTCACAAAGGACATGACTGCAAGTAAGTATTGTGTTCTGTTTGTTGTAATTAAATCAATATTTTGTTGTTTTCTTTGTTTGCTGATAGTTTTTTCCTGGTTCACAGTGTCCCAGTCTTAGAGAAAGAAGATTAATAAAATATTTCAAATACCTTCTTTTCATTCTACTCCGTAAGATTTATTTTATGGGTCAGAATTAAAAGAGTAACCTGAAGCAGTGTTGTGCTTTTCACTTGGTGAAATTTAGAGTAAATGAGTAATTCTGACACTCTCAAAGTTACTAATATGCTAAGATCTAAATAGTACAGTGTTTTCATTTTGGGTGCTGCCCCAGGAATTTTCTGAAGCTGGTGAATCCTGATGACAGATCATTCTTGGGAATTTTCTGAAAGAAGTGTAGCATACTAATCTCTTAAGATAACTGTAATAAGGGGAAAAATTAGTAAGCAATCAAGAAGTCTCAGATCAATCTGGCCTAAAGCTCTGAAGCTGCAGATGTTTTGAGCTGCTGTTACAGGCTGTGAATCTTACAGTATTAATATCTTAGCTATAATAAGCTAACAGATAAAATTATAGACATTCTCAGCACTGTAACAGTTACTGAGATTTATTGCATGTCATGAGTATTTCCAGCTAACTTTCTTGGGTGAAGGCTATTTTAGGAACAAATAAATGATCTTGGATGAGTTTACTAAGGCACTATGAAAAGCTCTGTGTGAAGCTGCCCTCTTAAAATGAGTGTAAGAAACATGAATAGCGAATGTCAAGTGTGGCCACATATAAGCTTTATTTCTCCTTTAAGTTCCATTTGGCATCTTTCTACTGTAAGAAACAAAAAACTCCAGCAGGAATCTTCATGTGTACACTTAACCCCCCCAGCTTGTTTAGAGAACATATTATTGAACAGTGTTGCACCTCACCTTTTCTATTTCTTGTAGGCTCAAACGAACTTCTCCAACTGCCTACTGTGATTGCTGGGAAAAGTGCAAGTGTAAAACACTAATTGCTGGACAAAAGTCTGCTCGCCTTGATCTCCTTTACCGCCTGCTTACCACCACAAATCTTGTTACCATGCCAAATAGCAGGCAAGTTCATATTTGCAATGACTAGGGCAGAAAATTTTTATTCAAGTATGTGGTATATCACACTTCCATTAATAATTTTTTCATTGCAGGGGAGAACATCTGCTGTTGTTTTTAGTACAGACAGTTGCCAGGCAGACTGTCGAACATTGCCAGTACAGACCACCTAGGATTAGGGAAGATCGTAATCGTAAAACTGCAAATCCTGAAGGTAAGGACTGTTTCAGTGAAATAAATGGCAAATTCCAAATATCAGTACCTCTTTCTTATATTGCTTTTTTTTGGTCTTTTTAGATTCTGATATGCCTGACCATGATTTAGAACCTCCTCGTTTTGCCCAGCTTGCTTTGGAACGTGTTTTGCAGGACTGGAATGCGCTGAAGTCCATGATCATGTTTGGCTCCCAGGAAAATAAAGACCCGTGTGTATTTACACATAGTTGTCAATGCAAAGTTTGATCTGATATTTGAGACCTGCTGACTTATATAAATTTATTTCCTTTCTTTTTGTTTTTTTCCAAGTCTTAGTGCAAGCAGTAGGATAGGTCATCTTCTGCCTGAAGAGCAGGTTTACCTTAATCAGCAAAGCGGAACTATTCGCTTGGACTGTTTTACACACTGCCTTATTGTCAAGTGTACAGCAGACATTTTGGTGAGCACTCTTAGCCATGTTTTACACACATTTTCTGAGTAACATATTACATGGTATCTCAGGTCGTATGCTTGGGGACTAATTTGAAGCTAACTTCAAGGTAGACTTGGTTTTATGAATTTATACTGTTGTGACTGTGATCTCCCTTTGAAGCTTAGTCTGTCTTCCTTCATGCTTCTATACCGGGTTGTAATGACTTGTTTCTTCAGCTCTTAGATACTTTGCTGGGTACTCTGGTAAAGGAATTACAAAACAAGTATACACCAGGGCGCAGAGAAGAAGCTATTGCTGTTACAATGAGATTTCTGCGTTCTGTGGCAAGAGTGTTTGTCATTCTTAGTGTGGAAATGGCTTCTTCCAAAAAGAAAAAGTAAGTGGTGGAGATGTGTGTATTGATTGTGGTGGGGTTTTTTTGCCTTTTCACTTTATTTAAATATTTATTGTCATATTAAATGAGTTGATACAGATATCAGCAATAGGCAGAAACATCTGAATTAATCTGTGGTCTGTAGACAGACAGATGTGGAAAGATGCAAACCTCAAGATGGCACAGTAGCTGGTAGTACATCATTTAGCTTTTTAATGCAACACTTGTTAAACTGGCATGTTCCTATTGAACCTTTCTGTTTACAATGGTAGGATTTTTGGAAGTAGCTTTTCTTGACATGTTAAAATTACAATTGATGGCTGTTTGTCAGTAGCAGATTTAAACATAAACTCTTAGTCTTTAATTATTGAATGATAAGTATTTTTAACTACCTTCGATACCTGTGCATATTATTACTATACATACAAATGTATGTATCTGTTTAAGATAATTTTTTTTTTTTTCAAAAAATCAAGACAAATAACATTACCGTGGAGTTTTTTGGGAAAAAGACATATTTGACCTTTATTTTTCTGTGTATTTTTCTCCTAGCAATTTTATTCCACAGCCAATTGGAAAATGTAAACGTGTGTTCCAGGCATTATTGCCCTATGCTGTTGAAGAGTTGTGCAATGTAGCAGAATCTCTAATTATTCCAGTCAGGATGGGAATTGCACGTCCCACTGCACCGTTTACTCTTGCTAGCACTAGTATAGATGCCATGCAGGGAAGTGAAGAACTGTTTTCTGTGGAGCCTTTGCCACCCAGACCATCATCTGACCAGTCTAGCAGGTAAAATTTGTTAATACTCACTATTCATTCTTCTCAGTGACTTACTTGTTAAAGGTGATTTCATTTTGGAGTCATTGTTAAGTTTACATAAAGTGACATCTAGAGGTCCAAATCTACTTTTCTGGTTGTTTTATTTTTATATTTATTTTCTTTTTAAAGTTCTAGTCAGTCTCAGTCATCTTACATCATAAGGAATCCTCAGCAAAGACGGATCAGCCAGTCACAACCAGTTCGTGGCAGGGATGAAGAACAAGATGATATCGTTTCAGCAGATGTGGAAGAGGTCAGTTTTCTTGTTTATATTTGCTTTTTCTCTCAGTGTGGCACACCTAATGCATTAGCACATGCTTTAGTATCTGAACCAGAAATCCATGCATCAAGACCTCTGGTTTGCAAGAGATATTGAGTACCTCATGAACTCCTACTGTGCTGTAAGCAATTTTTAATAGAGCTTTGCAGTTGTTGTTTTCTTTTCTAACTCCCTGTTAAAAAAGTTTTAGTCTTTCAGTACATGGCTGCTCTCATGTAGGTTCTATTAGAGAGCTAGAGGGTCTTTCAGCAGGATGATACCTCTTCAGTATTTAGAAACTAATTCTAGGGTTTGTAGTCAGTTTTACCCTTTCAACATTAAAATTTAATGTTCCAGACTGTTTTATTTGTGGAACTGATTTTCTTTTCTCCACAACTCAGTAGACTGTACAGCCATGTACAGCTACTGTGGCTGTAAGTTCATTTTTTGTTGATGTCAATTCAATTTTGAGGTCATCTTTTTAAGATGTAATTTTTGTTTCTTACTTTTAAGTCACATTTTGCACTGTGTTTCTGAAAACACATAGATTATCTCTGATATGGAAGATATTCTGGCATCAAATTATGATGCTCTTTTCCAGGTTGAAGTGGTGGAGGGGGTGGCTGGTGAAGAAGACCATCATGATGAACAGGAAGAACATGGTGAAGAAAATGCTGAAGCAGAAGGTCAGCATGACGAGCATGATGAGGATGGTACGTATAATGTACCTCCTGCACGTTACTGGAATGAGAAAACTGCATCAAAAAGTAAAGGCATCTTTGAAGTCACAAATTACAAAAATTTGAGAGATTTGCATGAGTAGGGAAACTGTGGATTTCAGACTATGCATTTTACAGGAGATAAAATTACAGATAACTTTTAGTAGACGAGTAAAGAACAATTTTATTTTTCTCTTTCTACATGAAGGAAAAATACTAGGGTCCCAAAGGATTAAAAAAACCAAAGGCATCGAATGTTACAATGTTCTTGGTTAAGATATATTTTGCTTGTTGTATTTGCTACTGTAAAAGTTGACATAGAGTATTGAAGAACTAAAAAAATAGCCCTGCTCTTGTGTGACTGATGGTACAATCACTGTTGTGGTAGATGTGTTCTCGAAAGGCATCTGAATCGTGGTGAGCTAGTTCTCAAACCAATCACACAGTATTCAATTATGGTTCAGTGTTTTGTAGACAAAATCAATTCTGTATGAAAATGTTTGACATCAGTATCACTTGTCTTGTATTACTTAGTTTGGGATTAGATGGCCCAAAGCTATGAGTAAAAAGAAATTATTATCTTCTCTTTTTGTCTGTGCTTTGTGTTTCCAGTCAGTAAATCTGTTTATTGATTTGCTGAGTATTCAAACTTTCATTCTCAAAACTTAAACTGTAATAGAACCTTTATATTTAATTAGATTTAAATAAATTCTCAGATATTCCCTAGATACTAGTTTGAGACAGCATACAGTTAATTGTCCTAATACACGTGTATGAAGAGTTGTGGAGTCTTTTGGCTAGAGTGACTAATTTTGAATCCTTAAAGTCTCTATTTTCAGTGTGTGTATTGAATCTATATATGCAGTACAGAGTGAGAGGAATGGGGGTCGCCAGTTGCTGGAAAATAAGAAAACATGTTCCAAGTGTTGTTGCACCTCTCTGCTCTGCTTCTGTGACCTCCATGCATGGCCATCAACTTCTGCTGTAGGAACAGGCTCTGTGTTCTGTGTAATGTGTCTTACATGAGTCACTACAGTAATTCTGTTTTTCTCTCTTTCTAAACATGGAATGTTTTTTTATATTGTTTTTACAGGCAGTGATATGGAGTTGGATTTGTTAGCTGCTGCTGAAACAGAAAGTGACAGTGAGAGTAACCACAGTAATCAGGACAATGCCAGTGGCCGCAGAAGTGTTGTCACTGCAGCTACTGCTGGGTCAGAAGCAGGTACACCACATATTTTTGTGTCTAATCTAACTGTTTAAATTCAGATATTAGGATTAAGTACTGTCCTCCTTCCTGATGTTTCCTCTTTTTCCTTGGTTCTAATAGTAAGGTACTATGCAGACTTTTTGGACAAGAGATGTGTTAGAGGTGTGTTAGAGATTACGTTGCACTCTTGTGAAATGAAATGAAATGTTCTCACTCATTTTTTACAAGTTTAAAACAGTACACAAAACCTGAGAAAACATTGTACAGCTTTTTGAGAGCAACTGTTCTATTGTCCTATTTAGAAGCATAATTTTTAGAATTCACTGCCTGAAGTTAGAAACAGGGAAGAATTTTTAAACCAAATTTATATTTTGAAACATAAATAGTCATGCTGCTTTTTCATGAAACCCCTAGACAATTAGTAGTTTGTTATTATTTCTTAAACGTTTTCAGTAGTGGTACTTGAACCTGTTTAGTGTGCGTAGTTTCTTCTCATGGGAGAAGTTTACAATGCTGACATGCATACATGCACAGATGTACAGTTGTCAGTTATTGTTTAATTGCTTATTTTCCCAACAGGAGCAAGCAGTGTGCCAGCATTTTTTTCTGAAGATGACTCTCAGTCAAATGATTCCAGTGACTCTGATAGCAGCAGCAGTCAGAGTGATGACATAGAGCAGGAGACCTTCATGCTTGACGAGCCTCTAGAACGAACCACAAATAGCTCACATGCCAATGGTGCTGCCCAGGCTCCCCGTTCCATGCAATGGGCTGTACGGAATACCCAAAACCAGAGGACGACTAGCACGGCTCCTTCTAGTACGTCAACACCAGCAGGCAAGTCTGAGTAAATGGCATGCATGAACATCAGTCAGCTCTGGCTTGGTTCCTTTCTCTGTTTTTGTTTATTCTCTTAAAGAGGAAATTTTATCTGTTTGTTTTAGTCCTGACCTGTCTTGACTGTTCAGTTTTACTTTTGAATTTAAAAAAAACGAAAGTATCTGTTGCAGTTCTTTAAAAAGGCCTGAGTGTGCTTACTGTAGCTGGTAATTTTTCTGCTAGTTACAGTTGTGTTGTCAGTAATTACACATTTATTTCTGGAAATCATTATATCCGTCAATACACAAAACACATAATAAAAATTGATTCATTAATGTCATGTCTTCTTTACTGTTTAGCAAGTTCAGCGGGCTTGATTTATATTGATCCATCAAACCTGCGTCGGAGCGGCACCATCAGCACAAGTGCTGCTGCAGCAGCCGCAGCACTCGAAGCCAGCAACGCAAGCAGCTATTTAACCTCTGCAAGCAGCTTAGCAAGAGCATACAGTATTGTGATACGGCAGATATCTGATCTGATGGGTCTCATTCCCAAGTACAATCATTTAGTGTACTCCCAGATCCCAGCTGCAGTGAAGCTGACTTACCAAGATGCAGTTAACTTGCAGGTAAGAGCATGCAAATTTTGGTAGAGAGCATAATTTCAATACAACCTTTCTGTGTTAGTGCATATTTTTTGGTACAGTGCTCTTGACTGTCGGTTTTTGACAGTATATGTAAAATGCATCTCTAGAGAAGATACTTATAGGGGAAGACTGGTGTCTGACATGTATAGACATAAGTTTCAAAGACTGATAACGCAGAAGGAACTCCAGTGTGTTCAGGAAGTATGTATCAACTTGTATGTAAGCATAGTGTTGTATAAAGTGAAATAATGTGTGCTGAATTAAGTACAAAAATCAACTGTCAGAATAACAAGGCTGCTTTGGAGGGGCCAGGAAGTCAAGTGATGCTGTTTTCTATTAGTAGTGTGGTGTGCTGGGATGTGAAAATCTGGTGACAATGTGTTTCCTTGTAATTGAGGCACATCAAATTTGTATAGATCTGTTTTCACAGTGTGATGGAAGGAAAAGCCTTCTTATTTGGAAGAGAAGGTTAGAAAGATATTCTGGGATCAAACACTGGGGTAAATACAAAGGGAAATAAATAAGAGAGTGTAGTTTTATTATGGAGGCAGCTAAAATAATTTTCTGTTCAGGAGATTCTTAACAGGAAAAGTGAACAGGAGATCTGTCCAGCTGAGGCAGCAAGATATTTGTTACTAGCACGTGAAAGCTTGACAGCAAAGGTTTTGTTTGGATACAGAAATGGGGGCGAGACTGCATTTTGTTAGTTAAGTGGACACAAGAACATTTAAGAGTGTGGGGGTTGGTTTTGAAGACCAGTTTATAGAGGAATGAAGAAAGCAACCTGATGTTGGATCAAAAAACCTAACAGATCACTGGAGTTAGCAAGTGGCAAGAGATGCAGGTTTGCAGAGCCTGCATTAGGAACAGGTGAAGAGAAGACTAGACCAGGAGGAGAAGCTTGTATGCAGACATAGTTCTCTGTGCAGGTGTTAACTTTGTCATCTTCACTGAGTAACGTGCAAGGCATGAAGAATGGTGAAAAATCTGGCTGATGAACACCATGGCAGGATGAGGGCTGTTAGAGCTACTAGGAAGTCAGAAATTGAGCTAAAATCCCCAAGGTGGGAGATCCTGAGTGGTCATAAGGTGAGGAATAGAAGAGATGCCCAAAATAGAGAGAGGGCATGGTGAGAATGCTTTACAGTCATCAAAGTATTAAGTGATGAGAGCTGCGTATCACCACAGAAAATCAGCAGTCTCAGCAGAGCTTTCAGAAACCAATCATTGGTCATTCCTAAACATGGTTTTACAGCCTCCTAGTCTTTAGGGAATCAGGTGAAGGCTTATGTTACTGTTTACAAAACTAATTAAATCTCTTTTTCTATAGAATTATGTAGAAGAAAAGCTTATTCCTACTTGGAATTGGATGGTTAGTATCATGGACTCCACTGAAGCTCAGCTGCGTTATGGCTCTGCGTTATCATCTGCTGGTGATCCTGGGCATCCAAATCATCCTCTCCATGCTTCTCAGAACTCAGCTAGGAGGGAAAGGATGACAGCCCGTGAGGAAGCCAGCTTAAGAACACTTGAAGGAAGAAGGTGTGAAAATAGTTTGATTTTTGCATGCAGTGTGAATTACCAGTTTTACAGTCAAATCTTATTCACCAACATTTTAGGAAGCTAATTTTGTAGTGCAACAATATAGTAACTGTTTTAAGCTGGCTTCCTGCATTGTTGCTACTGTTTGGTTTATTCTGACGTACTAGATTAATCTCAAGCCTGAACTGTTTACAATACACTGCATCTGAATTGCTTATTGTGTGATTGTAACTCTTACCACACTGTCTTTGTGGGGGAGTTTGTATGGCGACTAATACGTAAAGGATTCATTCTCTTATGATGCCTAATCTCTCTGTATTCAATCGTTTTCTTTCACCAGACGTGCTACTTTGCTCAGTGCCCGTCAGGGAATGATGTCAGCACGTGGTGATTTCCTGAACTACGCACTGTCGTTGATGCGTTCTCACAATGACGAGCACTCGGATGTTCTTCCTGTTCTAGATGTCTGTTCACTAAAGCATGTAGCATATGTTTTTCAAGCCCTTATTTACTGGATTAAAGCAATGAATCAACAGACAACATTGGATACTCCTCAGCTGGAAAGGAAAAGGTATTGAGGCTGAGTCCTAGAAGCAAAAACTTAGGCAAAAGCAGCATATGCCTTTTTGGTTCATTGTTACTCAGCAAGTCATATACACACATTAATCTGTATCTCTCCATGTGTATGTAGTAACATGCATATTATAAAAATAATTTATATAATGGTATATAATGTACCTGTGTTTGATAACCCTGTTCTGATTGCTGTAAAAGGTTTTCTTACTGTTGGAACTTGAGTTGGATTTTTAACTCTGTGGCAGAGCCTCGAAAAGACATCCTCAGGAAAATTTCTCAGATGAAAAATGCTGCTCACATTTGACATGATAACTTACTTAGATATCTATCAAACATGTTATAAATGACATTGGAGAAAAAGTCAGTGTCTGGACAAGTTTCAGAACACATTTCATAATGCATAAACTGCCAGGAGTGAATACTAATCAAAGTTCTTGATCTTTTTTATAATACAGTGAAATCAGTTTTTTAATGTGCTGTTTGCAGACTTACCTGCTGAAATGTGATCAGTGACATTATTATTAAATTTTGGTATAGTATTCACTTGCATATTTCTTCTGCTAAGGCAGGGTTCCTAGGATGCTTTTACTGATATGGTCTTCAAAAATGAGCATATCCATCACTGCCTGAAGCTGTAACTTTTAAGATCAAACTTGGTAGGTGGCCAAGTGGCTCTAAGGGTAAATGTGCAAGTGATGTTGTGAAGGGAGTATGTAATGAGGAGTTCTCTTCAGTACTTTGGTTTTAGAGTGAGTTTGTTCTTGTTATATGTAAATCTTAAGTACACTTCCTGATTATGCTACAGTTGTTAAATGTTTTGCCTAATAATTTCTTCAAGATGATTGACTCTTTTTTTCTTTATTTATTCTTTTTCCAAGAACTCGTGAACTTTTGGAACTGGGTCTTGACAATGAAGATTCAGAACACGAAAATGATGATGACACCAATCAAAGTTAGTACACAGAAACACTTATATATATAACATACCAAAATGACAGACTATCTTAGTGTTTTTTTCCTTTTAGCTAGCTGAGACTTTGAATAAATTTTGCTACTTGTATATGTGAGTTTTAGTAAGATCTTTCTTACTGTTGTTACTGCACCAAATTTCTTCTGCCATTGCCTGTTTCATTGGCCCTCAGTTCAGGACCCTCTTTTTGTCTCCTTTTTCTCTAGACTGCAGCATTTTTGCCCTTAGGTACCATTCTACAGAATGACAAAATGTAATATTTGAATTAAACTGATTTTTTTTAAAATCCGATGCAACTGCTTCTGAAAATGGTAGAATGTGTACTCTAAACAAAGTACATACGGCATAAGGTGCCTGTTCAGTAAAGCTGGGTATAGTAGAAAGAATAAAAATGATGACTAAGCAACTTGATAAAGATACAGCATTTGTGAAAGCACCTTGTTTATTAAATTTGCAGAGGTGCTCCTCCAGTCAGATAGCTAAGAGGAAAGGGTATTAATTTTCGGCATTTTAAATGCTTTGCTTTTATGACTGTGAAAACTGACTTGAAATCTGCTCTGATACTTAGGTGCTACACTCAACGACAAAGATGAGGACTCTCTCCCGGCAGAGACTGGTCAAAACCATCCATTTTTCAGACGATCAGACTCTATGACGTTCCTGGGCTGCATTCCACCCAATCCCTTTGAGGTTCCTCTGGCAGAGGCGATCCCCCTGGCAGACCAACCCCATCTGTTACAGGTGACATCAGAGATGGTGTTCTGGAAGAAAGCTGCAATTTGCTTTTTCATTCCTAACTCAAGTATTATTATTTACCCAGAATGCTTTTGTTACTTTTCAGCCAAATGCGCGCAAAGAGGATCTGTTTGGCCGACCCAGTCAAGGGCTGTATTCATCTTCTGCCAACAGTGGAAAATGCTTAATGGAAGTTACAGTGGATAGAAACTGCCTTGAGGTAAATGTAAAGCTTTTATTATTTTAAACAATATGGTAGTTTAAACTAATGCCTTCACTCTGTAAAAAGACACTTTAATGTTTTCAGAGCAAATTTTAAGTAGCCTTCCAAATGATAATTTCAAAGCCCAGTGCATATGAAAACTTGGATTTTTTTATGTAAAATAAGCTTTTTTTCAAAATATAGGAACTTTTATGATAATTGATTCATAGCAAATTTCAGGTAATACAACTAGATGGCGTGGTACACTCCTGAGTTAATTTTGAAATGCCAATTATATAATTGTGATAAAAAGATTTAAATCTCCCTATAGCCCAGTAGATTTGACTTGCCTACAGAATGAGCATTAAATGGAAAGCATATGAAATGCAAGCATAAAGTGGGGAAAATGTTTTTTTGCGGGGCGGATTTTTGTGTGTTTTTTTTTTTAATTTTTTGAAATTAAGGAGATTATTTTGTTTTAACAGGTCAATTACAGCACACAGTTTTGTGTTGTTTCAAATACATTTAAAATACATATGTGATGAAAAAGCCTTCTAGAATGCTTTGAAAGTGCAATTAAATTTTACTTCTCCTTGTTTAGGTTCTTCCAACTAAAATGTCTTATGCAGCCAACTTAAAAAATGTTATGAGCATGCAAAATCGGCAAAAGAAGGAAGGGGAGGAACAAAATGTGCCTACAGAAGAATCTGAGAGTTCAAGACCAGGGCCTTCAGCTCATGATCTTGCAGCACAACTGAAAAGCAGCCTGTTGGCAGAGATAGGATTGACAGAAAGTGAAGGGCCACCTCTCACATCCTTCAGGTAGTTGAGTTAAAAGTTAATCTGTGAAATATATTTCTGACCTGATAAACAGATATTTGGGACTCTGAGTAATAAGTCTTTTTGAATTAAAGTGGGTAGCCTAATTTAGTTCGAATTTGTAGTCTATGATCACAGCTTCGAAATTGAACAGTGAACAGTCTTCTAAGAGGTCTGTGCAAGATGTTGACAAAATCCTTTGCTCCCTGACTTCCTGCTGCAGAGCTACTGTGATGACCTGGGTAGCTGTTTAACAACTGGAATTGACAGGTTGCCGTCTGTGTCTGATGGTGCTGGCCAAACTTTATGCACTTAGAGATTGAACTGCCCTCAGGTCAAATTACAGCTTTTTAAAAGAAATTAAAGTCTTGATAGAAGGGAGACCAATGACAGTGAATTCCATAGCAGCAAAGTTACATGCTTTTAGAGTAGTTTCTCTTTGTAAGCAAGACCTATGTTTCAGCTCAAACTCTGCAGCTTCATGTGCTTCTGGCCGCAAACTTAGTGTTGTTTAGCAGGAATAAAAAACTTAGATGAAGGCAGAGGGGAAGCAAAAGCGAAGTACACAAAATACATCTGAAATTTAACTTGATTTCATATGTCTATCATTTTTCCCTCCTCCTCTCAGGCCACAGTGTAGCTTCATGGGCATGGTTATCTCTCATGACATGTTGCTGGGACGTTGGCGCCTTTCTTTGGAGTTGTTTGGTAGAGTATTCATGGAAGATGTTGGAGCAGAGCCTGGATCGGTATGTATTTCTCTGTGTAAGGACAGTTCCTCTTACAATTAAGTTGTGACACTCCCTCATTATTCTGATTTTGTGTTTTCTTTCGTTTTGGTTTTATTTTAAGATCTTGACTGAATTAGGTGGTTTTGAAGTAAAGGAATCGAAATTCCGCAGGGAGATGGAAAAACTTAGAAACCAGCAATCAAGGGATTTAACATTGGAGGTAAAAATTGTTAGTTTATCTTCTAAATTTGTTTTCATTAAAAATTAAATTATTGCAGTAACTTCATAGGAAGAATTGTATTTGAGTCTGCAATCAGGTGTCTTAAACCTTACTTTGGGAGCTGTGTTGCAATACTCTGTAGTTTTTCACAGTCTGATTGGTATTTTCTGAGTCTACACAGAAGTGTCCAGAAATTTGTTGTGATGCTGAAATTCTCGCTCTATGATGATTGGTGAAGAAAAGAAAACTTATTTTTAAATTTCTTACTAGGTTGATCGAGATAGAGATCTTCTAATTCAGCAGACGATGAGGCAACTCAACAACCATTTCGGTCGCAGGTGTGCCACCACTCCGATGGCTGTACACAGGGTGAAAGTTACTTTTAAGGATGAGCCTGGAGAAGGCAGTGGTGTAGCACGAAGCTTTTATACTGCTATTGCACAGGCTTTTCTGTCAAACGAGAAACTGCCAAATCTAGACTGTATTCAGAATGCCAACAAGGGTACCCATACAAGTAAGTGATACACAGCAGTTAATCTACAGAAAATATTCATAAAAGCCTTTTCACATTGAAATACTTGGCATTGTGTCAGAGATGTCGCTTATTGGCTCAGCACGGGATCTCTGAAAATGGTGTGTTACTTCCCTGAGGCAAAGGAATTGCTTTTTTTTTTCCTGCTTTCACAAAGAGGAAGCTCTTGTTTTTCTTGAAACAAGAGTCTGTTTTAGATGCGCTCAAGGTTTCTTGAGCATCCTTTTCTCCAGTAAGTAAGAATTGTCAAGAATTTAGATATTAAGAGCTAACACATCTTAATGTGGCTGTTCCATCTGACTTATCACAAGTATATGTTAATGTATTTGAAAGTATATATAAATTCTCAAAGTATTTTGTAATTTTAAAGTTGGTACAAATGTTTCAGGTTCCTTTATTAAGTTTGGCTGAACCCCAATCGCTGTTTCAAGTAAAGTGGTTGTGTCTCATTGATGTCTTCAAGTTTTTCCAAACCTGTGTTCTCCTTACACTGAAACTTAGGTAGGAGAGAGAAATATAAAGATGTTTAAGTTTATGAGGTTTTTTGCCCTTCAGGTCTGATGCAGAGATTGCGAAATAGGGGAGAGAGAGATCGGGAAAGGGAGCGAGAGAGAGAAATGCGGAGAAGTAGTGGCTTGCGAACTGGTTCTCGGAGAGATAGGGATAGGTAAGTGATGAATTTTAATTTGTTGAAGGTACTTTGTCAAACAGAATAATTGCCTTGGATATCTCCAGGAAAGATACATTTACTTCCTCGAATTAAGGGATTCAAATTCACTTTCAGGAAAAATTTTCTGGATAATTTCTTGAAATTCAGTATATATTCTTATTTCTTTAAAGAATAATTATGCTTAATTTTGGAACTGATGATGTCTTAACCATAGGCCATCAATCTCTTCTGCCAAAACAATAACAAAAACCTTGTGTACTAGAATAAAATTGTGAGGTGATTCAGAAACAATGTTGTCATTGGTGGCATGTCTGACTGCTGTATCCAAAAAAATAATATTAAATATCAATAATAGTAATATTAAAATCTCTGGATCATTTTGATTCTCTGTTTCTGATTCATTCTCTCCAAGCAGCTATGAGCAACACTACTATTCCAGCATTACAGCTAATGCTAGTTGGAATCTGTGTGCAGATGATACTGTTCCAGAGGAATTCTGCGTATTTCCTCTGAAATGAGTACAAACTGCTCTGATTTTCCTAAGGGACTTCAGGAGACAACTGTCCATTGACACACGGCCTTTCAGACCGGCATCAGAAGGAAATCCTAGTGATGACCCTGACCCTCTTCCAGCACACAGGCAAGCCCTTGGAGAAAGGCTCTACCCTCGGGTGCAAGCAATGCAACCAGTAAGACTTCTCTAATACACTTAATGGTTGTTCTTGTCATCTTTTAATGTAAAAGTTGGTTTTCTTATCCGTGAATGTTTAACAAAACTGAAAATATTTATATATATAAAAAAATATGTAAATGTGATTTTTATATTCTTTGTCATTTTCGTAAGGTTTTGGTTTTGTAATTTGTTGTTTAGCTTAGAAGGTATCTTGTCATGCATTCTATATTTAATAGAATTATCTTCAATGCTTTCTCCATTTATAATACCAAAACTTTCATAAAAGCTGTTTTTGAAAATGAGAAAATTGGAGGAGAGTAGTAACATTTATCATTCTGTTATCCCCAGGCATTTGCAAGTAAAATCACAGGAATGTTGTTGGAATTGTCTCCTGCTCAACTGCTTCTGTTACTAGCTAGTGAAGATTCCCTTAGAGCCAGAGTTGATGAAGCAATGGAACTCATTATTGCACATGGCAGGTAAAGTATTAAAAATTCAGGTAAGAAGTGAGAACTGATTTTGTGGCCAAAGCACTTACACTGTTCTACATCTAACTCCAGTAAATGCAGCTTTTTTCCTTGATATTTGAGACATTTTTCTTTGGACAAGTGACTTGGCTTTGGTTTAATCTATTCTGACTGGTTTCAAAATATGACAATTCCTTATTGGGAGCAGCCAGGCCGAAAAGGACTTGGAGTTCCTGGTGGATGGGAGACTGGACACGAACTGAAAATAGGCCCTTGCAGCCCAGAAAGCCAAAGACATCCTGGGCTGCATCAAAAGAAGCGTGGCCAGCAGGTCCAGGGAGGGGATTCTGCCCCTCTACTCTGCCCTTGTGAGACCTGGAGTGCTGTGTCCTGCTCTGGGCTCCCCAGCATAGGGAGGACATTGATCTGTTGGAGTGAATCCAGAGTAGGGGGCCACCAAGTTAATCAGAGGGATGGAGCACCTCTCCTATGAGGAAAGGTTGAGAGAATTGGGATATTTCAGGCTGGAAAAGAGAAGGCATAGGGGTGACCTCATTGTGGCCTTCCAGTACCTGAAGGAAGCCTACAAGAAAGATGTAGAGAGGCTTTTTAACAAGGACATGTGGTGACAGGACAAGGGGGAATGGCTTCAAACTGAGAGCAGGTTTCGATTAGATATTAGGAAAAAATTCTTTCCTGTGAGTGTGGTGAGACACTGGCACAGGTTGCCCAGAGGTGTTGTGGGTGCCCAATCCCTGGCAGAGTTCAAGGCCAGGGTGGATGGAGCTCTGAGAAACCTGGCCTAGTGGAAAATGTCCCTGCCTACAGCAGGGGTGTTGGAACTAGATGATTTTTAAGATCCCTTCCAACCCAGACCATGGTATGATTCTATGACTGTGAAATTAAATCTGCCTTTTTATTCCCTTTTCAAGGGAGAATGGTGCTGACAGCATATTGGATCTTGGATTGCTAGACTCTTCAGATAAAGTGCAGGTAACAACCTGTTGCACAAGTGAAATGTACATAGGATTCAGTTGTATTAGTTAATTTTAAAATGCAAGCGAGTGGAACTTTTTTTATCATGCAAGACAAAGTTCTGTTTAATCATCTTGTGGAGTTACATTTTCTGTTTTCTTTTGAAAAGATTAAGCAGTAATTAGTCAAAAGTATAAAATGTTACCATTGAGAAAAATGGAAATTTTAAATTAATTGAACTTGAATCTTTAGGTTTAGTAGCAAATAGCTTGTTGATGTGTGTCAATAACTAGAAGTAAGTTTGCTCATTTCTATTTTGACTTTCAAAACAGGAGAACAGAAAGCGACATGGATCCAGCCGCAGTGTAGTAGATATGGAATTAGATGATACAGATGATGGGGATGATAATGCACCACTTTTCTACCAACCTGGAAAACGAGGTTTTTATACACCAAGACCTGGTAAAAACACAGAAGCACGGCTGAATTGTTTCCGAAACATTGGCAGGTATGCTGCTATTATCTTTCTAGTCTGAAAAAATGTAAAAGACAAATATACACAAGACCAGGGAGAGTACCAATGATCCAAGCTTTATGCTCTGTATTTCTCACTCTGAGCTAAATATTGGGGAATTTACATGCATCAGTTTGAGGTTTCTCTTCTGTTAAATTGTAAATTCTGAAAGATCTATAGTGTAATTTCTATTGTACCAAAACAAACCCCAAATATTTATTTTCAGAATCCTAGGATTGTGCTTGTTGCAGAATGAACTATGTCCCATCACGTTAAATAGACACGTAATCAAAGTTCTACTTGGCAGAAAGGTAAGTTGAACATATAAATTTTAATTTCTTGTAGTTACTTAAAATCTCATCTTTAAAATCTGGGTTTTTTTCCTTAACTGCATACATATTAACCAGCAGAGTTGATACCAGAATTGTATTGATGTCTTTAATTTGAGGAGTACTAATTTTTTTCATTTACCAGATTCTGAACAGAGTAGATGTACTTGAAGTCAGGTATTGACTAAGATGTAATGGTTTGTAATAGGTTAGCCTTTGACTCTCTCCTGAAACTGCTTATTGCTTCCCCTTTTTCTCTTCCTGAGACTGAAAAAGCAGGAAAGGCACTGATAGACAGACAGTACTAAAAACTAGTGTCTTAGCTTATGGAAAAGCATTTTTCTGGATATTTGAGGGGACTCATTGCATTAATTTATAATTAAAATTTTATCTCAGGTGTAGGTATAATTTAATTCAAAGCAATAATTACCTAAACTTTTGACAAAAATGTTTCCCCACCCCATGAAACACTAATACTGTACTGCACATTTCATGCATTAATCAATGGCATTGTAAGTTCTGTCTGATGCAAGAAACTTAAACCAAGATTCATTACTGCTGGTCTTTCCTTAAAAACAATTTCGATCACATAATCAGTTATACAACATAGGTATAATCTTTAATGAAAAAGGGTTAATGGCAGAAATGGCCTCTAAACATTACATTTTATCTTCCAAGAGCAATCCCTTCTAATTCTTTTCTTCAGGTTTTTCTTGTTGAATGTGTATTCCTTCCAGTATTCTAATGTACCTTCTAAAGTGGGCTGAAAATAGGAGTTTGACTGCATTTATTTCCATGTGGTTTATATTTTGTTGCATGGGCTGTGCACTGCTGTATGCTAGATCAGGCACAGATAGGTAATTTTGAATATATTCTTTAACAACTGGTATGTTTCAAATGTGTAGTTTCAAAAATCTTTTTGTACAGGTGAACTGGCACGACTTTGCTTTTTTTGATCCGGTTATGTATGAAAGCCTTCGGCAACTCATCCTTGCCTCCCAGAGTACAGATGCTGATGCAGTGTTTGCAGCAATGGACTTGGCCTTTGCAATAGACCTGTGTAAGGAGGAGGGTGGAGGGCAGGTAAGCACAGCGAAATCTGTGTCCCTACTGAGACTCGAACTCACAGCCTTGGGATTCAGAGTCTGGAGTGCTCTCCATTAAACCACGGGACCGCCAGCTTATGGTGATGTAGGGCCTACCATAAAGGCTGGCTAGCATAGTCAGTTGTAAGGAATCTACAACTAACCTGTACTAGTAAATTTGCTTTGTTCTGGAGATATATTAAGCAGTAAATCACTTTGCAGCATTCTGTGGTGGTTCTAATAATCTCACTTCCTTTTCTGCTTTTTCTTCTGCCCCTTTTAAATGGTCCTGGGTTCTTTTCTACAGGTTGAACTTATTTCCAATGGTGTAAATATACCAGTCACTCCTCAGAATGTATATGAGTATGTCCGGAAATATGCAGAACACCGAATGTTGGTAGTAGCAGAACAGCCTCTACATGTAAGTCTTTGATGAAATGTTTTTAAAAAGAACAAAAAAAATCTCTAATATTTCAGTTTGTTAATTATTTGCTTCCTCATGGTATTGCTGATCAGGTTTCTTTTGAAGTCTTGACAGCTTGATTAAAAGTTTTTAATTTCCTATTCTTTTTGTAATTGTATAGCTGTTTATGGAGTACTGTGAAGACTGAGTACTTTTTTTATAGAGTGAAAGATAATTTCTTTTACAGTGTATCTTGTTAGTTAAGCATATATGTTCATTTTTTCAGCTCAGGTGGCACATATCCTCTTGGAACTTCAGCTTTGTATTTGGCAGCCACTTTGTTCTAGGAATTTATCACCTTTGATTTTTTTACTCTTACAAATGAAGAAAAGCAAATTCAAAATATTTACATAAATCACCCTGAATTTTTGATTTTGCATCTGTTTTAAAAGGAAAAATCAGTTACGATACAGACAACTTTGTTCTTATATTACTAGCCTGGCAACAAACCTAAAAAATAGCTAGAAAACCATATTAAAAATAATTTTCTTGTTGAAGCCCTTTTAAAATAAAAGAGAATAATGTATTTTTGTAGACAGTTATTGAAGGTCTAGTCTGTCATATGATGTTACATCCAAACTTGGTCAGTTGTGCTGATTGTGTTTCCTGCTGCACATCTGAGATAGGTGAGCAGAGTGCCAGATCAGCTCTGTGCAGCTCAGGTCCAAAATTCTCACAGAAAGAACATGTTCCTGGAATTAAGCTACTTGATCTCCATGCCTGTCTCTATTAATAGTTTCACTCTTGTTTATTTTAAGAGTTGGAAACCATTACACTTGTATTCATCTTGGAATTTACTAAAGCAAATTTATTCATAATATTCCATTTTGAAAATGGAATTTCCAAACTTTTCAGGATAGTACTTACGTACGTAGAATATATGAGTTAAAGCAGAGTTGGCATGTAAGTGAAGAACCAAAGTTAAAGTAACATGCAAGATGCATTGTTTTACAAAATTCTCCTCAGATTCAGTGCAGCTCAGCAAAATACCTGAATTTTTTAGCATTAGAGTGTTCATGTGCTTCTGTTCCTGGTGAAATACGAGCTCAAACCATTACTGTTTTCTTTTGCTATAACAGGGTTTAACAGATTGGTGCAGTTCTTTGTTTCAGAAAATTACATCTCAGATGATAAAGCTTAGAAAGAAAAGAACAGCTCAGAGAATAATGAGTTTTTAGTTAATGGGGAATTTGACACGAAACTTTTCAGTAATGCATTTAAAGTCCATCTTACATGGTTACAATGTGCATCTTGTGGTTTTCACTTAAGGCTATGAGGA
This sequence comes from Sakesphorus luctuosus, assembly GCA_013396695.1. Lineage (NCBI taxonomy): Eukaryota > Metazoa > Chordata > Aves > Passeriformes > Thamnophilidae > Sakesphorus > Sakesphorus luctuosus. Next base: position 43,082 of record VWZD01013617.1, read on the forward strand.
AGGGTCTCCTGGATGTACTTCCAAAGAATTCATTAGAAGATTTAACAGCAGAAGATTTCAGACTTTTGGTAAATGGCTGTGGTGAAGTAAATGTGCAAATGCTCATCAGCTTTACCTCTTTCAATGATGAGTCAGGTATGAAATAACTTACTCATAAATGGAGTTGCAGGGATAACTTAACACTGTTCTGTGTGGAGTAGTTACCAGCATTGACCTACCTCTTCAAATTTGATGTTAATAAGTCAATGAAATATGTAATAAAATTATTGCTTGGGGTTGTTTTGGGTTTTTTTTACATTCCTTTGAAAATATTTACCTTAATTAGGGGAGGGTGGGAAAAGCACATTTCCCAGCTTTGTTGTCACTTGATATTAAATAAAAGGATGGTATAATTGGTTGTATATCTTTCTTGTGAAAACTGTGACCTAACTCTATGATTATAAGTGGATGGATGCAAGTCTAATATTTCTTACATAATTTTTAAACTCCGTTTAGCTGCAGTTAGGCTTTTTGGGAGGGAGAGGTGGGAGCTGTACTGAGATATGTCAGAGTTAGCCTTGCATTCAAAAGTTCGTGTATTAGTTTTGAAATGACTTTTGTCTCCAATATGACGAATTGATGAATGTGCTTGTGGCTGAGATCCAGCTTGAATCACATGTCAGATGGATCTCTTAATGTTATTGTCCAGTGTACCAGCTGAGTTGTGTATCTTTTTTATTTTACACAGGAGAAAATGCTGAGAAGCTTTTGCAGTTCAAGCGTTGGTTTTGGTCCATAGTTGAGAAGATGAGTATGACAGAAAGACAAGATCTAGTAAGTTGCCCATTCCCAGTGGAAACATGGAGAAGAATTGTAGTAACTGTTCATCATTAATGTTTTTAACTGTGTCTACCTGCAGAGACTTTGTATGTGAAGAGTTGAAGTGTCAGAGCAGGGTGGTAGGGTTGGGTTAGACTGTCAGTTCTGGAAACCAGGTGTGAATCCTAAACCTTCTTGCAACTGAAAGCATGGTGTGTTCTTATCTATATTCATAGGTCTCTTACGGAAATACAGTTTTAGTCTGCACAGTTGTTCTTAAGCTGAGCAACTGTGATTACTCAACTGTGTTGTGGGCTAGTCAGGTTTTGAGGTTGAGTTCTCTTCATGGATCATCTACTCATCTGACTTCTGTGTCTCCTGAGGGCAATATGTGTGTCCTGTGTACCTTGTCAGCAATGATACTATGTCGTTCTCAGAGCCCTCTAGGAATAGCTGACAAGAAGCATGAAAGAACAAGATAATATTCACGGAGTTTCATTCTTTAAAACTTGCATATAAATTGTATTTGTTGTACACTTCCTTAACCTGTTTGCTTTTAACTTCCTACTACTTAAAGTACTGTTTCTCCCTTACAGTTTACTAAAAGGAAACAAAGACTGCTCTGGGAAGTGGAAACTCTAGAGCACATGTTTTAAGGGGTATTATGGTTACACTTGGGTGGTGACTCAGCTCTGCAATTCAGTATTTCACACATTGGACTATAAACCAAATACTCTCTGTTGACACCTTTTGTCTGTACCAGTACTACATTCTGTAGTCACTACCTGGTTTGTGAGAGATTCCTGATGCATTTTGTATTGATGGCAGCACCTTGCCAGATGATCTGGGGACATTGCATTTATTAAAGATTTGTTGATGGAGGATAATTTTGAGTGCTGATTTTATCAGTTTAAATAATGAGCAGTTGAGGAAGGAAAGTGAAGGAAGCTACTACAGAAGCATAGCATGACTGTGGAGTTAAGTTGGCATATTGAAGAAAATGTAGTGTGATCAAACTTGCTGTGACCGTGCTGTTCTTTTTTAACCTATGCCCTACACAGCATGTAGGCAGCATGAATTTCAGCCTTGTACAGCATAATTTTAAATGCCATCTTCTTTTTTTCAGGTTTACTTTTGGACCTCAAGTCCATCATTGCCTGCCAGTGAGGAAGGATTCCAGCCTATGCCATCCATCACAATAAGGCCACCAGATGACCAACATCTTCCTACAGCAAACACTTGCATTTCTCGCCTTTATGTCCCACTCTATTCCTCTAAGCAGATTTTGAAACAAAAATTGTTACTCGCCATTAAGACCAAGAATTTTGGTTTTGTGTAGAGTATAAAAAGTGTGTATTGCTGTGTAATATTACTAGCTAAGTTTTGTAGATTTTTCCATTTGTCTATAAAAGTTTATGAAAGTTAATGCTGTCATACCCCTGGTGGTACTTCAAAGATTTAAATGCAAACATTCCTTTACTAAATTTGTAACGTGAAGGCCTAAGGAGCACTAGCAATATGTGACTGCAAGTTTGCTAGTTAATAACTCCTTTGCCTAGCCCCAGCCAAAGATGACAGCAGAACAATATAATTTACACTGTGATTTATCTTTTTGCTGAGGGAAAATATGTAAAATGTTCTGAAAATTCACTGCTGCCTTTGTGGAAAGTGTTTCAGCAAAGGTTCTTGTATAGAGGGAGTAGGGAATTTCGAAATAAAAAATTAAGTATGTTCTGTGTTTTTAACGTTTTTTTTTAATGGCGTTTAATTTGTGGTTGGCTGCAGTTGTGTATCATGTATATTGAACTTGTAAAAAGTTCCTGACAGCTCAGATCCCAGAGTTGGGATTGTTCACTTACGAAACCACTTTCATTGCAATTTTTGTTCTATTGCATTGAACTCTGGTGCATCAGATTCCATCACTAATATTTTGCATGTAATCTGTACCTTTAGTGTTTTTTTTTTCTTCCCTGTACATATATGATGAGGCCAATGCACAGTATTTCATAGTTCACAATCAGCATTTTTGTATCCTTGTTACAGTGAACAGACAGTCAGGAGATTGTTCCACTACCAGTTCTAACCCAACACTTGTACTACATTATCTAACTGTGTAAACTCAGCCTGGGCACTTTCTGGTAACTGTAAAATGTTTATAAGATCATGATTATTGAAGATACATTTTTTTGGAAAACTTTAATGTTCGTGAGCTGCTTAACTTCTTTTGTATCTAGCCTTTTTTTAAGTATCTTGTTACAGTTTTTTAATAAAGAAATTACAGACAAAATACCAAATCATACTGAAGAAACAATAGTTTTTATTTATTCAGCCATTTATACTTCAGCTAACAGCATACACTAAACATAGTTGTTCATTAAAAATCTGAATTTTGTAGCTGAAAATTTGACATGCAGAAGACATTCAGCCCACATTTTACAGTTAGCAGAGAATCTTGAAATAAATGGGCCAGGCAACCCCTTCTTTTCACAGAACTGATTTGAAGGAAAAGTGGCTTGTTCTGAAAAATCTCAAGGTAATCAGGTTAGAATAAAATTCTCAAAGTGCATGTTATGTTTGCTTTTGAAGTGGTTGGTTGCTTTTGGGGAGGGCAGTCTTTGACAATAATCTAGGACTTCTTTTCCCCCTAAGGCTTGAGAGGTTTTTGAGTTAGGAATTGATTAATAAAGGAAGGAGCTACTGTTTGTGTGTCAACAAATTTCTGAAAGCTTAGCAGACTGAATTCAAGGGTAAGAGCTTTTGTGGTGGTGATGTTCTCCCTTTCTTGCTTCTCCAATCCCATGAGTCCATGTTAGTGATTCTTCCTTTTGTTCAGAAGAGCCAAACTAATGTTCCATCGAAATCTGAGTGGAACTCACCTTTGGCAGAGCTCACTGGATTTTGCTTTCCGTGAGCTGGTCTGAGGATGACCAGAAGTTACCCACATCTGATTTTCAAAAGAGCCTCTGTTTTCATTTATTTAATTGCTAGAGGTATGGAGTACAGTATAACAAAGTCCCATCACCAGTTGCCAAACTGATGCTGAAAATCCTGGTTTCTAAGTAATGCTGACTGTTTCAGGCTTGTGTAGTTGAACTGCAGATAAATTAAATATTAAAACAGATGTAGAATTATTTCTGCATGTATTAATACTTCCTCTAAGTCAATCACCCTAGAAAAGGATAGTTTCAATGTATGAGGACTGAAGTCTATTCAAGATTTCCTGTTGTGACTTCCAGTGTATTTAAAGTTTGAAAGTGTATCAGATTTTACTATGCTAGTATCAATTAAAAATAAAAAGCCGTACAGCTGCACAAATCTAGATGGAGATGTTTTAAGTACAAAGAAAATATATGCTCATGTGGCTGTTCTTTTATACTAAGGAGGGTAAGTTACAAAGGTACAAATTAACACATACCTTATGCCGGGATTGCCAGTGGTGTTATTATTTCCACTACCAAAACCACCTCTAACTGAAATGTATAAAGTTAGTAGAAAGCAACAAAAGAAACTGTTTAGAATAGGCATCAAATCTACAGTCTGTAAAATAAAGCTCCCTTCCTCACAAAGCTTTGTGAGGCTTGATGTACTAAAAAGTATCCAAGGCTCTTGGATGAAAGGCCACATAAATCTGTAAAGTACTGTGTATAAATATATATATATGTATTGTGTGTATATGTATATAAGTGTATGTGTATGTATAACATATAAATATATGTTATATGTATATATATTTCTGTATATAGCTTAAACATTTTTTAAAGTCCTGTAATGTATAGCAGACAAAAGTTATGCAGATAACACAGCAGCTCACCATATATACACACACAAGGCATTCTGATAAGCAGAGAGGGAATTTAGAATGATCTATGTTGTCGTCATTGACTTGAAATGTGTATGTAGCTTTATAAATAGCTTTTTTTCCTCTGTATGGTATATTTAAACTATATCAAGATTTTAATAAGAAAAATGTTTATTAAAATCATACACCTCCTCTCCCTTTGACTTAAGCCCTTCTGTTAGTTCACTTAAAATGTGGTAAAGAAACCAGCTAGAGGAAATTTTGTAATGTTTACACTTTTTAAATAGTCTAAATCCTTAGCTGTTTATAACTACTAAAGAGGAGATAAAGGTAGCTACTAATAAAATGTTACGACCAACTACTAGAGTAGTTCCTAATCTGAATCCAGAGAAAACTGACACCGTAGTTGTAACTTTTCATGGCCACTTCTTGGCATTGGTTTCTGTTCCTTAGCTAGCTGTATCCAACACAGAAGGTAAATGGCTTGCTCCAGCTCTGATGATTTTACAGGAGGGAGAAATTGTGTGAACTTGTCATCACATGGCCTTTCCCCCATCTGTTTGGTTTGGGAATGACTTTTCTTTCCTGCAAGTTAGTCATATGGTCATTAGATAACATGCAGTGATAAAGATGTAAATGGATACATTTCTGAATCCAAAGCACTACCCTTGTACAGCAGCATGCAGGGAGGCAGAGAAAAGGAAATTTTCCTCAACTCTTAAACTGCGTTTATCTTTGCACGCAGTTGTGTAAATTATACAGACCTGCTGTTTTTCAAAAGCTTACTTCGCTCATGCATCTGAAGAGAAGTGTGTAGGGAGCAGGGTTGCACCTCTCCTTGGTGTACAGATGGGAGAAGTTCCCCAGTCATCACCACCACCTCCAGTGTAGCTGGCTTCTCAGGGGAGCCTGAATCCAGCATGGCTCTCGGTCACTTAACACCAAGTGAAAGACTGTACAATAGTTTTGTAGTAATCTCCTCCTCAGATGCTCACTGCTGTGTCCTAACTCCCTTTTTATAGAGCCCTATGACCTGTGGATCGTGTCTCTTTTTGTGTGCATCTGTAAATGTCATTTTGAGCTGCCTCTGCATCTACTCTTCACTGACACCTGCATTTCTCTGGCTTCCACCCTGTAGGGCAAACTACAGATACCTTGCTCAGTCACTCTGATTCCCCTTCTCTTTTCAAACTTTGTAGGATTTCTCCTTTCTTCTGAACTCTTCAGTTCGCCTATTTAATAACAGGTCTGACAAAGTCAAATAGGAAATTCTGCAAGTTGGATTAACTGAATTTCAGCCCTTGCAGCATATCCTGAGGTAGAATGAATATCCACACATGTTTAAAATGTATAGGTGAATGGGTCATGCGAAAGCCTCAGTGACTATAGTCCTTGAACTGGCAGTGCTGGAAGTTCCCACATGGTCTATGGGGGGCAGGACATGAACGGGCTTCACAACTGGAATCTGGCCTCCATCACAGCACAGTCATTTGCCTGGCAGGACTTCCCAGCATCAGCAGGAGCTCCAGTGGGTCCTTTGCTGGTTAGAAATTGCATTTGTGGTTTTCATTTGCAGTTCCTTGAGTATCTTACTGAGTATCTTACTCAGGAGATTTGCTCAACTGAGAAACATGGAGGGCTTTTAATTTTTATCTCTCTGTTAAGGATTTTTGGTGGAGTTGTCTAAGAGGATAACTTGAGGGGATGTCGTGCTTGAAACAATCCTGTGAGAGACTGTTTTTCCTCCTCTGACAATATAAAGGTGTTTTTTGTCTATTTAGTGCCACAAGTTACTATTCTAGTAATAGACTGTTTAGCATAGCAAGAGGCAATTGGTTGCTCCCAGGTGTCTCAGGACTTTTTTTTTCCACAATAGTGAAACTTTTCAGTATCCCTATGTCCAGTGGTAGTGGCAGCTAACACAAATGTGAATAGTCATGCAAACCTATTGGAAAATAGGTTGCTGCCACAACCTATAGTAAGGTTTCTCTGCAGGGAGACTTAGGGAGATTTTATGCTTTAGACATAATGAAGTTATTGACAAATTGATTTTCCTACAGTGGGCAGTGGTAAGCTGAAAAGCAGATTTGACTTTAATTTATAAATGATTTTTTTTCAATTTGCCTGAAATAGCATTTTCATATAAAAATTAGATTCATAAACCATTTTTAAGAGGCAGCTAAGTATTCCCCCAAAAAGTTAACACCTTTTGGGGGATGGAGGGAAGAGGCATTATAGTTAAAGCAGTGATGACTGCATTTGGAATGCCTTAGTAGGTAAAATTTGGGGACTTTGGGGAATGCAAAGCTGTGTTAGTGAGCCTCTTTGGTCTGTGTCTGTCCAACAGCGTACTAACAATGTGTGCTGCTGCTGCACCCCCATTCGTTGCAATTAGCAGAGTGGGAGAGCTGTTATGGAGCCACAGGGTACCCTGTGGAAGTGCCTGTTCTCATGCGTCTTCTCCCCTCCCTGCTGTGGAGTGTTTTGCAACTCCAGGAATTGTGCCGTGCTTTCAGGATGTGACAGTGGACGTGGTCCTGTGGATCAGAATCCCTTCCCATGCAGAAACACCTCCACAACTCTGAGGGCATGTGCTTGTGATCGAGTGCAGGTTCGGGTCCGTGGGGGCCAGGGCAGGACAACTGGCATGACACCTGGCTTTTGGGAGCTAAGGAAGGACTACAGCTTCCACCCCCAGCATAGAGCTTGTTCTGAACAGGACAGCACAGGTACAGTTGAGTAATCTGGAATCTTGCAAAACTGTGTGCAATGCTGTATTGCATATATATGTTTACTCTGCTTGTAAACTCTTCTACAGTTCCGTAAGTGCTTTTCTGTATTTCAGTGTTACAAACGTGATTGAATTCATTTATATAAAAGAAAGCTAACAGAAGTTGGTGGATTTTTGTGGACGTGCAAACTACTGTTTTGTTAATCCCTGAGGTACATTTCCCTTGCAGTATTTTTCCTTTGTATATAAATCTTTAGGCACCACATAAGTAGACATTTGCTGTGCACTGGTAAAAGGGCAGGTGTGAGTTTAAGAAGTTATCTCCAAATAATTTACCTCCTTTCTATTGCTAATTATATTAATTTGTGGTAGGTCCTAAACCTTGTTGGGACAGGACATCCCATCATTTGGAGTATTCTGAAACAGCAGCCAGGATAATCAGGTTTAGGGAACTAAAACTGATAGGCATGTTGATGTCATTTAATAAGAACAGTCTGCTGCTTGTTGGTTGGTTTTGGCCCTGAAACTCATGTATCTCCCTCTTAAACCACCAGCACACTCTGTATTACACACACCACTAGAATTTGTCAGTGTAAATGGGTCAGTTGGTTTTGCGCTGCATCAATCAGTGCCTCCAATTGTTTGCTCTGGACAAAAAGCTGGAATTCTCTGGTTCTCAATACATGAATGAGTGGAGATGTTGTTGTATGTGATGATTAAGCAACTTGAATAGGTATCTTTGGGTAATAAAACATAAAGGCTGTCTCAGAAAGGGCAGTACTCGGGTAACAGCAGATAGTGTGAAACCCCCTTTTCTCATTTGCTGCTTGTGTTCCTGGTGTGCTCTTTAGTTACTTGCTTCTTAGGCAGGTTTCTGCTCCTCAGAAAACTCCACGGAATAAAACAAAAGCTATTCTTCTGCCTAGTCAGCTGTGTTGGGCAGTTCTCACCACCCAACTTTCCTTATACCCTGCCTGGGTGAGGCTTGAGTTTCTCTCATGAAACATAAAAAAGCTGCAGGAAGCAGATGCAGTCCAGAGGAGCCAAACTGGCCCAACTCCCACTTCCCATGCTTGGGAATGGAGAGAGGGCATGCCTCAGTCATTGTGGAAGCCAGCTGCCTTTAAAAACAATATCCAAACTTCTAATGACAATATCCAAACTCTCTCACTGGTGCTTGCTTGTAGACTTGCATCTTTGATTTCCGGTCTCTGTGACAAACCCAGCCGTGCCCACTCGGTACACCTTTCCTACGGACTGGTTCTCCTGGTGAGGGACTCATGTATCTCCAGGAAAGGGGCCCGACGGCCTCATCAACTTCGGGATGAGGAATAAGGAGGAAACCATGGCACGCTGATGCGCGCTTCCCAGCTCTGGATGAGATCTCTTAGCTCACAAGAAGGGCCAGAAACAAATACCCACCGCACCTGCCCTCGCAGGCCCTCGACAAGCGGCTCGAAGCGCTACAGCTGCTGTTTTGTTGCGCAGTCACTGAGTCCTGCCCCGGGGGAGGAGCGGCCGCGGCCATTCCTCCTTCCATCGCTCCCTGCACTCCAGTCCCGCCGGCCATGGGCGAGCGCCGGGGCCTGGCGGCGCTGCGGGAAGCGGCGGGGCCGGAGCGGGTAAGGCCGGGCCGGGCCGGNTCCTTCCCTCCCGCACCGCGGGCGCTGCGCTGCCTTCCCGCGGGGCCGGGACCCCGGGCACCCCCGCCCGCTCCGGGGATCTGCTGGCACGGACAGCCCTGTGAAGGGCGCAGAGCTCCTCCCTTGTCCCGCACGGGCTCGGCAGGGCCGGAGCCCTCGGGCACCGCGGCCGAGCGGGATGCGGAGCGCAGCCGGGATCGGGATGGGGGAGCGCTGGCAGCACCTGCGGGGGATGCGGAGCGCAGCTGGGATCGGGATGGGGGAGCGCTGGCAGCACCCGCGGGGGATGCAGATCTCCACCGGGAGGCCGCGGGTTTCTTGGGTAGCGCCGGCTGTGCCGCCCCGGACGTGCTGGACCTGCAGAGCTGCGGCTGCCGGGCCTGGGAAGGCAGAGCTCGTCCCCTGTGCCCCGACCTGCCATGGAAGCAGCTGTGGGGGTTGGTGGCAAACCTGCCTTCCCAGGGCCTGTGCTCCAGCAGCGTCTACTCCTGGGAAGCGTCTGAACTCCGTTCTGGTGTCTCCCCAGATAGCCATACTAAGCCAGGCTGAGGTGTGCGAGAGTAAAGGGTCTTCATGGCAGGGAAACAAACCGACGTGGTCTTCCCAAACCTTGTGTCTCATCAGTACTTAAGTTTCCAAAACCAGATGTGCTATGTTAAATAAAAGCCTAATAAACCCCTTAATGTTTCCCCCTGAACAGAGAGACATACTGTACTCGCAGTAAAGAGGCACAAGGTAGTCGGTCTTGTGTATCCCCTTAGACATGTGGAACCGGCGGGCACTGTGCTCCTCAAACCCTGTGCAGTGCAGGCTGTCTCTCCCAGGGATGCTGGTGGTCTCCCCAGTCTCCCTGCTGGCATGGCCTGTGCTGCCCAGGGCTAGCCTTGGATGCTTTGGGAGCTCGTGGGGTGCATGGGCAGCCTGTTAGTGGAGTGTGTGAGGGTTCATGGGCACATACCATGGTGTGGTATGATGCTGTGTGGAATGATGGTTGTGTGGGATGGCTGCTGTGGGATGATGGTTGTATATGTGTATACATGTTAATTATTTCCTAGTTTGCTGAATTTGAAATTAATGGAAGGAGTTTTGGTGCCACTTAAGCAGTTTTTGTTGTCCATTTATTGTCATCAGCAGAAGAGTTTGTCTCTAGCAGTTTCAGAATAAGTGGGATACAGTGTATGGGAGTGTGTCCAGCAAAGGGGTGATGATTAGGAGACTGCAGCATCTGTCATATGAAGAGGGACCATGAATGCTGGGGCCGTTCATTCTGGAGAAACAAAAACTCAGGGGGATCTCATGAATGTATGAATATCTGATGGAGGGAATAAAGGAGACAGAGACAGGCTCCTCTAAGTGGTGCCCCATGGTGGGACTGGGGGCATTGGTCATACACTGAAACTACAGGAGGTTCCATTAGCATGTAAAAACCCCACCTGTTTATTCTGAAGATGGAGATACTGAAATCTCGTCTGAACACAGTCATGAGCAGCCTGCTCTGACTGACCCTGCTAGAGCAGAGTTTTGCCTGTGCCCACCAGCTTCAGCTCTTTTATGTGTTGGTCTCATGTTGTCTGAACAGAATGAAGCACATACACATAACAAACTGTGTGTTCTTCATTATTAGGTGAGTGTTGACTGTTTTATGCACCAGAAGATTAAGAAAAAGATCCCTGGTGCAGATTGAAGGCAGTGTTGACTGTTAGGTTCTGCTCCTCATACCCCTTCCAGTGTCCCCTGGAGCCAGGAAGGCAGGGCTGGGAATCCACTGTGCTCCTTCAGCACAAGGTGGTGGCTGTTCAGATGCCCCAGCAGGGATCAGAATGTGCAATGTATCTGAAATTGAGTTAGAGAAGATCTTCCATGAATTTTCATCTGAGTTGTGCCAAGACATGTTGGCACATGTCTGTGTTAAGAAACAGGCTAGGTAATAAGTATTACCCTGGTAAAACTTTTACTAAGAGGAATGAAAACCAAAATGGAGAGAAATGGGACTGTCTTGTAGCCAGCAGCTGCCTGCCAGCTTGGAGCTTGCCTGTGAAAGGCTCCTTCTATGGGAGCCTGCCTATGAAACTCCTCTCTACTCTGGAAGGTGATAGTGAAGGCGGGATGTAGGTTGAGTGGGAGGTTCCAGTATGATGTAATCTGGGTGGCTGATCCTTCCTTTTTCAAAATTAAAAAAAGACCAAAACAACCCAAACCACCTATTAAAAAAAAAATTAAAAATTGTACAGATTTTAAAATTACAGGCTAATCAGCCTCATCTGAATTCCTGAAGAGGTGATGAGAATGGCTCATCCTACAGGCCATCTCTAAGCGTGTGGAAGACAAGACAGTCATCAAGAGTAGTCAGCGTGAATTCACCAAATGGAGATCAAGCTTAACCAACCTGAATGCCTTCTATGGATAGATGAGGGAGGAGCAGTGAATTTTGTCTACCTGGACTTCAGTGAGGCTTTTGACTCTGTCTCCCATGACAGGAGACAAGGCAAGCTCAGGAAGCGTGGGCTAGATGAGTGGATGGTGAGGTGGAAAGCACTGGCTGAATGGCAGAGCTCTAAGGGTTGTGATCAGTGACAGGGCAGGGTCTGGCTGGAGGCCTGTCCATAGTCATGTCTCCCAAGGGTCAACACTGGGCCCAGTATTGTTTGATTTATTCATCAATGACTTGGATGAAGGGTCAGATGCCTCCCCAGCAAATTCACTGACAACACAAAGCTGAGAGAAGTAGCTGACACCCCAGAGTGCTGTGCAGCCCTTCAGGAGAACCCCGACAGGCTGGAGAGATGGGCAGAGTGGAACCATCTGAAATTCAGTAAGGCCAAGTGCAGCGTCTTTTACCTGGGGAGGAATAACCCCCTTCACTATTACAGGCAGGGGCCTCTGTGGAGAAGGATCTGGGGGTCCTGGTGGACAAGAATCTGTCCTTCAACCAGCAGTGGCTGGGCTAACAAGGACTTCTGCAGTGTTTCTGTTTTCGAGGATGATGAGTGGGGCAGAAGCAGATGGAGATTTGGCTGCGTGGCAGGCCGTGAGAAGGTGTGTGCAAATTCTCCCACTTCCAAAGGGTTACTGCAACCACCTCTGTGTCCTGGGAAATACAAAAGGTCTTGAACTCTCATGGTCTTCAGCGGAGACTGTGAAAGACGATGCTGGGAAATTTGTCTCATGTAGTTGAGTAATACTTAGAAATATAATAACATGATAAAATTGTAGCCCAGAATGTGCTTCCTGATATGTTTTCCATGGGAGTCTGCGGTACCTGTGCCAGCTATGCAATGTGCGTGTGTGTTTGGGTTTTGTTTGCTTTTTAAAATATAAGTAGCATTATTTGTTTGAGGGTATTTTCCAAATTGAAATAAAGAATTACTTTTTATTATGTGAGATGTTACAAGCAGATTGGGTAGGGAAAAGGCTTTGGCACCTCCCAGGAGGGTGGAAACAATGGCATTCAAAACCTTTAGCTCCCCTTTCCTGCTGCATTATCTGTAGTACCTCGTATACTGCCTGTGGTTAGTTACCCTCTACAGCAGTGTCAGTGGGGTCTTGAAACTGACGCAGAAAGGTATCCTGCTAACTAAACATCTGATCAGTGGGAGTCCCCAGCCTTTCTGGAGAGGTTGCAGCATGCTGTCCTAACAGCAACCTTCACAATGGTTGTCTTCAGTAGGTGCTTGGTGAGGTGCCTGGCGGGGATGCTGCCTGGAATTGATCTCAGGAGTAGATGTCCCCAGCTGGAGGTGAGGTGAAGGCCCTGCTCATTGAGTGCCCCCTCTCTGCTGCTTTTCACTGGTCTGCCTGCTAAATGTCAGCTGTCCCTGCTTCAGCTGGGCTGGGAGCTCTCTGAGGAAGGACTGCACATGGGTGTTCTCTGGGAGCCCACACAGAAGGCTCAGGGTGGAGATGGATGACTCCAGGCAGAGGTTTTCCTGATACCAGCTGTTGGAAAGAGAGGCACATAGCTTCATATTGGCACTTGAGGGAGAGCCTTCACAGCAGCCTTCAGACTCATGCTGGTGTGTGGGATGCCCTCTGCTTGCTACAGGATTGCATACATGAACCTCCGTGCTGAGACTTGCTGTGGCACAGGGCTGTCCTCTGTCAATTGGGATTAGTTCTTGTGATCTCTTGGCATTTTTAAGAAAGTCCATCCAGGCCCCAGTGGCTCAGTGTAGAGCAAATGGCTGGGAGGTGCTCTGGCAGAGCTGTGCAGGTTGTGGGCTGCAGCACTGTGCCCTCACACACATCGCTGTGTGTGGTACCACAGCACCTGAGGTTGTCTCGCGGGGCAGATTTCCTCCTCGTGCTGCAGAAAGGCTTTGTCTTTGGCATGCAGGTGTCAGGCACTTCCTGGCACTGGCACAGCTGGGAGGGGGTGGTTGGTGTGAGCTGTGCTGGAAAGAGACAGGCAGTGCTGCTGCCCCAGCGGCAGGAGCACGGATGGAGGGCGAGGGGGCAGGTTCCTCAGGGACAGAGCAGGTGAGTGTCTGTGGGACATGGGTGGCCTTTGAACCACACCTTTGGGATATGAGAAGGAAGAGGAATAAATAATGGTAACTTTAACCAGAACTGTGCTTTATTTTCAGAGCTCCTCACCAAGTGCTGCTGAAAATGGCTTGGACCTTGATGAGGAGCCTCTTCTCAGAAAGAATCACCGCCGCTTTGTCATCTTCCCCATCCAGTACCCAGACATATGGAAGATGTATAAGCAGGCTCAGGCCTCCTTTTGGACAGCAGAAGAGGTGAGCCCTGGGGCCAGTGGCTTGGCACAAGGTGCTCAAACCGCTGGGGTCCTGATGCTTCTTCCCCAGCTCTCCTGCTGGCTTCTGTATTGTAAGGGTTGAAGTTAATTTCGTAGGACAAGGGGTCCAGCGCCAAGGCAGAACTCCATGGACAGTGGAAAGCAAGCTGCTTCCACAGGGTGAGTCAGTGGAGCTGGTTTAGGTGTTTTGTTTAAGATGAGGTGGAATTTGTCCTGGGTTGCTGCTCTGTTATAGAGAGAATCTGAGTCAGATAGCTCTGATTCATTGTCAGATAGTTCCTGCTCTGCTGTGGTGTCTGAATCTGCAGCTGACTCCTTGCCCATTTAAGATGTTCTGGGCAATTTAAGGTGAATGCTGTTTTTTCATGTTAGGCACCTATTTCCAGAAAGATGTTGTTAATCAGGGACACTTGCTAAAAATGCATCTAAGTGACTCCTGATTGCTCTGGTGGGATGCTTGCCTTGTGTTATAATGCCAGGCAGAAGTTCTTCCCTGAGGATGCTGGTTAGCCAGACCTGAGCAGTACTTGGCTTGTTATATTTGCAGCAGTGGAGGTTTCTGAACACTGCATTGCTTTGGAGAGATTACCTGCCAGGGAAGCTGATTGTTCCAACTCAAAGCAGTTTATGCAGCCTTTTCTCATTTGTGAGCAGTGATCTGTGACTGCAGAGGAGTGAAGGGAAAGCACTGGCAGGCTCTGAATAGACCAGAAGGTGTTGTGGGATAATGAGAAGCACCAGTTTGTAGAGGTGCTATTCCACTGCCTTCCTGGGAGGCTTGCTGCCCTGTGGCAGCAAAGGTTGATTTAAAGCATTAAAGAAAAGACATTTGACCTCCTGCCTCATCAGCATTTCCCTTTAACTATATTACTGGTTCCTTTCTTAAACTGTCCTACCATTTGTGGGTGCATTTGCAACTGGAGAGTTAACTGTAAAACTGGTTTGTATGTGTTTATAGACACACATGCATAGGTGTACATGTGTATACACATACAGAAGTTTTTAGGCCTCTGCATTTTTCACATCTGGCCCTACTTAACTGCTCCTGTGGTTCAGAAATCCCTCAGACAAACACACAAACAAAAAAAGCCCATGTGAAGGAAGTTGTGGCTTTCTGGCATGGCTAGAATTTGGTCTGGTAGACAAGACCAGTTGCACAGCCTTTGCTCCATGCCATTCTTCAACAGAATGGAGGCTGAACACCTGCCAAAGGCCAAAGTCCCCTCAGACCATCTTTTGGCACACTTGGGGGTAGCTTTCTTGGAGTATCAGCATTTATTTCAAGTAAAGTTTTAAGTGTCTCAGAGTGAGTTCTGCTTATTGGTGCATGTTCACACTCATGACAAAAAGATACTAATGCTTTTCAAAATCTGATTTATTTATTCAACAGACTCTGATTTTTATTCCATATTACAAAAGTGTCAGCTGTGAAACAAGCACATGATATTACTGTTACAGAGAGAGACAGCAGTACTGCAGTGTGTCTATTGTCTTTTACAGTCACATGTATTTAAATTCTCTACCTGTAAAGATTTGAGAGCAAATGCTAAAACGCTGCCTTTGTCGTTTGACTGGGCTGCTTCTGTTCTTACAGAGTGAAAAACTCAGAAGGGCAATAATGTTTTTCTTTTTTCTTTTCCTTAGGTTGATTTGTCAAAGGACCTCCCTCACTGGAACAAGCTCAAAGCAGATGAAAAATACTTTATCTCTCATGTTCTGGCATTTTTTGCAGCCAGTGATGGAATTGTAAATGAAAACCTGGTGAGAAGGATTTACAGAAGGATTGAATGCTTACTCATTTTATTGGCATATTGACTTTTCATTTGACTTTCTCACATTAATGCACAGGTTTATTAAATGTGTACTTTTTTTCTTTCCATATTACCTTTGCCAAGGGGAACAAGCAGCTTGTTCTTCTGGGAGCAATGTTTGAATTAAATTGGGTCAACTGTGGTCATAAGGACTCTGAATCACATCACTCTGGGAACTGTTTTTAGGTTCAGCCACTGCTTGACTGTATTGATGCACATTTCTGAATGAATTAATAGAACCCCACACTTCTTCCTGTATTCATGTTAAATGAGAAATAGGAAATACAGACTTGCTGTGCCATGGTTTGTATGGCCCATTTCGGTAAAACGCATTTTGCTCTCACTGAACAGCATCCTAGGATCTTTTAGGGCTGCAGGTGGGCGCTGTTAAAAGTGTGGGTAAATCTTTCTGCTGATACCTGTTCTGGGCTGGAGACTCTCTCACTATAGATAAGCAGTGGTATCTGTCTGCAAGTGCCCAGTTTAAATCTTGAATGTCTATAGTGTGTAGAATATATGTGCACATATCACATGAACATGTCTTAGCCATCTGAGGCTTTGTTCAATATGAAATGTTTAGTATTGCAATATTTTGCTGTTCTCCTCCTGTGTACGTGTGCCCTCATGCTTCAGCTCTCTATCCAATATACACAGCAGGTGTATTTACTTCTAGTGAGCTTGCTTTGTTTTCCTCTGCACTACACCTATCCTATTGATATGTCTGTGAACAAAGTAGGACTGAACTGCTCCCATCCTGTCTTTGTGGCAGAGATTTATTGTTTCTCCTTAAGCTCAGAGTAGTGTCATGCAGGACTGTTTTACTGTACTCATTGTCATACTTTCTCGTTTTGGTAGGTGGCACGTTTTAGTCAGGAGGTGCAGATCCCAGAAGCTCGTTGTTTCTATGGCTTCCAGATTCTCATTGAGAATGTTCACTCAGAGATGTACAGCTTGCTCATAGACACCTACATCAAAGATCCCAAGAAAAGGTAAACTTCTGAATGTTTTACAGACCCATAGGAAATCTGTCACTTAGGCCAGTGGCACTGTTGTTGGGCAGCAGCAGCTGTTTTCTCTTTCATACTGACTTACTGGGGCTGTTGGGGAAGGTTCCTTAAAGTTTGTAAGGTCTGCACGCCCTGAGCCCCAAAATGGAGAGGAGAATAACCGACCAACAGACTTGTGTGAGATTGTCACAAGGTTAGTTAATATTTGTGTAAATCTTTGCAGGAATTGTGGACTATGTGAAATGTTGTTAAAGCTTAGATGAGCTCCTTGTGGTTATTGTGCTGCTGTGAGTCTTGTTCTTATATCAGCAAATGGAGTGGAAATTGAGTGCTCATGATCCAAATGGTGTTTCTAATACACCATGATCACTGTATTGCATCCTTTCAGCGTTTTTGTTGGTGGTGCTTTTTCATACAACTTGAACTGCTTATTTTTGAAGGATTGGTTTCTTTGGAAAGCCCAATCACCTTTGTTGTCGGAACAACTTCCTAGTCCAAACAGTAATACATTTGAAAAGCAGCACTTTCCCTCAGGGACACCACCATGGTGATGGTCAGCCAGAGTTTGGTTTCCCATGGTGGCAGCCTGTGTGATAACAGTGAGAGGACTGTAAGGTTTCCTTTCAGGTGTTCATCCTGGGAATAGAGTCTGTGTGCATAGGAATTGTCTAGTTCCTTTTGTGGAGTTGGGCAAAATGACGTTTTGCTTGGAGGGTAAGCTTGAAGTGTCTGGCTACAGTCTGAGAGTCAGTGTGGTATGGTGGGTGAGAACTGCTGAGATGGGATGTTTGAATTCCCCTCTCTGCAGCTTGACTGCTCTGAGCCCTTGGGTTTCTTGCTTCCTGCACATCTGCCACTTTTTGCCGTTGCTATGAGAGATCATGTGATTCAACCTGGCAGGCAGCTAAACACCACACAGCTGATGACCACACTGCCTGCCCTGCCCAGTGGGATGGGGAGAGACTTGGTGAAAAACGTAAAATTCATGGTTCAAGATAAAGGCAGTTTGATAAGATGGAAAAGTAAAATAATAATATACAAGACAAGTCTAGGGTCTAGAGGCGAAAGACTAATGGAACCATCTAGCAGCTGGTTTCCTTCAAAGTTTCCCTCAGGATACCTGGCACTCGACAATGGGTACCCAGTAAAGCGAATGATTAGAGGTCTTGGGGCCAAAACAGTCTTAACCTACTCTCAGACTTCCAGTGGGTAAGGGCACTGGCTCCTTGGTGTGGAGCTGTGCCATGGAATGCGAATGCTCAGTGGGCCACTTTTGGTTAGCAGGTGTTAGAACAGGTGTTCACTACCTGCTGACTGATACCCAGCCGGTTCCCAAGCAGCAGCCCCAGCCAGCTTTCCCGTTAGTTCATATTCTGAGCAAGGCATCACAAGGTATGGAATATCCCTCTGACCAGTTAGAGTCGGCTCTCCTGGCTGTGTCCCCTCCCAGCTTCTTGTGCCCCCAGCCTGCTTGCAGGTGGAGTGGTGTTAGAAGCTGTAAAGTCCTTGACTCAATGTAAACACTGCTTAGCAACAACTAAAACATCAGTGTGCTATCAACATTATTCTCATCCTAAATCCGAAACAGAGCACTGTACTAGCAACTGGGAAGAAAATTAACTCTATCCCAGCCAAAACCAGGGCAGAACATCACCCCTTTGTGGTGCAAACAGTCTCTTAACTAGGGTTAGTTCAGAGCCTTGCATAATGGGATCCTCTTGTCTCGTGGAACCAGAAGGGGCAGTCGGGGCAGATTTACATAAATCACTATTTTGATGTTTTGTGTCTGTTTTCTTCTATAGGGATTTCTTATTTAATGCTATTGAAACAATGCCTTGTATCAAGAAGAAAGCAGACTGGGCTCTGAAGTGGATTGAAGACCGAGAATCCACTTTTGGTGTGTTGATTCTTAAAAATTTGTTTCTGTTGCATATTGCAAACTAACCCTCTGTGAGTAAGCTGCATCCTTGGAATGTGAAATTAAATTCTCTACAGATGTAGTGGTTTATGGATCTCTAGTTTAACTAAAATACTAGAAGTAACTTCTGGTGAGCATGTATGTTTTTATCTTCAGCTAATGAAATACAGTAATGGCAGCACCCCAGGAAATAATGTTAAGAAAAATGCTTATGGATTTCTCTGTCTTTCTTTTGTCTTTATACTGAACAACCATAGTTTCCTCAGGGTTTGCTTGTAGACCTTATTTTCTAGTTTTAATTATTTCTTTCAGTTGGCTCCTATTTTGTACTCCAGTGTTCAGAACTGGGCAGCTGAAGTCTTACACATCCAGGAATTTTCCATGTTCATTTTACATAGTCAGATCCATGGGGGTTTTTTTGTAACTGAGGCATGAGTGAGCCTCGACAAAAAGATTGAAGAAGCATCTCTGGTGTTTCTGGTTTGCTAATGGAACCAGGTTTCTAGTTTTTGTATCTCATTTCAGAGCTGTGATGCTGGCTCAGCTTCCCTCAGCATGATGCAGGGCATCCTTTCTGGTGTTCTGCATTCAGCTTACAGTGTTGACTCTGAAGGGTCTGCTGTAGCTGAGATTATTAATGGGTGGACTCTGATGAATTTTTTAAACCAAACTATAAACCTCTGTATTTCAAGAAAGTGTAGGAGATGGAGAGACTCACTTGACAAACAAAATAAATATGAATATCATTCTTTTGCAGCATCTGTTGTTCACAGCTCTTGAGTGGGGTTCTTTTTTGTAGCTGTACATTGTCCTGTCCTGGAGTATCCCACTCCTTCCCCACTCTGCCTTTGCTTGCTGTGTGTGGAGCCCCTTCATCATCTCCTTCATTCAGCTCTCAGTGTGGTATGTGCCAGGAATCAGAACATTGCCTAACACAAAAAGCTGTGTTCCCCCTGCTCCCTACCCCTAAACTTCATGCATTCCATCCAAATCCATACTCAGTCTCATACTTCATTAAACCCATATTGTATGAGTAGCCTTTCTCCACTCCTTTATAGAAGTAACCTAGGATATTTTTGCCAGAAAAATTACTTCCTTAATAACATTTGTGATACTTTTGTGTTGCTCTCCATGCTTTTTTCCTAACTTTCTTGAGATGAGCCAGTAGTTGGCATATGTATCTCATAGAAGAAGTGGCACATCTGACTATTATTTTGCGGTTGTTTTATTTTTACATAAAATTCTGTGCAGTTCTCACTGGGAAAAGACACCAGCACTTAGTGCAAAAGCCCGTCATGTTAGAATATACCAAAGGATCTTGTGAAGTTGTTTAGAGTAGTGTACGTGGAATGATGTATCTTCAGTAAGCAGTCAGGTGGTCTTGTAGTCTGAAGAAACACACACCTGTAGAGAACAGGGAGAACTGGGCCCAGTAATGCTGTGCTATCCTTGGATGAAGGGTGGGATAACATAAATAGTTATTTGTATCTTATGCATTATGTTCTGTAGTCTTCCACTCTTGTAAGAACATGGTTTTATCTAGATTCTCAATAAGAAAAAGAGGTAAGGTTTTTTGTTTAATTTATCAGAGACTGAATATTCTCTCAGTTTTGTCTGGCAGTTACACAGCTATTTTCATGTCTTTTAGGAGAAAGAGGTAATGGAGTACTAATGTCTTGGCCACAATTCTGTTCTTTTGCTTCTGACCCATGGCAGTTTCAGTGGGTGCCCTTGTTCTTCAGTTCTGCTAGGGTTGCCTGTGGTTGAGTGCTGTTGGGTTTGTAGTCCCTTTTTGCCTTGGGATCTGCTGAAGGATGTGATCAAAAAAGCACCTGGTGCTGCAAAGGGGATTGCTGCTCTCCAGCATCAGTCTATCTAATGCATATGGTGCATCTTGCTGACAAGCAATACGGTAATTTGTGTCTAACAAAAAACATGTTATGTTAAACAGGTGAGAGAGTGGTTGCCTTTGCTGCAGTGGAAGGCATCTTCTTTTCGGGTTCCTTTGCTGCTATATTTTGGCTGAAGAAGAGAGGCCTGATGCCTGGACTGACTTTCTCCAATGAACTTATTAGCAGAGATGAGGTAATGTGGCATGTCCATTGTTTGGGGAAAAAAGTAAGTTTCCCGGGGAAGGGCAGGATTATATTAATGAAGAACACATAGTCTTGACAAAGAAAGGGGAAAGAAGCAGAATTCTAGCTGTAAATAGAGTCCTAGAATCATTTAGGTTGGAAAAGACCTCTTAAGATCACTGAGTCCAAGTGTTAACCTAGCACTGCCAAGTCCACCACTAAAGCATGTCCTTAGGTGCCACATCCACATATCTTTTAAATACCCCTGGGGGTGGTGACTTAACCACTTCCCTGGACAGCCTGTTCCAATGCTTGACTGCAATTTCTATGAAGAAGTTGAGGCCATCTCCTCTTGTCCTATTGCTTGTAATCTGGGAGAAGAGACTGACCCCTACCTGGGTACAACCTCCTCTCAGGGAGTTGTAGAGAGTGATAAGGCCACGCCTGAGCCTCCTTTTTTCCAGGCTAAACACCTCCAGCTCCTTCAGCCAATCCTCATCAGACTTGTGCTCCAGACCCTTCACCAGCTTTGTTGCCTTTCCTGGACATGCTCCAGCACCTCAGTGTCCTCCCTGTAGTGAGGGGCCCAAAGCTGAGCACAGGATTCAAGGTAAAGCCTTGTCAGTGCTGAGTACAGGGGGAGAATCACTGCCCTAGTCCTGCTGGCCAAACTATTTCTGACACAGGCCAGGATGTCACTGCTCTTCTTGGCCACCTGGGCACACAGCTGGCTCATGTTCAGCCACTTTCAACCAGCACCCCCAGGGCCTTTTCTACCAGGCCACATTCCAGCCACTCTTCCCCAAGTCTTTATCATTGGATAGGCTTGTTGTGACCCAAGTGCAGAACCCAGCATGTGGCCTTATTGAACCTCATACAGTTGTCCTCAGTCCATTGATTGAGCCTGTCCAGATTGCTCTGCTTCCTACCCTCCAGCAGATCAACACTCCTTCCAAACTCAGTGTCTTCTGCACACTGAGGGTGCACTCAATCCCCTTTGCCAGATCATTGATAAAGATACTCAAGTAGGTGCTGCTGGATCCCTCAGCAGAAATACCTGCTTTTAAAGGGAGTAAACGTAAATATTAGTGATACTCCAATTACTGTGGTTTAACCCCAGCCAGCCACCAAGCACCACGCAGCTGCTCACTCATTCCCCCACCAACAGGATTGGGGAGAGAATCAGAAAGGTAAAAGCTGGAAAAATCGGGTTGAGATAAAGACAGTTTTAACAGGGAAAGCAAAAGCTGCACACACAAGGAAAGGAAAACAAGGAATTGATTCTCTTTCCCATAGGCAGGCAAGTGTTCAGCCATCTCCAGGACAGCAGGGCCCCATCACACATAATGATTACACAGTGGAGGACAAATGCCATCACTCCAAATGTCCCCCCCATCCCCTGCTTCTTTCTTCCGTGCCCTCCCCCCCCCCGCCTTCATATACTGAATATGATGTCACCTGGTATGGAATATCCCTGTGGTCAGTTTGTGCCACCTGTCCTGGCTGTGTCTCCTCCCAACCTCCCATGCACCCCCAGCTTCCTCACCAGCATGGCAGTACAAAAAGCAGAAAACACCTTGGTTCTGTGTAAGCCCTGCCCAGCAATAACAAAACATATTATCAATCCTGTGTCCAGGCAGAGACACAAAACACAACCCCATACCAGCCACTGTGAAGAAAACCAACTCTACCACAGCCAAAACCAGCACACCAATGCATATAGTATTACCAAAAAGGTGAACTTTTTAGATTGAAGGGTTTATTTTCCCATGTTGTAAAGGGAGACAAAAGCCTGTCTGCTTAAGGACTGGGGTGGAATTGTATGGTCCCCAAATGCAGTGGGGGCTGCCTGGAGCAAGGATATGGCTAGTGTGTTACTCTGAGCCTTCAGGCAAGTTCAAGTGGTTGTCTCATACCACTCCCCACCTGCTCTTAGTTGTGGGTCCCAGAGCTCACAGACTGCCACCTGCACCATCACTGGGCCAGCTGTGGCTGGGCACTGCAGAAACAGCAGGTATCACTCCTGCCCACGTTCTTGTGTTGCACAGCATCAGAATCTCCTAGGAAGGGCAACTACAGATCTACCTTAGAGGGGAGTGCTTCTTAGCTTAAGATGTGAGGGGTCTAAGGGGCTGCATGTCAGCACACC
Source organism: Sakesphorus luctuosus (assembly GCA_013396695.1). Classification (NCBI taxonomy): domain Eukaryota; kingdom Metazoa; phylum Chordata; class Aves; order Passeriformes; family Thamnophilidae; genus Sakesphorus; species Sakesphorus luctuosus. Next base: position 65,772 of record VWZD01013617.1, read on the forward strand.
CCACGTGGCAGGCCATGTGCTGGCAAGTGCCCTTTCCTTTCATGGCTTCCTGCCAGTTGGCAGCTGTTGGTTAGGGCTGGGGCTTGTGCACCACACTACTGACATTGCTAGAAGCACTGAAAAAGTAGAAAGACCAGTTTTGTCTAGTCATATCTTACCAGAATGGGCCTAAAAGAGTAAAGTGCTTTATCATAATGGAAATAATGTTCATGGGCTAGATAAACTGTTTTGAAAGGAGAATATCTTACAATATGTCTTTAAAAGACACTTGAAGAAAATGATATGATCAGTAAGAAAAATAGCAGTTCTCCAGCCTTGACCTTGCTTGTGTCTTCTGTGAGTCATTATAAACTGATCCATTTGAGCAAGGAAGGATTTGTTTGTTAGAAGGACTGCTTGCAGGGGGTGAGTGTAACTGTACTTCTCTGCAGAGCTGAGCATCGAAAGACTGAATTTTTCTTGAGCTTCGCTGGCATAATTCCAACTTCAGTGCTGTTATGAAGGGTAGGGCTTGGTGCACACAGCACCTGCATCGAAAACCAGGAAATGCTGTTATAAAAGCAGTGGCAGTAGAAAGAACCCTCAGTGGAGAGCTGCACAAACTGTTTTTGATGCACCTGAAGAGATAAATGATTAACGCTCAATATGTTTTTCAAGCTGCAGGCTCTGTTCTCAGGCAGTTCTTGAGCTGGCACATCTCTGAGTCTTAACAGTGCAAAGTTGATGGGAGCACCAGTCAGCAGAGCACACTGGTTCATGGGACATGCCAGGCATGTCCTGTAACCTGCTGGTAATGTTTCCCTGGACATGACCATGAGAAGCCTTGCAGTGGGCAGCTAAGGCTGACCCTAGAGGGCAGGGTATTTCCCAAATTATGGTATTTCAGGGCTGTTTCATGACTTGAATTAGAAGGGTTTTCTAGCCTTTCCAAGAAAGTTTTCGCTTCTTGGTTTTCTTTTGACCTTGTTAATGACAGTACTGGGTTATCTTTTAGCCCTTAGTCTGCCAAATCCTTCTGACTGTCTTTCACTCTGGATATGCCCTCATGGTGCTTATTGGTGGTAATGACCACCTTGCTGTTGAGAGGAAAGACAGTAGCACAGTGCTCCTTTAGTCTGACAGTGGTGGGCATGGCTGAAGCCAGAGACTCAAGCTGTAACTAGGCAAGTCAAATGAAAACTGATGCACCTCTTGGAGTAGCTGTCTGGTATCCCCCCTCAAACTGTGAGGGATTGCTCAGGTCCTGATGTTGTCTTATCTAGGCTGGAGGCTTTTCTGGAAATACTGTAAAAGAACACAGTTTACTTGGCTTTGTGCAGGATAGCTGGGTGAAACGTGAAGGTGGGATTAGTTGGGACAGAGATGATTTGTTAATCTTGGATTTGGTCACTCTAATCTGAATCTTCCTTTTTGAAAATGCTGTTAGGAGAAGCAAGGAAAGAAATGCAACTAAAGGAACTTGATCCAAGTATCTCAAAGCAAAAAGCAGGTAAACAGTCTATTTTAACTTGCAGGTAGTTGTGCAGGTCTTGATGTAGGAGTCTTTCTGCAAAATCATCTCTGATGGGAGGCAGAGACCAGCAGGGCTCTGTATAGGATCTCTCACAGTAGAGTGGCCCTCAAAAAAGTTTCACCTGAGAAACAAATGCTGAGCATTATTTTGGAGTAGGTGGCATGTGTTGGATTTGAGATGTTACTGGATTGTAAACTAAAAGGGATCACTACATGTGGTAACAATAAAACTATCAAAGAAGAGGAAGGCTAGGAAGCTTCAACCCGAATGAAACTGCCTCAGATAAGAGCAAACTACATGCAGGAGGGGAAAACTGACTTTTTTTCATTGTTGTCTTATTCCAGGGTCTACACTGTGATTTTGCTTGTCTGATGTTCCATTATTTAGTGAACAGACCATCAGAAGAGCGAGTCCGTGAGATCATCATTAATGCTGTTGAAATTGAGCAGGTGAGCCTGGCTATGACAGCACTGTGGGCAGTGCAGGACCAGTTGGGATTCCATATTGGACACTTGGCTTAGGCCTGGCTCCTGCATTATATTGTACTTTCCCTCTTCCTTAATGATGACAATATCAGAGACTTTCTGTACATGAGACTTCTGAACGTGAGCCAGCAATGTGCCCAAGTGCTGAAGAAGGCCAATGGCATCCTGGCCTGTATCAGGAATAGCATGGTCAGCAGGACCAGGGCAGTGACTGTGTGCCTGTACTGGGCACTGGTGAGGCCACACCTCGAGTGCTGTGTCCAGTTCTGGGCCCCTCAGTTCAGGAAGAACGTTGAGGTGCTGCAGCAGGTCCAGAGCAGGGCAGCAATGCTGGTGAAGGGTCTGGAGCACAAGTCTGATGAGGATTGGCTGAGGGAACTGGGGGTGTTTAGCCTGGAGGAGACTCGAGGGGTGACCTTATCCCTTGAGAGGAGGTTGTAGTCAAGTGGGGGTCAGTCTTTTCTCCCAGATAACAAGTGAGAGGACAAGAGAACATGGCTTTAACCTGTGCCAGGGGAGGTTTAAGTTAGACATGAGAAAGACTTTCTTCACAGAAAGGGTGATTGGGCATAGGAATGCACTGCCCAGGGAGGTGGTGAAGTTGCTGTCCCAGGAGGTGTTTAAGGAAAGACTGGATGTGGCACTCAGTGCTGTGGTCTAGTGGATGTGGTGCTGGTCAGTCATAGGTTGGACTCGATGATCTCAGAGATCTTTTCCAACCTGATTGATTCTGTGATTCAGTTGTCAAGCAACTGGGAGAAGCTGAAGCTGGAACCTGGTTTCCTCCCTAATGACAGAAAGGAAGAAAGACCCTCATTTGATATTGAATAGAATAGTTCCAATTGGAAGGGACCTACAAACAATCATGTTGTCCAGCTCTTAGGGAAGAGTTTGCTCATCTCTGGCCTTTCAGGATCTGCCTTTTCCAGAATATATAGGAAGAAATAAACAACTACTGAAAGCAGACGACATTTGTTGAGTTTAGTGATGCAAGTTATTTATTCAGACAACTGCCTGGGGAGCCTGGAACACCATAAATTGTGTTACTGTGAAGGACAGGTGTCTTCTTTCCTTTTCCTTCTTAAATTTCATTTATCTAGATGTCATCTGTAATTTAACTTCTAGGAGTTTCTAACAGAGGCGTTACCTGTGGGTCTGATTGGAATGAATTGCACGTTGATGAAGCAATATATTGAATTTGTCGCAGACCGGTTGCTAATGGAGCTTGGATTCTCAAAGGTAAGAGATGCAATTGCCCAAAATGTTGGCCTGCCAGTGCAGCCCAGGAAAGCTGTCAGCACAAAGCACTCTCTCAACATGCCTGAGAGCAGGTCATATTTAGTGCATGGACTTTCTGTGAGTGATAGCTGAAACCACAGTATTAATATATATCCTTCGCTGTTTAAAAGAACAAGAACAGTTTAGGCAATTGCTTCTCCTCAGCTGCTCAGCAGTTTCATAATGGGAGATGTAAGCAATGCTCATGTGCTGCAGTCCTTGAAGAATAAGAAGCACCTTGCACAGGTGAACTTCACCACAGACGAAACTCCTGGGAGTGACCAGTACTGAATTTGCTTATATAGGTGTCTGTAGATCCTACAGCATTTTGCAGCTAGGGATGATCTAGTTTGAAAGGATTTGGCTGTTTTGTTTGTTGGGATTTTTTGGTGTGTTTCGTTTTTTAAAGCAGCATTTCCTTATCAGAATCACAAGTGTAATAGTGTTTTCCTTTCCCAGGTCTTTCATGCAGAAAATCCTTTTGATTTCATGGAGAATATTTCTCTGGAAGGAAAAACAAATTTCTTTGAGAAGCGGGTTTCAGAATATCAACGTTTTGCTGTTATGGCAGAAACGATGGACAATGTCTTCACTCTGGATGCAGATTTTTGACAAACTGGCAAATGAATGGTGACTGTTTCCCTCTCCTCATCTCCCTTTCTACTGCAAAGTTGACAAATTCATTTCCTGGAATCAGAGGCTACTGTGATTTTTTCTTTGGTTTTCATGTTGTTTCTCAGAGGAGTAAATATATTCCTCTCCATGTCAGTTGAAAAAAAAGGGGGATCCTTTTTAAAAGATGTATATAGCTTTGTAAAAGGATAACCTTTTTAAGATTCCCTTGACTCATCTGCTACCAGTGTTCTCTTTAAAAATTACCTGGATACTATTACTTTTTTAAGACTTCGGTAGTGTTTTAAGAAAGAAAACTGCATATTTACCTCATGTAATGGTATTTTAATCTGAAAACCAGATGAGGTATCACTCTATGTATAAATGTTGCAATAAATTATTTTCGTGTTTATAGAGTTGGTCTAGAGTAAAAGCTCTTCCCCTTCATCCTGTTGCAGATAAAATAATAATTGAATGTGGGAAGTCATTAATAAGGTCTGAACTATAAAATCTTATTAAGCCCAGGAATAAAGTTTGATCTCCCCATTAACCTGGGTTCTATCTGAAAAAGTATTTACTCTGGTTGAAAAAGTGATGACTCTTGGTAGGCATTTAATTCAAATACATGTAGATTTTTTTCTTACAGCTGTTACTGAGCAGGTCCATGGACTTTGAATGGTCCTTGAAAAGGCACACCTGTTAATAGTGGAGAAAACCCACATCCTGTAGTTCTTTGGCTTGTGCTGCCTGTTTTTCCCTGGTTCACTGATTAAGTGCCTTATTAAGCAGTCTGTAGCTGTGCTGAGTTGTAATCCACATCTGACACTGGAGCAGCCAGCTCTGGGTGTTGTCTGTCTTCCCTCTGTCATGCTGGGTGATTTGATATTCTCCCCTTCTCCGTTTCACTTGTGCATTGATGGGGTGAGAAGCCGTATCATTCCAAGGGATTTTCCCTTGAGGAGCTACAAACATACTACTTGGGCTGTAAGGAACTACCAATAATGTATGAAGGTAAATCAAGTTGTGGGTCTGATGTCAGCCATTGTCACAGAAGAGCTTCTGAAAGAGTTGTTAAACCTTTCAAAACAAACCCTGAAGTAGTATGGATTAGCAGTATCTTACAAAGGACTGTTGTTTGGGTTTTGGTGTGTTCCAGTGTGCACCTGAAAAATGTTTGTAATTTTTTGTCATCACATGCGGACAATGGAGCTGCAGTGGTACTTGGAGTGCAAGAAATACTACTCAGTTATAGGTGTTTATCTGCAAATAGGCATGCTTATTTTTTTTCAAAGATGAAGACAAAGGGTTCTGCTTTATTAAACCCAAGCATTTTTCATAATGTTCAGCGTTCTGTGGGAGTGCTTTTACAAGTCTTACTGTTGTAAGCATTTTATGCTGCTTTCAATATGCCTGACATGAGGTGAGCTGACAGCCCAGGGTTATTGGTGATGGCGTAGTGTAAATATTATTTTCCTGCCAGCCCAGATCAACCATAGCCCTAGGTGCCTGAGTTCCATGAAACAGATCTGCTGCCTTAGCATAGGTCTTAGTGAACAATTGTCACTGCTGTAAAAATAAGCAGCGAAACTGACTCTGTTTGGTCTCTGTAAAAGATCATGAGGATGTACTGAGCATGGAAACAGGACAGCTTTTTTTCCTAGAGAAGAGCCTGCATCATTTGACTTACGGTACTTGGAGGAGAACAGAGTGGAGCCTGTAGAATACAGGGAAAAGTTGGAACCAGTGTCCCTCACTCATGTCCTGCAGCTGCAAGAGAACTGTGGACTCAGGAAAATCCAGCGTCTTTTGGAAATACTGTGTTGATAGGGGAGAAGGAAAAAATACTGTAAATGGGTCTGTTGTTGGAGTAATGGAACCTATTATCTCGCTAAAAATACTAAAAAGCATTTGTTTTGAGTGTTGTGAATTAAGATGTGAGTATATAGAGTATTCAGATATGAAACTGTGATATGCTCAGGTTCTGTAAATGTATATGAGATACCAAAGTCTGGTACAACAGCTCCCACTCAAATTGTGTGTAAAATACATATGTAGTTTGAATAAAATTTGAGCGTGGTGAGGACCATGCCTTTGTTTACAAGTTACATGCTTCCCTCTGAAATCCAAAGTGATAAAATTGGGCTGTGACAAAGCTGGTATTCACAGCTTTTGGGTTGGGGGAGAAAGTTAGGAGTGCCCTATGCATTGTCACTGCGCTCTGGGAACTCTTGACTTGCTGTTTCTTGTTCCTGGGAATGGAGTTTGCAGTCTAGGGAATAAACAAGTGTTTTGTTTTGTGGGTGTTTTGTTTGTTTGTTTGTGGGTTTTTGTTTTGGTTTGTGGGAGTGCAGATTCTGGAATTTTCTGTCTCAAGGAGAAATCTCTTAGGAGTCCCTAAGATTCAATGAAGAAAGACTCCAAAAATGTATTTTTAGTGTGTGGCACTAATATATCAAGGGCATCATGCCCTTGGGGCAGGCACCCTGACTGCCTGGGTACAACATCCTGGGGTTCAGCCCCCTGAAATGGGGCTGGCCAGGTACCTGCCTGCAACCCAGCACTGGGCAGCTGGGTCTGAGCTGTCAGAGCTTCACACCTGGGGGTGTCAGCAACCTCAAAACTATCAATTCAAAAGTCTTGTTTCTGCTGCCCCTTTATGACTCCTTGAAAGGCACAAAGGGCACAAGATCCCTTCCTTTCCCACAGTACTGGGCCTTGGGCAGAAACCCAGTGTGCCACTGAGGGCTCTGGTTGGTGGACAGGTGGGTCTGGATTTGCGTGTCTGGTCCACACTGTGGCCATCACACTCAAAAAAGCTTGATGGGTGTGTGAGAGAGGCCATGATTCATCCCTTCAGTCTTTGTATTTTGGGGTTGGAGTATAAGGCAGCTCAGTGACTTCCATTATAGCCAGCAGGACAGAGAAGGTATTTCTGGAGTGTGTCTAAGAAGAAGGCCATATTTGCAGTTGTCAGATGAGGAGAAACCTCCCTGGGGGCTGCAATAGAAGCTGAGACTTTTGGGTAGAGTCACTGCTTAAAATTCCAAAATGGCCTCTGTAGCTCCCACTGTTCCCATTCAGGCAGACATGGGCCTCCCAGCAAAACCTATGACTTGATTTTCAGTAGCCACAAGGAGAAAATGTGGTCCCAGCCCTGTGCTCTGGCTGTGAAACCACTGCAGAGTGCAGTAGGTCAGTGACTACTTCAGCTGGGAAAGAAAAGAAAGTGAGTGAAGGCAGGGCAATTAGCAACCCCTTTCTTAGTGTTGCTGGACTGGTAAAGTTTTTGCAGCAGATGATGATGCAGTGTGTGTGACAGCACCCTTGGAGCTGTGGCCAGCCCCTGGCCAGCTGACACTGTGCTAATCCACTTCTGCTGTGTTTCTCAGCCTTATCTTTGAACTACGAAAGCTTTGAAAGGGCAACTGTGGCCGCCCTGCCAGTCACCCCCAGCCTGCTGGAAGAGCATCTTCCTTTTGGCTTTTCTGAGGGGATGATCCAGACTGCTTTTGCCTCCTGGTGGAGCTCTTGAGTCAGCAAATATTAATGTTTCTGTTGCTATATTATCTTGAGCTCCTTCTGGGAATCAGTCACCAGAAATGCTGATGAGTTAATATTACCTATAGCCAAGTATGCGTTTGCCAGGAGGGTGCTTGTGTGGCTGGGGACTGCTGTGCAAACTGTGCTGTGCAGGAATACACATGTGCAGGTACAGACTCTGGTACAGACTGTGTGTGCGTACAGATGGGCACATCTGGCACACAGAGACGCGTGTACGCACCACGTGTGGGTGCAACTGCAGGGTTGAGGAGAGTGAACATCACGTTTTAGCAAACCCTCTCCCTGGAGCAGCAGGATAAGATGGGCACTGTAATACTGCTATAAAGAGATGCTATTCCTGGTTGGCCAGCAGATGCCTGCCTTGCCCTGCTCCTCACTGCCTGGGCACAGATGACGGCAGTGGCACAGCCAGAGCCTTCTCCCATCCCAGAGTGTGCAATCTGGCTGTAGGAACCAGGGCTGCCCAGGCCCTGGGGCTAGAACTGTGCTGTGCTAACCAAAATCTTAAGCTAAAGTTTTTTGAGCTTTAAATGAAGATAAATCTCAGGAATGGCTGTTTTTGGCCAGTGTGGAGCACACATGCCTGCTTTCAACAGTAACTTTGGTGTTTGGCTGGGTGGGTGTAGTCATGTGGACAAGCTTGGGAATTCCCTGTTGAATTTTGATCCTTCTATTGAAATGAGAGGATTTGTGAGTGACAGGCATGAGATTTTCATGACAGGCAGCAGTGCTGCCAGTATCGCAGCTTCTTCTGGAGTGCTACTGGCCAGAGGCTCCTGCCTTGCAGATCCTTCTTCACAACTTTGCTTGAAGGGCTTACCGGGGAATCATCCTTCCCCCAGGACTGCTGCTGCTTTGCCAGGGCTATTCATCACTGCATTGGCTCTAGTGTGATTTCTGATGGGTTCACGGGGACAAATCCACATCATCAATCCCTTTTGTTGCTGTAGTCCCAGTTTTGGTGATGTTACTCTGGGAATGGTTAATGTTACCCTGGGAGTGGCCTCCCATAACTGCTGCAGCATCTCTAGTAAGCTCGTAGTGGTAGTAGGAGAGCTGCAACAGGAGGCTTCAAAAGTCACACTGCAGGCTCCAGGTGGATGGCAGAGTAATTGGAGGGGTTTATTTTCTTGTCACTTAGCAGATCCAGAAGAAATGTTAAGAACAAACCTCAATTACCAAATAGGTTTACTGATCTGACAAAAGCTTCTGGCATCACAGTCTAAGCTGAACTTGAGAACTACAGGCAAAGTCTGTCTCCCCACTGAAGTTCATTAGCCCACAGAAGTGGTTCAGAAGAGATTATACTTAGGTTATTTTATGAGTAAATGTAAGAATCTTTTCCTCATCCAGTGGCTTAGCAAGCAGGAGGCTGACAAGGCTCTCCTCCTGTGCTGTGTCTGCAGATCTGTTACCAAACAGCCTGTCCAGGACCCATTGCATGCAGATGGTGGTCACTATCTCTGGCCTCTGCCATGGGGGGTCTCCGGAGTGGGATGGATTGTTTGCTGCTTCACAGGCACTTTGGCATGATTAATAGAAGGCAGACTGAGATGGCATGGGGGTCACCTCCTAGGAGACTGGGACCGCCCAGGCAAGGGCTGGGAGATCCTGAAAGCAGTGACATGCTTTGGGTAGGAATAGTATCACAGTTAAAAGATGTGCTGTGACAGTGGGAGTGGCAGCTGGTTCACTCCTCATTGCCAGCAGTTGTGTGACAGAAGTTATCATCATACACAGATTGTGTGGTCACTCATGTCCCGCAGAAGCTTTTCTGGGGACTCCATCACCCTAATTCTGGGGAAATGAACCTGATGGTGAGCAGCACAAATATTGACTAATCAATATCTAATAAAAGTACTGAATAGTAACATCAGTGCTACCATCTGCTCACTTGGAAGTCACGGCAAAAGCAGCTTTGGGGGCCTGGAAAATCACAAGTGCTGGGAAGATTTATTGCTAGTGCTCAACATGAATAGGCCACAGCAGACTTGGGGGAGGTCTGAGCCCTGAGAATTTTAGCCCCACCGTGGCTCTTGCCACTCTGATCTTGAGAGTAGCAATGCAAAGGACCGAGATCCCTCTGCTCTGAGCCACAGCCCCCGAGCAGAGAGATGCTCGTTCCCCAAAGCAGGACCAGTGCATGTAGGCAAGCCTGGGCAGACCCCAGTCACAGAAGGCTTTAGATCTCTTTGATAAGGTAATTTACAGCTTGGGAAAAAATATTCTCTACCAAACCAAATGCATAATTACTAGGTCTCTAGCATTTAAAAGCATTTCTGTGGGACTTTGCTGGTTTATTTGCTACTGGGGTAACTTTTTCTGAGCAGAGGCTTGCTTTTTTCCTCATGGCTTGGAGCAGGACTGGGGGTGTGCCTTGGAAGAGTGGCAGCTGTGGGGCAACTCCTTCAGACCACAGCTGCATCCAGGGACATCTAGACTACCTTCTGATGCATGGAAACTCCCCCAACACCTGCCTCTCTCTCAGACTTCTCAGCTCTGAAGGTAGGAGGAAATCTGGGTTTCTTGAGGCTGTGGAGAGAATGTTAGATGAGGCACCAGGAAAGTAGGGGATTTATATCAGCCAGTGAGTTCCTTTTATCTAGCTAGCTACGGAGAAGAGTTTCCATTAATGAATTTAAGCCAGGTTAGTGAGTAAAGGCTGTTTCAGTCTTGGCTGCATGGTCCCAGGGCAGTGATAAAAGCCATGATGCAGAGGAGTACCAGTTTAGAGCTATTATAGCAAGCATTTCTGCCCTGTGAGAAGAGACATTCCTATTAGTTATTGATTCCCTTTTTCTTTCAATTTGAAGGAGAATGGAGTTAGATTACAGCCTATTAGGCTGACTGCAGAACTGAATTTGTGTATTAAATTAGTTCATTCATAGCATGTGTAAGTGCCCAGCTTCAGAGATGGGCAGTAAAATAAGCCCTGGCAGGGCTGCCTTGTTCCTTGTGGGACCCTCCATCTTCTGCTTGGTCATCCCTTTGTGGGCTAGTGGGACAGTGCCTGGAGGATTACTGCAGCTACTCCACCCCACAGCCACTACCATATGTGCCCTGGTTTTCAATTAACATCTTGGAAAAAAACATTTCTTGGTTTGTTTCTCCAAGATTCCTGTTGCCCTTTCCATGCAGCTGGACCAGTCTGCTTAACTTTTCTTGTTAGCTGAGAAGAGCTTAGGGCCCAAAAATATTTTCCCATTTCTTCCTCATTGAGCAGGATTTGAGGGCAGAGTGAGGATGTCACCTGCCCTTAGAGCCACTTTTGAAAGGATAGCAGCTGGCCAATGTCCCAGGAACAACTGTATTTTTAACTCTCTTGATTTTTTCAAATTTTTCCCCTGTCTGGTTTTGTTCACTTTGGGCCCATTAGACTTGCATGCATTAAAAGCATGAGTTTTTTGACAGCTGCGTTTAAGCTCTTCTGTCACTTGTGATATTAATCTACATGTACTCCTAGTGCTGCTGTACTTTGTGGTCTGATACCTGCATAAGCAAATCTCTTTCTCTCCCACATCCATCAGAGGGGAGTGACAGAATTAGCACATGTTGGCTGTATTTTAAGCTCAAATGGTCTTACCTAAAGTCAGTAAACAGAGACCAGTTGCAGCCACTTCTGTTTCTCTTGTGTCATGGATGCTGCATGTAGGTCTGAGTTAACAGGGTCTGGTTATTCTCCTATCAATTGCAAAAAGAGATCCATTTTTGCCCAGGAGTAGGAGAGGCAGTTTTTCCCTCTAAATATTTGCTCTTGTTTTTGGGGCTAAAAAACTGATGCACATGTATCAGTGATGTTCAACACAAATGCTTCTTGTGCAGAGTGAGGACTGTGGCTGGGGTGAGAAGCACTTTCTACAGACCTCAGAGATGGGAAGGCAGATCCTTACCCAGGATGGTGCTGAATACAGAGGCATAGAATCACAGAATAGTTTGGGTTCGAAAGGATCTTAAAGATCATCTAGTTCCAACACCCCTGCTATGGGGTGGGAGAATTTCCACTAGACCAGATAGCTCAAAGCCTCATCTGGCCTGGCCTTGAACACTTCCAGGGATGGGGCATTCACTGTTCCCTGGGGAACTTGTTTCAGTGCCTCACTACCCTGACAATAAACTATTTCCTCCTAATATCAAATCCAGGTCTACCCTCTTTCAGTATCATCTGGAGCCACTGGAAACACTTGACCCAGTCAGTGTCTGACAGATGTGAGGCTGGAAGGGTGGCTTTGGTTTGCTATAAGGGTGGTTTTGGTAAGCAGCCATAAAGTCCCATCCTCTGCTTTTTGTGTGTAGAGTACTACTCAGACACAGGTGAGGTGGAGAAAAAATTAGGATGAAGGTGGAGTTGGTACCATGCTGGGCAGATATTCACCTTTCCTGGGGGCCAGCAGTGTTTCAGACTACACGAGAACAAACACCCATTTTAAACAAAACAAAACACAACCATAAACCCAAGAAGCTGCAGTCCATTGGTAGAACATGCCAGCCCCTGGGCAGTGCTGTGCTGGTGGGCATCCAGCCCTACAAGCACAGCACAAGCGGCATCCCTTCCTCAGCATCCCAGTGCCTGCTAGCAGGGTGAAGGCTGGCAGAGATTTCTGGGGGGACTGTACAGTGCTGGCTTAAACAGCATCCATTTATTTCCCAATGGCGTCCCTAAAGACCTTATCTGAGCTAATTAATTGCCAGCAGCAGCTGTCCTAATTTTATCACAACTGCCTGGTTCTTGCAATGAAAGGCAAGAACATAACACTGTGAGAGGGTGAGAGATTTTGATTCAGGGGCAGAAGTACCTCCAGGGCCATGTCCAAATCTGTGGGGCAGCCCAGCTGCCAGCTGGCCTGAGTGCCACCATGGACATCTTGGTCTGGATGCAGCTGATGGTGTTTGTAGGAAGGTGCTCAGCCTCCCTGCACTCATAGCTACCCTCCCTATGGCCCCTTTGGAGCAGCCTGCACCACATCCCAGTGCTCCTCCTGTTAAAAGGCTTGCAGTAAAGCTCACACAGGTTATCCTTGGCTCCTGGGGCCATTTCATAGAAGGGAGCATTTACAAACTCATAAACTGTATTTGAGAGCCCTTGTGGATTAGCCAATAAACCTTCCAGGAGTGAAACATGATTCCACCCATGAAGGGTTTTTGCATCCAGAGCTTTTCCTCAGTGGCCAGATGTGTGGTGGTCTGGGACTGTGCCATGCACAGATCTGTCAGCAGAGATAAGCAGTGTCGGCTAGAAAGTGACTGCAAGGTTATCCAGTGGGCTCCATTACTTGTCCTTGTCCTGGGGTTTAAGGGAAAGGAAGTTGTTGTCTCTTGGAAGTGTAGGCATGTCTGTGAAGACAGCTACAGCAAGCACTGAGATCTGCAGCAGCTCTCTGCTGTAGCTCAGTCTGCTGGGACTCAAGTATGCCATTTACTGTCTCTCTATTTACATGTGCTGTGAGAGGAAGAATAAGAAGATCATGTGGAAGGCAAATATACTTTACAGAGTTAAAAATAAACCCCAGCCCCCAGCTCAGCTGTTCTTTGGCATCTACTCCTACATAGTAGGAGCCTCTCCTGTGACTCTCCATTAGTGATTGATGAGTTATTTTTCGCAGGGCTACTGGCCAGCATGATGCAGCACCCTCCCATGTGGAGATGAAGGCCAGCTGACCCAGGTGCCAGCAGCTCCTCCTGCTCAGGGGCTGGCATGGCCAGTGATGAGTTGTGCCCATGGGAGGGAAATGCAACCAAGAAACTCAGTATCTCCTTCCCTCCCTTCATTCCCTTGAGCAGGCCTCTCTACTCGTGCTTTGGATGGAAACCAGACCTGTGTCCTGATGGCCCCTTGGGTGGGCTCTGACCATCACTTTCCTGCTTTGGGCCACTGAAGCATTTGCTTTTTGCCCAGAGGCAGCTCCCTGAGGAAGCAGAGGGGTGCTGGTGCTGTTGCCCTGAGGTGTTTCACGCACCCATTTTCGCTTTGCAGGGGCAGTGGGCTGTAAGGTAGAACGCAGCATCTCTGGTGGGCAGTCATACAGTAATACATGCAAATTGCATTTGTATTTCTACCTACACATTAGCATGAATCTTGCTTTAGGAGCCTAATTAATGTAAGCTATGAGATGGAGTGCTTGAGGCAGAAGCTGAAGTGGAAGCCAACCCTGCAAGCACCAGAAGTCAATGAGAATAATCCTAATGTGACCTAGTTTATTTTACACCTTCCTTGTATCCACGCAGCTGTTCCAAACCCACAGCGTGTCAGCCACACAAGTTTAAGCTGTTGATTAATACAATTCATGGAATCTGTTATGTGAAGAAATCAGTGGAAGATTGCAGTTCATTAACTTTTGGTCCTTTGGGATACACAATATCCTTCTGCTGGACTTCTAGGTAACATCCAGACTGCAGCTCCAGATAATGTACCTTGTACAAATCTCTAGCCCCAAGCTAAGAAGTCCTCAAAAAGTGTGATGGAGACCAGGACACTGGTGGATGCACAGCAAGTTTCACACCATAAATCTCCTGGGTTTGCTGCCGACCTGTGTTGTCTAATGCTGAAGCCAGAAGAAAGGAGAAGCTGTTGAGTTTTCAGAGTCCTTGCAGTCCCCTGGGTAAACTTTTGCCATTCCTGAAAGTGGAAGGAGGGAGAAGTTCAGTCACTCACTTTTTGTGTTAAAAGCTCCAGAAGTGAATCATGACAGGTTTCCCAAGCACACTGTAGGGTAGGAACTGTAGATATTAAGAGGTACCTGCAGTTGTGGTTGTCCTGTAGCCACTGCAATGCCACCATTTGTTTAGCATGTTCATTCTCCTTCTCTTCTTCTGAGGTCATGAGACAGCACAGCTTTTGCTCATATGGCTACAGTCTTTTCTCCTGCACCCCCACAAACTGTGCTGGTAGGGTTTGTCTGACTCTGGCTCTGGTTCATGCTGGTCCCTGGGCTAAACCAGAGCACCAGCTAGAAAGAGGCTGGTATGGCTAACAGGGACTGTAGCCATGCTGGGGAACATGCTGATGGTTAAACTCTGAGCATGGCTACAGGACAGTGCTTGAAGTTGTTTCATCTCCTGTATACACATGGGGACATATCACTCATGTGTCTGGCATTGGCTCAGCACCAAATCTTGCCTTTAGACCTGTGAAAGTGGCTTCCTGAGAAACAACTCAGCTTTAACCACAAGATATTGGACTTGATTTGAGACCTTCTGGGTGCAGTTTTAGTCCTAAATGATCCTGGAAATTGGAGCAGATGATGAATGTCTGGCATCAAAATGTACTGGTTCATGACAAAGAAATGGTTCATCACGATGATTCCAAAGCTGTCACAGCTGAGAAAACACTTAATAGATCCCCAGCTGCAGGTTATTACTGAGGAGTACCAGATCTTGAATGCAGTCTCACATCTCTCAGGGAGTAGTATCTGGAGGAAGTCTGTTTCCGTTATATATATCTCATGGCTTTGCTTGAGAGGTAGATAATTGTTCAGGTGGTAGCTTCATCCTTTCTGCCTTGCAATGCAAAGGATGCTTTTCAAGAAAGGAAAAAAAAAAGCATCATGAAAGCTCTTTCTGGTTTTCTAATCTGGGCCACCCAAAGCCAGGCCTCTCTCTTCAGTTACCTGCTTCACATCTTGATTCATTAGCTTCATTATCTGCCTTACCTGGTCTGTCAGGTCCACTACCTGGGATGACAGATTTGTCTCTGCATGGTGAAAAGTGCTCAGGGAATTTATTTTTGGCTTGCATGGACTTCAGCACCAAGAAGCCTACTGTGTATCTGATCTCCTGTATCAAGCATGTCTCACTCCATGGTATTAGCAGCAGCTCTTCTTGCCCTTGATCTTTCTCACTACATTTTAGCACAGTATCTTCAGTGGCTCTGGGGTTTGCTCCTCTGGAGCTGGGAGTGAAACTGGCACATCCTCTGTATGTGATGGGTTAGCTATCCATATTTCAAATTGTCACATCCGACTAAGGAAAAAAGCTCCAAGTCCTCCTGCTCCTTACAAGATGGAGAAGTTAGTACGTTGTGGCAGAAGAATATAAATGCATATGAGAGACATCAGCTGGGACTTGATGACCTCTCATTACACCAGTGTAAGCTGGGGGAGAAGGTCATGGATGCTGGGGATGTTACTGGAAGGGATTAATTTCTTCCATGTGGACCTGCCATTCATATATCAAAATTCAATCCCGGGCTTTTCATAAAGACAGCATGCATTATTACAGGACCATATTACAAAATTGCAACTTCTTCATAGTTATGTATTTGAATTCTCAGAGGGTTGTTATTAAGTCTTGGTGTGCCTTCTTTTCCTCTAAAATATTCATTTTCCAAACAATGTCTTTCCCATCACTGAATGTCCTTTTTCCTTCACAGTTCCACTCCTTGCTCCTGATCTTGCTGCTTGGTAAAACAAACACTAGGAGGACACCATGGGCAGGCACAAAGATTATGACGTTATTGTGATGTTTAGGAGTGTATTTACTTTAGTAAATTGAAAAGGGTCTCTGCAAAGTGGAAGTTTTCTCTAACAGTGAGAAATTGACTGCCTCAGTTTGTTGTTTCCTCATTGCCTTTGGGCTGGGATGAGGCAGTTCAGTTCTGCTTTTAGGATCATCCTTGTTACCATTCACATAGACCAAGCCATATGAACGTATATTAGCTAAAATAAAGTGCATGAAAGAGCTGTAGTTTTTTTCATGGTGGGTTTTAAGGTAGCAAAATCAGTGTAATGTAAAGCAAAATCTCTGTTGTTAATAAATTACATCCATTTTTAAAAATCCAATACCTGTTCTTGATTAAGTTTCAAAGAACTGTGTGTATGGATAACAAGATGAAATTGCATTAACATCCGTAATTTAATTTCTCATCAGACTTCAAATGAATTTTCTACTCACGTGAAACAAATTTCAAAGTTGTTATGGTTCATCTTCCAAGAGTTCCTTCTTTTTGAGGTTAGTGTAAAAACATATTACACAAACCATGGGACAAGAAAAGTATCAAGTAATTCCCTTCAGCATCTTTCTTAAAAAGCCATAGAATTTCTACTTGTTTGTGAAAGAACATATGCCAAAAAGAAAATATTTTAGTTAACCTAAACAAAAATATTTCTATTTTGCCTTTAACTTGTTTCTGAAGTATCTTATGAACAGGCTTAAAATAGGTATTTTAAAGTAAAACTGTGTTGAAATATAACCTCATTGGTAAAATATGGGAAAAAAATATTAGAAGTGTCCAGAAATATAATTCAACAGTTTTGGTCTGAAAGTTAGTTGTCTGCAGGAAATTTAGAGAGGTTTGGTAAGGAGGGCCTTAGACAAAGTTTCATAGTACTCAATCTAGACTTCCCTGTTTTTGCCAAGTTTCCACTGGGTCTGTAACAACCCTTCTGAATAAGAACATGCCATTGCTGATGCTGTCTTGCTCAAAACTAATAATTCTGTGGTTGTACTAAATTAAAAGTCTTCTCTGTCAATTACTATCTTCCAAAAAAAACCCCAAAGGTTCTTGTTTTCAGCAATGTTCTGGGGTGCAAATAGATGACAGGAAAGATAAACAGTCTTGACCTACAATAAAACACTGGGAATGAGGAGACAAAATTACACCTTGTATTTTGAAGGAAATAACATGGTGGGAAAGAAATACAAAAAAAGGAAATAATTTTGAACACAGTTGTAGGATTATCATTGCAATTTGCTAATATATTATTCAATAGCTTAGTCTCAAGGCAATGCCCAAACCCATTGTTTGTAATTAGAATTTGTGGGTTGATTGGGACCTATAGCAGTCTATAAGTGTGAACTGCTCTTGTTCTATAGAAAATATAAGATTGTTTGAGAACTCCTAACAAGAAGACTCATTAAGAGAATTCTAGCTGGCTCTAAATAACCAAGGGTGTACCTGTTGTTTTACTAATAAATATCATGACAGTGAAGATTTCTTTAAACTTCAGTGAGCTGTGAGTCACAGAATGTTAAATTTTCATTAGGAGCAGGTTTGTACCTCCTAAAGGAAATTAAATGGTGAGTAAAATTTTGGCTTTGGCTACATCACCAGCTTGTGCACATGTAGCATGGGTCATTCAGTGATGCTGCAGGGTGGTGGTGTGAACAGGCAGCTGTTCAGCTGCAAACAAAGGTATAGTGGTGCCACATGGAGTCTGGTAATGGCCCTTGCAGGGGCCACTGGAATATTCTTCAAATGCATCAGCACAGTGTAAGTAATTTGCACACTGTGTCCCTGTGACAAAAAGAACAGGTTTTTTGAAGTCTTTAGAGTTTGCTTCACGTGAAGTCCCATGAAATCTGCTTGCTGCATGATGTCTTTTGTCTTGAAAGCCATGTTTGATTTTCTAGCACCATGCTGTGATTAAGCACTCAGGATAAATAAACACAGAAATTCCCACCTTTCAGTTCCCTGTGGTGAACACTATTCACTCTGTTGCTGTGTAAATCCTGTTGTTTATGTGAACCCCACCCATTCCATCTTAGAGTTCCAGGCCACACCTACACTACTAAATTAAACGTGCCCATGGCAGCTGCTGTGAGATCAAGTGGCACGGGGCAGCCTGGACATGCAGGCTGAACATTTCACCCCCAGAGCAGAGCTGCATCCACAGTTCCTGGTGGGACAGCACTAACTCCCACGCTGTGGGGCTTGTATGGGGAAGCATCACTTGGTTTGGGCCAAGTCCCTGTCAGGGACTACTGAAATAATGGAACATCCCAGACAATGTCTGCAAGGCATCCTCCACAAAAGGGTCTTGACGCTCTTCTGATTTCCAAACAAAGCAGCAGCCTGTCAGTCTGGAAGAGAGCAGTCTGGAGCAAGGTAATGGTCAAAGAATGGTCAAACCCATTTGAGGAGAAACGAGACCCAACTCTTGCAGTGTTTCGTCAATGATATTTTCAGTTTCTGCTTAATGAAATTCAGGTTTGGATGGTATTTAAGGCATCCCTCCCATCCCCTGCCTGCCATGTTTTATGTATTTGTGTATTTGCATATGTGTTTGTGCCTTTTTTGTTTGATTTGTGGCCTATCAGATGTTTTCTGTGTGACCGGATGAGAAAAAGTATTTATGGCATTTTCTCTTTAATCTTGTTAAGTCTTCATCACTGCACACTGTCCCCAGACACTTCGATTGGCTTAGCACACCACTCAAACATAAGAAAAAATACATTTAATTAATAAAGATATGAGAAAGAAGACCTCATCTGGACATGGTGTAGGGCAGTCTGCTCTGAGTGGTCCTGTCTGAGCAGAGGACCCTGGACCAGGTGACCTCCAGAGGTCCCTTCCCACCTCAGCCATTCTGTGAGTCTGTGAGGGGATGTGTATGTGGGGGTTCAAGCTGCATTACCACTCCCCCAGATTTGCCATGGCTGATGAAGGTCATGGATAGACACATTCTGTGAAGAGGGTCTTGGGAACTGTTGAAAACACTTCAGTTCCCGTCAGGCTCATCCCATACTGACCCCAGTGCTGTTGTACACCAAATCCTGTCTTCCTGGAAGGGATGTATGGCATCACTGCCTATTGATTGCCAAAAATGCAGCAGGGTTTGGCCTCATTTGACAGCCTTGTGGGTGATTATGCTATATACATAGGATTGTGTGAATAATGATTATTTCTCTGTGTTTTGTTTTACTCTGGACTGCAACCTGTTTGCAGTACAATATTCCAGTAACATTATTATACATACAGACTTCCTATAAATATCTTGCTGCAAGTCTTTTCTGTGGTACAAAGACAGCAGACTCATCAAGTCCCACTTGACTGCTGGCAGGTTTGTGGTCAGCAGAGGGTTGAATCTAGTGGAGTTCAGATACAGCACAGAGAAATATGGCAACTTAAGGTGAACAGGGAGGAGTAGGATTGTCATTATTGTAACTGGGCAAAAGGGGCAGAAGGAAATAACAATTGTGAGGCAACAAAGAATAGGACTGGTAGGGGCCTCAAGAGATCATTGCAGTCATTCCTGTTGGCTAAGGCAGGATGAATCATACTTTCAATTCTTACATGACAGCCAAGCCTGTACCTGACAGGATAATCCAGGGTCCAGTACTGGATCCCACTATTGTCTCAGGCAGTGAAGTCCAGTGTCTCACTTTAGCCAATCTAGTGCAAGCCTTCCTTCATACCAATTTTGAATTTGTTTTTACTTTTTCCTCATCTGGAATGCAAAAAAAACATAAAAACAACAACAAAAAAATAAAATAGTAGTAATAATAATAAAAAATATCTTGAGAAGTTAACTCATTGCCACTGTGGGTTTTATGTTTGAAGAATATTCCAAATAAGCTGGCCAGCCTTGGCTTTCTTACCTTTCCCCAGAGGTTGTGGTGGAGGACCCTGCTGCCTCAGCAGTCCTTCCCAGTCCCCTGGCCATGCCTGTCAGTATTTGGTACCTCACAAACCATGAGTCTTAGGGACAAATGTCACTGACGGCATTGCTCAAGACATTTGGCTCCTCTCATCAGCCCTGACAGTGCTCCAGCCATGGCAATTGGGACCGATTCTCAGTTCGCCATTCCCAGAGGAAGCCTTGGAACAGGAGAAAAGGATGGGGAATTTTCCCCACAAAACAATGATAAGGCAAAAAATCAACAGGAGAGAGGACAAAAACCATCTGAAGTTCAAACTGCCCAGAGTGAGTTCTTCCATAATTACAAATGGCCTAACACTGGTCCTAAGGGAGCAACTGGTATCTTGGGCTGTTTTTCTCCAAAATATGTGATTTTCTGGGCAAAG
Organism: Sakesphorus luctuosus; assembly: GCA_013396695.1. Taxonomy (NCBI): domain Eukaryota; kingdom Metazoa; phylum Chordata; class Aves; order Passeriformes; family Thamnophilidae; genus Sakesphorus; species Sakesphorus luctuosus. Next base: position 85,960 of record VWZD01013617.1, read on the forward strand.
GAAGCACCTTCAAGTGCCTTCTGTTGACATCCTCTTTGAGAGTTGACATTACTATCCTGCTGTTATCAGCTAAGTACTGCTAACTCATTTCCAATGCTGGCTCAGCCATTGGTACCACACAAACAGAACCAGGTTGGTTTTTTTGAAAAACATAATTTCAAGTATTTTTCTGGAAGGATTCCTGAAGAAAGCCCTCCAAAGGCCTTCCTTTGTTCTCATTTCTGCAGGTGATCATCTCTTTTACTCTATGAAAACACTCCTACTTTTTGAGAGCAAAGTATATATGGTTCCAGCTGCGTGCACTAAAATAGGCTTGTTTGACTCATGGTTTTGCATTCTTCCTCAGTACAGGCTGCAGAGATTTTGCTTCTTTTGGACAGTGTGATACACTCCCTGTGTGTGGAACTGCCAGAGCCAGGTATGAACTGTCAGGGACCAGCTTCTGGTCAGGTTTGACAATGAGAATCACCTCTTGAAAGTAGATTCTGGGACTATCCTGTTATGTTACTATTTTCAGGCAACTAGTTTATTAACAGCATGGGACAAGAGGAAATAGACTCAAGTTGTGCCAGGAAGGTTTAAATTGGATATTAGGAAAAATCTCTTCACTGAAAGGGTTGTCAAGCATTGGAACAGACTGTCCAGGGAAGTGGTAGAGTTACCTTCCCTGGAGGGATTTAAAAGACATGGAGTTAAATCTTAGGGACATGGTTTAGTGCTGGGCTAATGGCTGGACTTGATAATCTTTCCAACCTAGGTGAAATCAGTGTGTTACAGGTATTTCAATGAGTCATGAAACAGCTCAGAAAAGTTTATGTAATTTCTCTAAGGGAAAATAATTTCCCGGTCTTTGGTGTAAGTTTCATGCAAGATAAACTTTTGTGTCTGGTGTGACCCTAAACTACAGTCTAGAGGGTCAACCTTCCAGAAAACAAACTCTCACACAAGGACACTTGCTGTTCCCTACCACTTCTGCCAAAACACCTTGATTACTACAGTCACACTGGGTTCCCACTGACATGCAGATATCTTTACTGAATTCAGCTGGAACTGCAAGACATCCTTGTTTCACTTCCCCTTTCTTCCTCTTTGCTTTATGCAGTTTCTGTTGCAGAACAGTGCCAGCTGTGACCATTGCCACTGTGCTGTGGTGACAGCTCAGGGATGCTGCTCCTGGATGCCCCACTGCTCACGGATTGCCAGCAGCTTCTGGAGATGTTTCTCAGGGAAGGCACCATGTGAACATGTGTGGTGGTGCTCTGTGGGGTCTGCCCCTCACAGCTGCTTTGTTTTGTCATTCCAGGGACACTATTGGAAATGACATTCATTGTAATATGTTCATCCCACTGAATTTAATTAGAAACACTCAGCTTTAATTAAGTGTTTGTTTTGCAGTCATAGTAGTTCTATTTTGATAAGACTCTGTCATGCAAATGCTAAATGAGGCTGGGGAAGTAAATTACAGCATGTCATAACTTCTGAGTATTGATTAAAGACAATACAATGTGAGATACAGTTGCTAAGAGTGGGAGGCAACTCTGTGCTTTTCATCAAATATTTACCTCATGCTTTCCAGCAAATTTCCTACAGCATTAGCTCCCTGTGTCCTCAGACTCATTATTTACTTTCCAGCATCCTCCTCCCATGACTTCTTCAGGGACTGATGGGGGTGCAGTGGGGACAGGGGCTGTTGTGCAGTGCCGCTGACTCTTCCGTCCTTTCACCCAGCACACTCAGCACGGGAGGAGCAGGGACAAAATAGGGCTCCATGATGAAAATGTAGACCTCTTTTTCTCTCTCTTTTTGTCAGTTAATCTGCATTTTTACCTTTCATGCAGAGTTTGGGTGCTTATGCTGCAGCTGTGTAACTTGCCTGCGCATGGCTCACTCCCTGTATATTAAAAAGCTGCATATTCTGTAGCTCTTGCCACTGTTAGTGATTTTCTCTACTTACCTACAAACCTTTATTGCTTCAAGTGTAACTTGAAGCTGAGCAGAGAAATAGGTTATACCTATAATTAACACATAGGAAACAGACCTAAGAGAGAGTTTTCCCATAAGGCTGTGCTAAGGAGTGAACTCTTGGTATGGGCTTTACAGATAAAAGCACCCTCAGAAATGTCCTAGGCCCATGGATTAAGACAGACTTCGTTACTGGCAAAACAAGCCAAGGCTAAGGCTAGTGAGGAGGGCTCAGGCTGGACCTGGAGGGGCTGGGTACTGCTGCCAGAGCCTTGGCAGCTAAGGCAGCGTGTCTGCTCACAAACTGGCCTTGCATGTGGTGGGCTCATCACTGCACTAGAGTCACCACTTTTCACAGCATTGACATTTAGCCAGAGAAATTTCACACCAAACAGCATACATACTAGTTTTCTCTCTCTCTTCTTTTTTCTTTCTTGTTTTTTTTTTCTTTCATGGTAGAGAGTGAAGAGTGTTGCAATGAGCAGAGAATGTTGAGAATTCCAACCCTCAGACCCAGAAACATGGTCTGACTGATGGGAGTATATGGCAATTTCTACCTGTGAAGGGCCAATGACCCACACCACTCCATGATGACATTCTTTCTTTACCTTGATTAGAGCATCATCAAAATTAATGACTCCTTATAGTTGGTCTGGTGTCCTCCCCTCCTGGAAGTTTAGTCCTAAAAGGAGATTGAAGGATAACAAAGACAAAACCCCACTCAAACAGATTTTGCAGTCAGAGTAATTGTGAGCAGGTGACACAGCTCTATGCAGAGCTTCTGAACCCGTGGAGGTTGCATTCCTGGGGAGACCGAGCAGGATGAGCACAATACAGCCTCCTCAGTGCAGTGGCCCACAGCTAGAGATTGCTCTTCCCTTGCAAGTCTCTCTGTCTCTGGATAGGTACATGGGCAGATTGTGATTTGCTTCCTCTGCTCTCTCTTTTCTGTTCTAACAGCCTCCCACAGTCTTCCTACCTCCTACTTTCACTCTGTCCTTGAATCTCTTCCTTTTGGTCTTGGAAGTTTTTATGCTTTCCTTCTCTCCTTCCCTTCTTCCAGCTTCTTTTTTCCCAAGGTGATCTACCTTCAGTGAACAGCTGCTGAGCTCAAGGACCTGCTGTTGTTCCTTGCAGACATATCCCATATAACCCACAGACAGGCACTCCCCAGCCAAGCAATTTCCATTGCAAGACCTTCATGACATTGGTCAGAGCCAGATCTCCAAATCACAGAACAGAATCACTGAATATCCTGAGTTGGAAGTGGCCCACAAGGATCATTGAGTTCAACTTCTGGCCCTGCACAGGACCATCCCTAACAGCCACACCGTGTGCCTGAGAGCATTGTCCAAATGCTTCTTGAACTCTGTCAGGTTTGGTGTTGTGACCACTTCCTTGGGGAGCCTGTTCAGTGCCCAACGACCCTCTGGGTGAAAAACCTTTTTCTAATATCCAGCCTAAACCTCCCCTGACACAACTTCAGTCCATTCTTTAGGGTCCTGTCACTGCTCACCACAGAGAGGAGAACAGTGCCTGCCTCTCCTCTTCCCCTCATGAGGACGTTGTAACTACAATGAGGTCTCCCCTCAGTGTCCTCTTGTCCAGGCTGAACAGACCAAGTGACCTCAGACATTTCTTGTATGGCTTCCTCTCAAGGCCCTTCACCATTTTTGTTGCCCTCCTTTGGAGGTTTCTAAGAGCTTAATATCTTTTTTGTACTGTGGTGACCAAAACTGAACACAATGTTAAGACATTCACACAAAAATAATAGTTTAATATGGGAAATGTTAGTAGTATTTGCATTTTATGTTATAGCATTTAAAAATATGCATATTGCCTTCCTTGGGGTTATTACATTCTCTGGGCTCCACCAATCCATCATGAGAAGCAGGCAAGTCAAACCACCACAGAAGTTCCCATGGTGGTTTGAAGCCAGCTGAATACACCACACACAGTAACAGAAGCATTTAGAAGACAGCTTTGGCTCCAGATTTAAATTGTTCCTTGGTTACATAGTTCTCTGCAGTGCTGCTGCCCAGTTTCCCCATCCTCACTGGAAAGTAGCCTCATATGTGTTACAGGCAGGAGCTGAAAGGTAGCTCTTGCTATTACAAAACATGGCAGGGAGGGAGAGTCTCCATGCATGAGATGCTGGGATGAACACATGGGCTGTGGACTATCCCCACCTCACCAAAAGTCATGCCAGGAGTGGGGCAGACCTGCTTGCCTTGGCTGTGCCTTCTCTCCTCACAGGACCTCGTTGAGAAACAAGCCACGCTTTGTCACTAAGGTAGAAAGAAAAAAGGAGGGAGAATGCTTAAAAAAGTGGGAAGTGAAGACTACCACGCAGGTGCTCTGCCAGCTCAAAAAATGTTTCCGTGCTATGATAACATCCTTACAAGTGAAGCCTTTCCCTTCTGGAGCCTGAAACAACTGTGCAGCTGTCCTGGGGGAATGCAGGCAGGATGTAGGCATGGGCATGGGTTTGGGCAGGAGGACCTCCTTCCTCCTCACAGCAAATGTGATGCTGCAAACATCCCTGGTGGACGAGGGAGATTTATGAGGATGCACCTGGTGCATTCCAGAGGTTGCAAATAACATGTGATGCACAGGCAGGTAAGACATCCTGCTACTGAGTGCATTGAAGCTGCTTGGGAACTGTGTGGGGACAGTAGCACAGCTGAAGAGTATGCCACTTTAAGTGCCTAGGACAGTCATCCACTCTCACTTCTTTCCACTAATTTGGGGGATAAGTGCTTGGGAGAGGCCTTAGGAGAGGCATGGGCTGTGTGGCACTCTGGGCCCAGAATCTGAAGCCCTCAATTTAATAGTGAGGGCTAGTAAGACGTTTCTAAATAATATTTGTTGTCTGAAGCTGGCAAATGATCTGAAAAAATCTGAAGCCTTATATATGAAGTTATATACGGGTATATGTGGGTATATGAAAGTTTTCTCCTCACTACACCCATAACAAGCCTAAGGCAAATTGCTTGCAATTTACTTTCCTTTTGTCTTGACAAAGCAGCTGTTATTAAAAGCAGACCTTAGCCATGAAGAAGTGCCCTTTGCTTCATTGCCCCCCCGCTTCTCATGCTGCAGAAGCTGGGATTGTAGCACACCGCTATGTTTGGGGATTCTGGGTCACTGGTAGCATTAGCCGGTCTCTACCTCCCTGCGCTGCCACCTTCTGCTTATCTGTGGGGACACTTTCCATAGCACTTCTTCCCACACGCTTCATATTCACTCTCCCAGCATTGTAGCAGTGATTTATGTGCTTCTGTGCTAGCAGCCCACCCCTGTGTAGCTGCAGGATTACGTAAAGATGGGTGACAGGGAGAGCTCTTAATCACTACAAGAAAAACATTTAACAGTTACCTGTCTTGCAATGAGGAGCAGTGCTTTTAAAGCCCTTGTGACATTTCCATGCTTCAAGCTCAAAATCTTATTTTAAATCTCCTGTCATCACATATAAGCCTTGATATTTGGTACAGGAAGTAAAAATATTTATGTATCAGCTTTCAGACAAAGAACATGGACAGTGTTAATGGCCTTCTGAATTCAGGTTTTGTTTCCCATTCTCAGTTCCTATTCTCTCTGGATGTTCCAGATCAAAAAAAGAAGTCTCATTTTCCTTTCATATACACATGGATACACACAAACACTGAGAAGCAGCTTGCAGAAGTGAACTGACATGCTGCCTGTTTATTAAAAGCTGTTTCTCCAATGCATTCTGGAATAACTTCCTCTATTAACTTTCATTTCAAAATGGTGTTTATACCGGTGGGTTATAACCAAACATGTAAAATACAGCAGGGCATTCTTTCCTCTCATGACAAGACTTAAATACACTTCCTTTCTATTTCCAGTGTGATTTATTATCTGTCTAAATGCACAGCCCGCCTGCCCGGGGCAGACACCTCATTTTCTTTTGTACCTTGAATACACAGCAGATGCTTAGGAAGTAACAAACTAATAGCACAACAGTAATAGCTAGAATATAAATATATGTGGCTGTTATAAATGTTGTGGTAACAATATTAGATTTTTGTGGTTTACAGTTTCAACTTTGACTTTCAGAAAGTGACTTTTATATGCGCTCTGGGAATGTGATAATAATCTTGGTACTCCAAAGTAGTTTTCCAGTTTGAAGGCTAATATAAAACAAATTAATTTCAGCTCTTAGATTAAGCATCTCCCCTTCCCTAGATGGTAATGAGTCAAAGCTACTATAATAAAATTTAATGTCTGCTGTCCTGTGTGTGAGGTTTTTTCCCTTAGCTCATATGCATTCAGTTTCTAATAAAAATGTAAATCTGGAACTGTTGATTAAAGGTCTTCCCATACAAAACTAGCTCCTAATGTTGACCGTTCTGTGCACTCACAAAGTAATTTTAACTGCAGTATTTAAACAAAAAAAAATCAACCAAACCCACAAAAACTCAACAAAAAACTTTATCACTCCACATCTCTGTTTGCAGAGACTCTACTTTTCCCCTTTTATAATATTTACAAGGACATTTTCCATTCAGTATTTTCTGTGGAATGCTGCCCAAAGAGTTGTGCAGAACCCAGTGGGTGTCGACTGCAGATGCTACTGAATTTGATGAAGTTGGAAGGCAGGATAAATGCAAAGAAGACTGATACGTGCATTACTGTCTGCAAATAGAGGGTCCATTTAAAACACTGATATTTTTTAGCCTCTGATCAGACAACCCAAGTCTGGAGCAGCACAACAATGTCAGAGGTGACAAAAATGCCCCAACAAATTATCCAGCAGACTGTTAATAATCTGATGTTCATTTCCAAGGAAGCCTTTTTTGTCTCAGTACAATACAGTATCTGAAAGAGCCTCATAAAATCATAGTTCCATTCTGGAATGAAACAGAGGTGTTCTGTCCTGGGGAAAAATTCAGAGATGACATCTTCAGTCCAGGGACTCTGTGGGAAAAGGATTGCTCTCAGGGGGTGCGGAAACCCAGCTCACATCAAGGGAATCACAGATACTAAAGTCCACATTGAAGCATCTTCTAAGATTGTTGCGTATTCAGATCTTGAACACATAAATAACACACAGATACCCTCCATGTTACTAAGCATCTGGAGATAAACAGATTTTGCACTCTGTAGATATGTTGTTCATCATAAAAGTCACCCAGCTGTTATCACACTTTGGAGGCTGGCAGGAGCTCACATGAATAAACATCGATCTGTCACTGATGCTCTTGTTACGATCTTGTCCATGGATACACAGAGAGATGCACAGAGAGGCATCTTTAAAAATTAACAAAAATTGCCCATTTTTGCAACTCTGTCTTGTAATACTGAATGATTGTTATTTCATATATTTTAATAATGATTTTACAACTAATGGGACACTGAATTTTATTTTCCAAGATTATGTAAACATCCAGAATTAATACAATCAAGCTGTTAACATTTGTCTTTACTACATGACTTAGGTAGTTAATGCCTTCTTTGTCTCAATCTTCAATAGTAAGATGAGTTGTTCTCCAGATACCCATTCCTCTGAGCTGGAAGACAGCAATAGGAAGCAGATTGAAGCCCTCATAATCCAAGGAGAAATGGCCAGCAGTGTGCCCAAGTGGCCAAGAAGGCCAGTGGCATCCTGGCCTGGCCTGTATCCTGGCCAGCAGGACCAGGACAGCAATTGCCCCTCTGTACTCAGTACAGGTGAGGCTGTACCTTGAATACTGTGGTCAGTTCTGGGCCCCTCAGTACAAGGACATTGAGGTGCTGGAATGGCAGAGAATGACAACAAAGCTGGTGAAGGGTCTGGAGCACCAGTCTTATGAAGAGTGGTTGAGGGAACTCGTGGTGTTTAGCTTGGAGAAAAGGAGGCTCAGGGCCACCATATCACACTCTACAGCTACCTGAAAGGAGGTTGTAGCCAGGTGGGGATCAGTCTCTTCTCCTGGGTAACAAGTTATAAGACATGAGGAAATGGCCTCAAGTTGCACCAGGGAAGGTTTAGATTGGATACTGGGAAAAATTTAGTCATGGAGAATGTTGTCCAGCACTAGAACAGGCTGTCAAAGGAAGTGGTTAAGTCATTATTCCTGGAGTTATTCAAAATATGTGTGGATATGGCATTTGTAGACATGGATTCATCAGTGTTAGATTAACAGTTGTACTCAATGACCTTAAAGGTCTTTTCAAACCTAAATGATTCTATGATGCAATGAAAAGATGTTACTTTGGATTGGAAGTTTGACATTGTCTTTCTTATGTGCTTCCCAGTACAAAAGAATGAGCTTATCAGCAGAAAAATATTGAGGGTATTTTACAGTCCTAAAGCAGAAGTTTAGCTACATTCATAAACACAAGTATCTTAGCCAAGGCAAACAGGGAAACTCTAGTGATTTGTTTACAAAGAGATAGCTGCCCTTCAAATATTTACAAAGAATGAAGACTAATTCAAGAGGAGTTGGCAGAAGGATTAGAAGCAGTAATGAGTGTCTTCATGCAAGCTTATTATTCTTGGGATGAAAAAAGACGTTGCAAAAATAGTTAATCCTAAAATTATGAATGTAACTATGAAGAAAAAAAGGATTTAAATATAACAGATGCCAAACAAGTTCTGGATCCGCAGTCACATTATTTGATATTACCCTTTCAGTTTCTTTGATTTAGGAAGATTATGTACCTGAGGGAGAAGTCCTTGTGTCAGTAAATGGGAGTGAAAAACAGGTTAGGAATGTTCACACCTATCTGTGGACAATGTGTGCTACACATTTTATTTAAAAAGGCATGGCAGCTCAGAAGAGGGGAGTGTCTATTTACCTCAGCCTGGCTGAACAGGTTGAGTTTCCATGCCTGGGGGATAAGAGATGACTCATCTGGGAAAAGTGGGGCTAGTTTAGGACAGGATGGAGAGGAGGGGGGAGAGTCAGCGAACAGGGAACCTGGAGTGTGTGGATGGATCAGGGGACTTTGGGGAAGAGCAGACCCACAGTTCTGTCTCTGAGATGATGGAAAGGAAGGGACTTTCTTAGGGGATCACATGGACAAAACTGCTGATGGACAGAAAACAGGATACTTTCTCCATGAGGCCAGAATGGTCTGGGGCAGATCTGTTTTCTGGTCTGTCTTACTCAGTATTTTACTTCCAGCAATTCTGGTTGATTTTTTGTTACTGTTTTTGTTTACAGACAGCAACTATTTGGCTGGTTCTAGTTCATTATTTTACCTCGTGATGAATCATTCCCCCAGATATCAGAGGCATTTCAGTGTGCTTGTTTGAAAGTGAAGGTGAGGCAGGTCTATCCTGAGGCTCTGGCCAGCACAAGGGCTCATCGTGGTGTTTTGGCCATGCTCTGCTAACCTGTGCACAACTTGGCAAACCAGGGGCTGTGTCTGCCAGTTGTATTTTAGGTGTCTTATAGCTGTTTTCTCTTTCAAAGACTTTGCACTGTGAATTAAGTGAATGAGAATTACCTGCTTTCTACTTCACATATGGATTTTTCAGAGCTATTTCTGGTTTGCTTTGAATGCAAGTGGAAGGTGCTAGGCCATTTCATGGGGCTCAGGAGGAGCTTTTTTTGTACAGCAATGCCCACTGGGGAAATGTCTGCATTTCACAGATCTTTGTGCTCCCATGGGCATGAAGAGCTGATGGTCGCAGCCTCCTTCAGTTCTACCTCGTGGCAGAGGAGCTGTCAGTGCATGCCATTTGTCAGAGATTAGTTTCATTTATATTGTTGGGTTTTTTTCCCAACTGACTTAGAGAGAGAGCTTCATATTCCCCCTCTCAGTCTCCTTGAGTTTAAATTGTTGGGATGGATTAAGGACAGAAGGGATATTCCTAAACATGCACCCTGTGAGATTAGGTGCTTTACCTACCTCAGTGTACTGATCACAGTCTTGCTAGTCCCAGATCCTCATCACTTCAGTGGTTAAAAACTCAGTTTCCATTCTGGAACTATTTAAGGCCAATTTATAACCATTTGTTCTTCTTCCAAAGCTGTCTTCCAGTTTGAATAGCTCCTTTTATTCCCTGGTATTCCCCTTCCTCAAGGGATATTTATAAAAAGCTATCCTATTACCTTTCAGTTATTGCTTAGTTATAGGCTGAGCAAGGACATCTCTCTTAATCTCCCCTGACAATTCTGATAGCCCTTTTCCTGCACCTCTTCCCATTTGAACTCTTCCCCTTGGATATGGCTGATGAGCCTGATCAGCAGCAGCTTCCTATCTGAGCTGCTATAGACTGGGGAGAGCTTGACTTAAGATCTGTCTGCTGGAGCTGCCTATTTACTTTGACCCCTGTGGTGCATGTAACAACAAGAGTGCTGTGGGAATAAACAGCCCCACTCATTGCTCTGAGGCAGATACATCCATCCATCTGGGGCATTGGATAGGGGAAAGAAGACAAAGAGATATAATACAGCTGACACAAGCAGAACTTCACATAAACATCTTGGAGCCACCGGATCTTGCAAAAAAATTATCAGAGATCCACACCCTGATGAGCAACCCCTGTGTAATGCACTTGAGAAGCAAACAGGATGTGCAGGCCTGCATCATCTGCCTGGGAGACCCAGAGCTCAGAAAATCCATCTCTTAACACAGGGCAGCTCCAGCATATCTTCCTCGGTGTGGGTCAGCAGCACAAGGCAGCCTTCCTAGGCCAGTAACCACTAAAGGCAGAGATCTGTCACAGAACAACCCAGACTTGTTTCCCACTGGCAACAATGCAAATGCCAGAACTCCTGCTGGCATTACTGGACTCCGTCCTTGTACAGCGTCTCACTGTGCCCTGATCCAAAGGCAAAAGCTGCAAAGATTAAGCAAAATGAAACCATCCTTTGCCACAGACACATGTTTTTGGAAAGCCCTCTACCATGTCATATACTGAGCTCTGAAGGTACAGCACCATGGCCAGATGCTCACCACTGCCCAGCATCCTATGCTCCAACATCTCCTTTCCTGCTGCTTGGCCCTGCTGCCCCATGGCCAACTACCTGTCCTTGACACCAAGGCTCAGCTTCATATCTCTCACTTGGTCATGCAGCTCTGGACCCCTTTCATGCATTGCATGGAGGTTGGGTTTGATGTTGATGAATATGATAGTTTTGATCCAGGCCTTCCTTGGTAACCAGTGGTAACTAAGGAAAGGCCCATTTCCCAGGTATTCCACAATTTTTTTTTTCATGTAACAAGGGAGTATAACTAAGAGAGAGATAGGAAGTTTCTCTCAAATCTTCTTCTTCTTCTGGCAAGGTCTGGGAGCAGGGAGCAGCCACACAGATCAGAGAGAGAGAGGGAGAGCTGGCTTTCTCTTGAGGCAAGTTTAGTGAGATTGTATTTTGCCAGTTTTTTGGGGGGTTTGATTGTACTTGTGTGTTTTGGTTTTTTGTCCCTCCTCTGTCCCTTTCTCTCCCTCCCTTTTCCCCTTTTCTCCCTGAGAGCTCCCTATTGTGTGTGCAGATTGTATATGTTTGAAAATATATATATATTCTGATTTAATTCAGTTTCTCTCAGGTTTTCAGTTTTCTTTCATTTTTTTTCTCTTTGCCTGGAGGAGCGGGGAAAGGGGGGTGGCGGGAGGCAGCTTGGGCTTGGCAAGGAGGCCAAGTCAGATGGAGACAATGAACAAGTGTAATGTGGACCAAGGTGGAGAGTGATGGCAAAGATCATTGCCTACATGTTACAGCTGGAACAGGCCAATCTCCCGCTTGGTTTCCTGGTGCTCAGTTGTCACCTTGGCAGACAGATATTTGATGCCAACATTTTTCAAGGTTCTCTTGTGCCTGCAAAGCCTTTCTACTGTGTGAGATTTCCAAGCTGTGGAAGAGATACTAAACTCTGTTTTGAGAAGCTGTTAAACACTGCAATTTAACTGTTGGATCAGTCCCCAGATTCAGAGGACCTAGGCTGTATTTTCTGTTTAGTTGGTGCATTTTGTCGACCCTCTCTGTGGAAAAGATTGTGCTAGCTGGAGGCACAGTGCTGCTGGGTAACTGAGAAAACAGTGGTTAAAGTAGCCAGAGTGGTTTTCACTGCATTACCCAGTGTGGACTCAGTTCCTGCTCTCATTGTGGTCTAAAGTACCAGAGAAGCACAGATATTAAACAGGCTGATGTCTACTCTAATAAGCTACTTATTGTAGTGCCTGGCTCATAGCATATGTCGTGATTTTGTAAATATAAGTTATTTCTCTCCTATACTCCACACAATTTTTTCTTGGAAATCCTTCTCAGGGCTACAATACCATCAGCTAGAACAAGACTGATGTGCCACTATTACATGATTTTTATTCTCATCATACATGACAGCTTACTTGGTCTCTGGGAGAGCTGAAATTATTCCAGCCAGAGCACCAGTTCTTACACTGTTCTGGTCCTGGGTTACTGTACACAGGCTGTTTTCTCTTTGCACCACACACTTGCCCATTCATTACTTTCTCCTACATTCTTTCTTTCTCCCTACCTTTATGTGCTGTATCTTTCCACTCTTTTCTATATGTCCCTGAAAATTTATGCCATCAACCTCCTCTTCCAGGTGTGTATTCTCTCCTTTTTCTTCTTACCTTCCTCTAGGAAATAAACATTTGTTTTATTTGCCTTGGTGTCTTTCATTTTGCACAATTTCTTGGCATTCTCCTCTTTCCTTCATCTGCTTGTTCTTTTCTTTTTTTTTCTCTGTTGTTTTTCACACAATGAGGGATCTGTTGCTGGCTGCCCCTGCCACACTCACTTTCCAGTTCCCACGGGCATCTCCTCTGGTGGTTTTTACAGAACGGATTGGATTTTATACAAACCTTCTGCTTCAACATGACAAAAGCTCTGGCTGTCTCTGTGCAGGGCTGTAGTTTGTGGAGGGTCAGGAACCTTCCTCCCCTGCAGGGGCTACACAGGACACTGCATCAGAAAGCCAGAAATGGGGAGAAAAGCACTCTGTGCCCTGTCACGTGAAAGGGAGGAGTGAGACAGAAATACAAAGATTTCTAGTCTTAACTGTATTCATTAAAAGTTGTTAGCTGTAAGTGCTTCCAAACAATCAAATCCTTATGTACCCCAACACTGCCTGTCTTTTAACTGACAGCACCCAGGTTGGAAGGGGTTCTGACCTCTGATATGAAGCCACACTTCAGCCAGGGAGAAAATTACTAGCAATAAGCGCCTCCAGAAAAATTAGAGCCTTATGAACCCAGCACTTCCTGCCAAACTAGGACAGAACACAGGCTGGAAGGTATTCTAACCCCTGATGTGAGGACCACACTTAATAGCAACAAGAGAAAAGAACCTTTCTCACAACAGCTCCCGAAATAACATTTATTAATACAAATATGTGACAATAACTAATATGGGTTACTTAGTTGGTGATAACATTTAGCTGCAGGATTGTACAAAATACCCCCCCAAAGACATCAGCACAACACACATTTCAAGGACTACCCATAGCAAACTTAACTAACAGAAGATTACTAAACAGAAACACAGCAGTTTAACATCATCAGTAAACACAATAACCCAAAAGAAAAGTAACAGAAAAAATATAGCCACTCCCCATTAACACACATACACCCAGTGAGCTATAGCAAATTACAACTAATAAGGTATAAGAAAAATAAAGTAAGAATTCCGTTGCTTACCCCTGCAATATTGATGGAATGGGGGAGACAGGGTAGCTCTCAGGTTGCCCTTCCAGAGGTGGAAAGTTTTTCTCCTCAAGTTGCAGTTAAACTGCACTTCTTTTATATTGTTTTTTCTTCTCCAGGTGTTTGTGTGACTGATACTCAATCTATTGGAGGGGGGGAGAGGGGGGGATGCAGGTGCCCTGAGGTGAGGTGGGCCTTTGGGCAGTCATAGAAGATATCACAAAAGAGGGCCTTAACACTCCATCCTTTGTTAATCTTATCAGTTTGCTTTGCTCTTGTCTTCTGCAGGAAGCACCCCCAGGGGGGCTGAGATGTCTCCCTCAACCCATCAGGCCTTATCAGCTCATCCCCCCACAGTGCCCCCCTGCCAGTGCACGACAGCGCCGACTCTTCCCAGCATCATTCCTGCTGTCTGCAGAAGGTGATGGTGCTAATTAGGACTTTCCAGCATGACAGTACTGCTAGCTCTGCTCAGCCTTTGCAAAGCTGTTTCACAGGCTGACACGGTGAATGATTTATTGGCAAGAGAGAGAACGAGGGGAGAGAAGAAGCTGTAGGTGGCAAATGGAGGATGCAAGGGGAAGGACAGTAGAGGATGGCAGAGAATGGCTGTGGAGGTCCTGCCTCCAGGAGCAAGCTGCTCTGGAATCTTATTTCAGACAAATAGAAAAATGAAAGCATAACTCTGATTGTGTTTATAGAAAAAGCCAGCAAAGCTAAGTTTTACTGGTCAGCATGTTGGGCACATTTGGATTGGGAAGTCCAGAAGCAAGAAGTTTCTACTGCAGATGTGCAAAAATATTTGGCAACATGTTTAGAGGCTCGTGCAGTCTGCCTTGGAGGTGTCTGTTCTCCTCAGCAACACACCTGAAAACTTGTGCGCCTGCTGTGCAGGGTAGTTTTTTTCTTCTGTAGCTGCTTTTCTTTACTTTTTCCCTACCTGTCTTAACCTCTACCCTTTGCAGCTCTTGGTCATACCTTATCCTGATTGTTAAAGATGAAATGCTCTTTCTCATAAGCCTGTGCAGATGCCTTGTGGTTTTTTTCCCTTCTGGTTGCTGTTTCAGATAGGGTGTACATTAAACCTTGGCAGGAATTTCAGTATAATTGAAGTACTGATAGAAAATGTTCATCAGGTTCTGGACAAATTGAGAAGCATGATGTGCTGGAAGTTTTCCACTGGCTCATGAATGTGACCTGCTACTGAAATGGGGATTCTCCACTACAGTGGGGGTGGCAGGTAATGGTGAGGACAGGGACATTTTTGATGTGTAGTAACACTTCTTATTAGTAACATGTGCATAGACTGGGGTTAAACTTGAAACGATCACCTGAATCAAAGCCAGGAGGCGTTGCCTTCATCAGTATTTCAATGCAGTCCCTAGCAGTGTGTGGCCAATCCAAACTAAGGTATGCATCTGGTTTTTTTACATTTTAGCAGAGGCTACTTTCAGCTATTTTTTTTATTATAACTATCTGATACTTGATATCAAGTTTTTAGATTTATTTGTTCTGAAAAAGAAATGGTAGATTTGAATATGAGATTTTTACTTGCTCCCACCGTTTTTCATTAAATCTTTGACTGAATTCTTGCTATAATCAACAGAGGAACCATCTTTGGGATTGCTCCAGCTGTTTTTTATGAAAACTGCATTGTGTTTCCAGGCCAAAGTATGAAGCAATCCTGCGTCATGCTAAGAAGTCTAAACTGCTATCATTTTAATAAGATTTCAAGGCATCCAGCACTTTACTAAGATTAGTAAATAGCATAAGAAACATTCAAGTTTTACTCTAAAATTTCTTAAAACTACAATAATTCCTTACAGTGATTTCCTAACAAAAACACCCAGGAGTTTGTTCATTTGTGCTCAAAGACCAACATTTTAATATTCCTGATATTTTAAGTCCTGTCTGCCCCAATTTAAATGTAGGAAAAGTTTCAGATTTTACTTTGACAGCTTAGATCTTCCAAGTACAGTCTCTCAAGGAAGGTGAAGTACTTTAGGGTTTCTACAAGGCTTGTATGTTAGTCATTGCCCCTTACCCCACAGAAGTAGTTGGAGAGAACACATTGCTAAACCTCCAGTCATGAGATTAGTTTCTGACATATGCAAATAGGGCATCAAGTCTTCCTCTTGCTAATCTTTCAGTCTCACAGGTTATTCTGGAGCATGTTTAGGCCCTTGGAAATTAGTGGGCATTTTAGAGCACAAAAAAATTGTTTGCGAGTCCTATCAAAATATCAGTAAAGCAAAAATATTATTAAAGAGAAAAATCTACTAATTTTGATACTTTAGTGTAAACTTGCCCATATCTGCCAGGGTCATCATGTGATTGTGATATTTTTGTATTCTAAAATCTGGCAAATTGAAAAGAAAATTATTTGAAGATTATTTTGATTTTAAATTTCTAATAAAATTTTAATAGAAGTAAAGAAAAATAATATCCTTTCTGAATGACTAGAAAGGAGATTTATGATGGACTTTTCATGTATCCTCCCCTTTGCTCACAAGCCTTTGTTAGGATAGGTAGGTTCTAAAACCTACCTATAAGTTTACCATTTTTGTATTTGAGGTTTGTGTGGGTATGGCTGTTCATTGCTGCTAAAGGAGAAGGTAGGACACATACATGTAGGCTTGGATTACTCCTTCTGGAAGGAAGGACAGTCTGACAGTCTGAGTGGTCTCAAAATGATTATTGTGGCTTCTTACCTCTACTCTATCTCAACAGTAATCATCATGAACTGGTAACCAAGGATGTGCCTGTTAAGGCTTCACATGGGTGAAATACTGTTGTCCCAGAAGTTACTAACCATGAGGTGGGCATGCACATATGTAGGACTGCACGTCAGTAGGACTTATGAAATAATGTCTGTAGTTTATAAATATTCCCACTAATAGAACTGTAACTGATCAAGCTCTTAATGGGGAAACTAAGCAAAATTCTGCACTAAATAGTTACAAAAAACCTTTCAAATCATCATGCCAACCCATAAATTCATGGGACACTTTCGTCTACAATACTTCTTTCAGTTCTCATAGTCCTGGAGAAAAAATATACCAGAAACTTCCAGGTGTTCGCAATGGAGATGGTGCAAATTATTTAAACAACTGGAGAAATTTCTGTGGAATCAAAAGGAACTTCTCAAATGTGAGTTTCGCATGAAGGACATAGTAAGGATGCACAGAAGATCACAAGGAGAGTCTGACTGCATCCAACCTTCATGAAATGGAATGTGACAATGCATCATCTATCCAAAAAATGATGAGAAGTACAGGACTGGCTGTGTCTTTGTAGCATCACATTGTTAATGAATAGTGTCTGTAGTTGGTTTATATAACTTTAGACAGAGTCTTCAAAATGTATCAACAATAGATTTGGAGGGAAGTGGGAAGGAGGAGCAAAGTCCTAGTGTATCCCTTTGCTCTCTTGTTTTCCTCCTAGATGAAGCTTTGACTATTTTCTTGAATAGCTGTTATGAAATCATAGTAAAGGTTATATTTGTCTGTTTGGACACGTGTGCATGAACATACAAATATGTCATTCATTCTGAGCTCTTGCACGTCTTATCCTCGTACCAGCTGCTGCAGCACGGGAAGTGCCCCCTTCTGGCAGGGTATCCCTGGCTGCCCATTGGAGAGTTCATGTCTGATGCCAACCACTTCCTGGAGTTTAATGTATTAGATGGACCAGTAGCAGGATCTGTGTGATGATATGATAAAAAAACAAGTGGAGATGTTGTAAAAGTGTAAGCCTTTGATAAGACAAATGTATTTCAAGCAGGTTTGCTTCTGTTCCTAATTGCAGCTAAGCCGAATGGGCACCCTGGGTGCATGTGTGCCTGTGCACGCAGGCATGTAACATTCACTCTGCATCAAGCAAATTGCCTTGGCAGCATCCTGACAGCTGTGGTCCTCCTGCCTCTGAGGCTAGGTAAGAACACAGTTCTGTGCGATGGCATCAAGGGTAGACGTCCATTAGTTACTACTAAAAATATCAATGGCTGCCTATAGGTAGGGGTTGTATGTAGTCACACATGACTTTCGTATTCAGCTGATTTGTCCTGGAGTGGATACTGGCTGGATTCTAAAATTATATGTGTTGCATGTTATCTAAGTTTCCGTCTATGGGTATGTGAACAGTAACTTACTGTTTTCTAAAGTGTGATACTTTCATTCTTTCAAAGCTTCTGTACAAAAACAATAAACAAAAATCTTTTTGAAGCCAAGTCAAAAAATAATTTTTATTTCCATATTCAGCCTCTGCATGTCCTAATGTATGAATAATGTAAGAGCAATGTAGTAATAACTGCTGTGGGCAGG
This sequence comes from Sakesphorus luctuosus, assembly GCA_013396695.1. Taxonomy (NCBI): domain Eukaryota; kingdom Metazoa; phylum Chordata; class Aves; order Passeriformes; family Thamnophilidae; genus Sakesphorus; species Sakesphorus luctuosus. The sequence goes on from VWZD01013617.1 coordinate 103,867, forward strand.
AATGCAAAAGCAGAACTTGCAGCCAAGAGCAGCAAATCAGTTACTGACCAAGAGCTGTGACAAATTCTTAGTTTTTCTGAGCCTGAGAGATATAATGTTATTCAAAAATGACCACCTCCCACCGTGCTAAATACTAAATAAACCATCAAGTCTGTCTCTTGCAACCTCTGATCTGGCGCTGTGCACAGGTATATCCCCAGGTGTAACAACTGTTGGAGCCCAGGCTGTGGGACAAGCAGTGCTCAGCATCACAAAGCCCTTTGACTCCACACCAAACATCTCCCTATTTTCTTCTGCTCCCCAGCAACACCTTCCTAACCACCAGGTTTTCCTCATTTCCCTTGTACTTCGTAATTAATTCCTCAGTGCTTCTCTCTCTTTCTTCCCATCTTTCTCCTACCTCCCACTCTCGCCACCCCACCCCNTAACAAGATCAATGGACTGAGAAGCATCCAGTGGTTTGATCTCTGCCTTGGTGCCACCCCGTGTCACACAATGGCATGGAGCACCAGGGTGAGATGTGCTCTGGCTGCCGGAGCTGCAGCCACCTGGCTCCCTGCCTTCTCTCTGGCGCTCCTGAGTGCTCACTGGCAGCTTGTTTCCCTGCCTGTGGTCCCCAGGGCCAGGCAGGGAGCTGTATTTAGCTGGCAAAGACAAAGCAGTGCCTGCAAGGTAGTATCTTTTCTGAAAAGTTAATTAACATCTTCCTATATAGAGCATTTTAAGCTACAAGTAGCTGCCAAGTGACTCTCAGAGCAGTTTAACCTTCAGTACTAATGGAGACTGGGGATTTCAATTTAAAGAGTCCCAAATACCTTTTTCTGCCTATTTTCTGTCACAGAGCTCCACTGCTCCACAGTCACTGTTTTGACACTGCTGAATACAAAGGGAAAAAAAGGCAAATTATTGTTTCTGGGATTGTTTTTAAGGATTCTAGTGCAGAAGAGGAAATATAAGGGAAAGGTTCCTTTGTTGTTTGGTAGTGTGCCTCCATGGCAAAGAACAGAGATGTTACCAGGCTTTTGCAAAGCATATGCATCTGATTATGGGGCAGAGAGGTTGAGAGAAAAATATTGATAGACACAACATGGGAAAAACTCAAATCGCAGTTCCTCACTTAAGCATAAGAAAAGAAATTAGAGAAGGACACCGAGGAATACTCTATCCAAAATTGAGAACATGATCAGAAAAATCTGTCTGAATATACAGTTCAAGCAGAAGAAAACTACATGCCAGAAAGCCAAACAGCAGAGTACATATCTGTCTGAGTATGCACTATTTTTAAGCAACAGAAGACTTTACAGGTACTAACTAGTTCATTCTCTACAGTCACTTCATATGGCATGTTGTCCAGCTGTGAAAAAATGTGAGAAGTGTTTTTGGGAAAAGCAGAGCATCTTCTCTGACTGCCAGGGTCTCTCTCTCAGATCAGGGATGGGGAAATTCTCTGCACGGAGAGGCAATGCCTCTGCACTTGTCCTGTGACACCGAGACAAACCAGGCTGGAGATGAGCTCCATTTACACCCCAGCAGGAAGCCTGCCTGCTGGCCATCCTTTTCTCTTATGTACAGCAGAATCAATTTGATGCATGGGCTGAACAATCAGATTTAGATTATGAACATTAGGGTGGCCTCTTCTGTGTGGCACTTGATCAGAACTGAAAGATGGTGGGAAGGAGTGAATGGCAGTATATTCAATGGCTGATTGCATTTCTTCTTCAGTTGACTTTATTGTTAGCCCACACAGTTGTCACTCCATCATTCAGATCTGCTTCCTAAGGCACTTACCAAACCCATTTATTTCTCTGTTAAATCAATACAGAATTTTGAAAACTGTAGTCTGGTGGCTTTTTGTTCCTTAATGACAGGGAAGAGTCACTGATTCATAGGAATCAGTGTGCTACAGACAGGAAGAGTTTGTATATGCCAAATCTGTAACTGTTCTTGGAGCCAAAGACCTGTAAATTATCTCATAAGCTTTTACCTGCAAAGATTTTGTGAGAAATAAAGTATTTTTCTTTCATGGTCCAGGCTTTTACTGTGGCTGAAGTGGCACTTAGGGACATACCCATATCCTACCATGGTATATACAGAGGTGATTTATGCTGTTCTTAGTGGCCTTAAGCATTTTCAGGGGCTGTGGTTTTCTTTTCTCTAATATAATATGTTTGAGAGCCCCGTCTTGAGTAATTGCCTGCTGGTGGGACAGGCCAACTACTGTGGGACAGAGCAGGAGGTGTGGTGGAAAACATTACCCTTTTTCTGACTCAGATGCTCATCACATCTGTGTTCCGTCTCTAGAATTTCAGCTCCAAACATCTGCTGATACACTGTGGTTCTTTCTCTCAAACATCATCTACTTTTGTTGTCAAAAAGTTACCCCTCTCCCTTTGTGTTTCATCCAGTGGCCTTTAATGAAAAAGTTAATTATGATGATTATTGGTAGCACTCAGTGCCCTGCTGGGGTGAATGGCTCGACATCACAGAGCTGTAGTGTCAGTTATCTCCATCTGTGCTTTTATACCTATCTTTAATAATTCATTCAAGAAACCCTATTTTTCGCAGAATTGTTACCACATGGAGTACAGAATTTTTTCACCTGAGCACAACTCATAGAGAATCCTGTATGTAAACAAGCTACTGAAAATGGTTTCTTCCTGTGGCTCCTGTCCTTACGATGGAATCAGATTTTTTCAGGCAATGTTTGGAAAAAATACTCTGGTTTAACTAAAACCCCAAATTCACACTTCCACGTGGAGTATTCTGCATCAGATTCATGTTACAGCACCAGAACAGGACAATATATTCAGAACATCATCTGAGGTAAGTGGGACACCATCAGTTGGGACACCAGCTAACATATCAGGTTTATCTACTTAGGTATTTATTTTGTGGTTTATTACATCCTCAAAGGGGGATGCTGAAGTTCCATGAATCCAGCTGATTATAGCACAAGTTACAGATACTCAGCATTTCACACATCTTTGTCACTGGCTTTTCTCTTCACACTGTTGATTGCTGTTCTCTTTTTCAGTGCCAAAGCATACAGTGGGCCAGTAAGTACAGCGAACAGAACGCATTTGGCTGGTCTGTGATGTAGAACAGGTTGATACCATAGAATAGGCATTGCTGAGAGGTCTACAGAATATGCTGAGCTGGAAGGGACCCACAGGGATCACTGAGTCCAACTCTTAGCCCTGCACAGGACCAGCCCTTAGAGTCACACCTTGTGCCTGAGAGTATCATACAAAACCTTCTTGAACTCTGTCAGACTTGGTGCTGTGACCACTTCCCTGGGGACCATATTCAGTGCCCAACGACCCTCTGGGTGAAGAACCTTTTTCTAACATCCAGCCTAAACCTCCCCTGACACAACTTCAGGCCATTCCTTCGGGTCCGGTCACTGCTCACCACAGAGAAGAGATCAGTGCCTGCCCCTCCTCTTTCCCTCATGAGGAAATTGTAACTGCAATGAAGTCTTCCCTCAGTGTCCTGTTCTCCAGGCTGAACAGCCAAGTGACCTCAGACACTTCTTGTATGGCTTCCCCTTGAGGCCCTTCACCATCTTCCTTGCCCTCCTTTGGATGCTCTCTAAGAGCTTAATATCTTTCTGTGCCCAGAACTGCACACAATATTCAAGGTGAGGCTGCACCAGTACGGAGCAGGCTGGGCCTGTCTCCCCAGCCTGTGCTCCATGCTCTTTTGCCAGCAGCCTGCCTAGGCTTGTCCCTTGCTGGTAACAAACTATTTGCATCATTCTTCTGCATGTTTTAGTGTGAACTGTGATTGCCAGTGCTTATGGCAGGATGAAATGTAACGGGGCTAAAACAGCACACACACGATTTTGAACCTGACTGAAGACATAGAGTGTTTCCTTGAAAGGGGTGGTCAGGCTGGGTAAAGTGAAGTGTTGGAACAATTACTAAATATTTTATTTTCTAGACAGACTGTGACTCCATCTTGGCATGCATAAAGGAGAGTAATATCTGAAGATAAATGGATGGTGCCAATAACACTGGAAAGGAGAATTTAAACTAGGTAATTCTGATTGTGCATTGAGTTGTTGCTGCATCGTAGGAAATTCTCAGAGGATTGAGAAAGGCTTGAATTTAGCCACAAAACCCAGAGAGAAAACTGGTGTGTCAGGATGTGTCATAAAGCCATGATCACTCTGAGGTTCTTATCTAAAGACTGAAAGCTGTGTAGAGTTGGGGAAAACAAGGAGGAAATCCTCGAGCTGAATACAGGTCTCTAACCCTAGAAAATATTTTGTCAGTCTTTAAAATTATATAGGTAATTTAAATCTTTACTTCTCCATAACATTAATTTATTGCTAAGAATGACATTCAGTGAAGGTGACAACAGGAATTTGTATCCAAGGAGTGGTGAAGCATAGGTAGAAGAACTAGTCTAGTTTCATTTTGCCAACCACACTTGTCAAGGGTATTTCAAAGTGAGAAGTTTTCTCCAACGACTAGCACAGGTCAGTGTGGAAGCTAATAATGTGTAGAGTCACTTCTGAAGAATGTTTTCCATTGACAAGCATGAACTAGACTCTTTCTGACATTTAGCAAAACAGTGAGAACTGCTCCTGACCTCTGAAACTGCTTCTTACCAGTTTATGGATGAAAGTCATCAAAACATGCTGTAGCCAATAAAATCAATGGATTATTCATAACAACATTAAGAAGTTATCTTGGGCCTGAAATATTTTGAAAACCTAAACATGTTTTGTCACTAATTATAGTCAAATTCCATTTTAGTAACTAGCATGACTGACCCATGAAAATATGCACGTCCACAGTTACTTAGTAAGGGTGATAGTATGTAACTAGAGTCTAGGGTTTGTTGATATAAGCAAAATCTAATTTTTGAGACTTGGTCTTAAAAATCACTGTGTAAAATTTATTTTCATACTATTATTGTCTTACACTATCAAAAGCGGATGAGGGACTTTCCAGAGTAGACCAACGTTTTTTCCAGGGAATTTATGAGATCACATGTTATGGTGTATTAATAATGTGGAGTGCAGATGAAGGTTATGATATAAATAATCTCCCAGATCATATGTAGACCTTGGTAGCAGAAGAAAGCTTATACTCCTTTTGTAGTTCTTGTGGGCCTCCAAGACCCTTTCTGGATGTTTTATTAGAGACACTGCTAGTGTGTTACACAGACATGCACATCTAAGTTTGGATCTTGCACTATTTTTCATGTTCTCCTAATGATGCAACAGCATGCTGGACTGAAGGTAGAGGAGGAGCAAAGTGTCTCTGGATCAGAGCTCCACAGACTCATCTGCAAACAGTGAGGTCTTGTGAGACTTAACAAGCCCTTGTCAAGGCTGCTGTTCAGTTAATGTAAATTCAGGGAGTCAGTTGTTTTGCTGATTGTTTTAATTTTGTCAGCCTTTGCTCTAAGCAACATCTTTAATATACGGGACAGACCCTTCCAAAGACCATGACCTGCTGCTCTGGTGTGATCCAATGGAGAGTATGGCAGTGCTTTGCAGATGAGTTGGGTTCCTCATAGGTGTGCATGTGCTTCGTGCTTTCTTTGAGCAGCATTAGTATTTCAAGTATGCACGGTAGTCCCGTCATGACACATTTTTCGCTTTACAAAGGGAGTGCCTTGGGCTGTTCCTACGAAAGAGCAAGTCTGTGTTAGTTTTAAAGCATCCTTCTGAACGCTGCCAAAGCTTGCATGGCCTTCTCAGCATGAAGTTCCTATCATTCAGGAGCTGTTGGGGGCACTGCCTCTTCAGCTGGAAGTAATTTAAGCAAGCAAACAGGAGATGAGTGCCCAGACTGTGTAAAAACTTTATTTCTATTTTTAAATGACAGCCATTTCTCTCTTTCTGACAGGGCAAGTTCAGAAGTGAGGCCCTTCCTTGTGAGCATATCCTCAGGGGTCTCCAGCAGGGCCTGGGAAGTTCTCTCAGGCTACTGATGGGCTCTTACAGGGTTTCAGCCACTCTGGGTGAAGCTCAGCAGGACTACAAGGAAGAGCATCACTCACCGAGACCAAAGGAGCACTGTCTGCTTGCAGGCTGTTTTCACCTTGCCCACCAGCCAGGAGCCCCAGAGGGCAGTCCTGCTTGCCCAGAGCCCTCTGAAAAGCAACTGCTTCTGCAGTAGTTCTAAAACTTTGATTTTTATCCTGGTAAGTCTCTATTCTGTGCTGTATATTACAGAGGAAAACAACTGCATTAGTGTCAATGAATGTAAAGCAAAGTGCTAAAAGGAGGAGCCCTCTGCAGAGTTCTGCCTCTCCCATTCCATCCCTGCCTCCCCCAGCCTGGAGCATGGAAGGATATTAGAAGGTGTCTGTGTCTCCTGGGAGAAACACATGGATGCACCAGCCACCCTGAAATCCCACATATTTCCCTGTGTGGGTGTTGAGAGCCCTGCATGGCTGTCCAGAGAGATCTCCATGCTGCTGCCTGCAGTAGGATGAGAGGCAGGCAGAAGAAACATTGTCTCCCCATTCAGCTGTGACGGGCTCAAAAGGTTGTCCATCCTGCCAGGATAGGAATGTGAGTGACAGTTGCATTTTTCTTTCGTTCAGAACCTACTAGCCCTGCATTTTAATTTGTTTTCTTCACAGTGAAGGGAAAACAAAGCTTTGATGAAATGTCAGGGTACCCCTGCAAACAGAACAGCTCTGTCAAATAACCCCACCCCCTGCTTGTGCAGGTGGAGATCCCTCTTGTTTAGCAGCACAAAGCTGAACATTGTCTTTGCGATAGACATACAACAGTGAGAGATGAGGCAAAGCATGGCAGGGTGGGGGGTCACAAAATGAAGTGCTCTGGGCTGGAGTTCAGGTACCATCATACTCTTCTGGATGTGTAAGGTGCCCACAGTATTGGTGTGGATGCCCAGGATGGTGTGAGTGCCCGTGCTCTGCTAGTGGCCAGAGACCTTATTTGAGGACATGGTAAGACACCATGAACAACCAAGTGGTGCTAAAAAAATCCAGCAGCATGTTTTGTTGGTGACATATGCACAAAGGAGACCAAAAAGGAGGAACTTGTCACCCTTAGCTGTAGAGATGTGCCACAAGTCTCCCACATTTCAACACTGCTGTTGACTTGGGGGTTAGCTCTGCTCATTATGCCTGGTGCCACATGGAGGTATCTTGTGGGCTGGGATGCAGCAGAGTATTTTCCAAGTGCCATTTTGTTTGTCTGGAACACAGACTGTGAAAAAGCCTGTAAAACGCCTCACAGGTTGTTTGTAGAGATTATTAATACCTTCATTTTCTCTCAGAAATTCTACATTTCCTCCTCCTGGGTCATTTGCGTTGCCCATATCATTAGCTGTGGGAAGAAGATGTGGATTGAGGTGTCAGGATGAACCAGGAGGGAAAGTGCAAGGTGACCCGAGTGGTACTTACTGACAGTATTGGCTGTGGCCATGTGGTGGAGGTGGTTTATGCTGACTGGGAGCACTCTCCAGCCTATCCTACAGTGATGGGACCTGTAGAGTAGAAATCCTTCCCTTATAGATTAGGGGTTTTCCTTTCCAACTCCCTTGCTGACAGAACAGCTTGAAAAATGTCCAGATCCTGATCCTGACATGATGTCCCAGCCAGGATGAGGGACCTCATCTGTGGCTTCTGCTTACATGGAAGGGCTCAAGCCATCCACTTCCACATGTATTTTAAATATCCTTTTTTATTTGAGATTTTTGCCTTGTTATCTTTTCTGACTTTACTGTTTTGAATAAGAGGTTGTGAAGAAATCATTCAAAGGAGCGTTCCCAGAAATGCCCAACCTATTTTTGTACAGGGTCTTATCAGACCAAACCCCTCTAAATAGACAGTAGAGTGGGGTTCCCACTGAACAGCCCTACATTCATGTTGATATTTTAGCCCAGACTTAGCATAAATACACATCCAGTGGAGGTGTCTCTAATGAATTATATTTATTTGCAAATGAGAAGTTTGTCTCAAGAACTGATTTCTACTGTGACTAGTTGAAAGCCTATCAAATAGTGCAATGATGGCCTTTAAATTACAGTGTGTGTTGAGGCAAACCTGCTAATAGGGTGGATTTTCTGTGGACTGAAATTCCCCTTTTTACTGGGTTTGTGCTCTGCCCACGTCCTTGCCTGTCTCAAGCAGCAGGCTCCGGGGGCTGTTCTGAAAGCTTCATTAAAAATGCTTTATGAAAGCCCTCTGATCTCAGCAGCAGGCAGGAGAGACCATGGCTGTATAACCTTGCCATTTGTACAGAGCAGGGGGTAAGCACTTCTCCCTAATGTCCACTCTTTTTAACGCTTTAAATAGCTCTCCTTGACACATGGCCATGAAAATGGCTTACTGACATGTTTCTTTTAGCCCTGTGGCTATAAAGTCTGTTCTCTACAGACAAATAGATGTGGGGACCATTTGGCTTAAACCCCCTGAAGCAAGTCAATAAAATTAATCAGATGTCTTTTAACTCTGATTCATTTTTCCTTTAATTCAATTTACAAAAATGTGCGGGCAGAGTATGAGCCTCTGGGTATATTAGCATTAATAAAACACAATTAAGCAAATGTTATTATGTTGCTAGCAACAAAAGGAATGCCCCTGAGTATAAAGCTGCTCCTTGCTGTAATAAATATGCAGATACAAGAGCTATGACTGCAACCCATTGCTTAAGCTGTCTCAAAAACCTGAAATACCCACTTTGGTTAATACAAAGAAGATAGTAGGAACAGGCTGAAAGTTAGCACATCAAGGGCATGGTTTCCTGAAGAGGAGAATGAGAGCAGGTAGGAATATTTTGCCTTTTGTAGTAAAATTTAAAGGTTTGGACTTGTTTGATAAGTGTGATATGCAGAGCATTTGACTGAGACATTTGAGAATGATCACATTTTCTCATTGCTTCTAAAGTGTGCCACAACCAAAATCCACTCCCAGCAAGAAGAATAATGGAATAAAACCTAATGAGGTAAGAAATCAGGCACAATAATAATCCAGAAGGAAAATGGATTTTTTTGGGGGTGAAAACTGACTTTCTAAAGTGACCAAAATACATAAATACATTATATATTCATGTATTCTACATATTTCAGAAGANCACATGTTGTGTAGGATCTAGAAGGACCCTGATTTAACAAACTCAAGAATGAAGTCCATTCATAATTATATCAATAGCAAGACTTTACCTAGTGACATGCCTTTTCAAAGCACTGAATTAGTTGTTGTCAGGTAACTGCTAAAAGTATCAATAATATGTAAACATCTGGTGAACAGCATTAAAGTTGTTTCTTTGGAATTTTGTTCTAGATTTGGAAATGAGTATTTCAGAAGACTGGGGTTCACAGGTTGAGCAAGGAATATTTTCCCAGTGTTTTGACCCCTGATACTGAGGTTCTCTATTATTTATTCCCTTCTTGAATTCTTTTCCTAGTTATTTCCAGCTCTGCCAGGTTAGGATAAACCTTTATGCTAATCCACTGAAAGATCAGGTCCTTTTGTTGTTTCATCATGAAAAAGGTGATCATTGTTCCTAAGGAGAGATTAGGGACTTTGTTTTGCCAGGATACAGTCCCTAATGGTATTCAATTATGATTCTTCCATGAGTTAGTCCTTTGGGGAAATAAAAATCTGTTTGAAAGAGACATGGTGCATTTTCCCTTGTGATCATCGTGGGCCAAGTTGGAGGGTTTACGAGTGCTCCTGCCTGCAGCTATCATTGCCAAGGACAGCCAAGGGCTGTCATGGTCTCCTGGTACTTTGCTGGACTGAGGTGGGAGAGACACATCCCTTCTGCAAAGAAGCAATGCCTGCTACCCAGAGGATAAACTGATTGAGGTGGACATAAATCTGGCCATAATGCAGTTGTTTTGGGCACATTCCATTGCCTGACCAGGTGGGGCTGCAGCGCTGGAGGCAAGAGCCCACATAGGGTCTTGTTGCCTCCAGCCCCACATTTGCCCTTTGCTGAGGTAAAATGGGATCTCAGCACAAGGGGTGGGTTTACTCCTCATGGGCAACTCTGGCCTTTGTTAGCTCCCGGTTCTCTTCTGATGCAGTTTTCTGTAGAGGTGAGGACTGATCACTGACAAGAACAGCATCAACAACAAAAGGGAGATGAGCCCAGAGCAGGATAGGAAAAGAAAGAGGTCATCAGGGTCCCACATGCCTGGAGAAGTAATGGCTACAGAGTTAGAGCACTCTCTGCTGACTTGGATTGGGAGGGTGCATTTAGTCAACATGTAAGGTGAAAGGGAGTGTAAGGAGTTGGAGAAATAATCCAAAAGAAATAGGAAGCAGTTCGTTAATGACATATGAGCTAATAAGGAAAGCCTGAGCAATGCTGGAATTATTTAACTGATAGAAGACTGATACATGATAGCCATTTCCAAGTACACCAGAAGTTGCTAAAAGATCATGTATGGTTCTTTATGGCTGTTCTGTTACAGCAAGCAGGATTGGAACAAGGGATGTTTCCTGTGAGAAGAAATTCTTTACTGTGAGGGTGGTGAGGCACTTAACAGGTTGCCCAGAGAAATTGTACATGCTCCATTCGTGGAAGTGTTCAAGGGCAGGCTGGATGGGGCTTTGAACAGCCTGGTTTAGAGGAAGATATCCCATCCTGTGGCCAGAGGAGATTGGAACTAGATGATTTTTAAGGTCCCTTCCAACCCAAACCATTGGATTCTATTCTGTTAGAGATTTTCTAACATGTGCTAATTCTTAGGAGAGTCAGGCAACTGAGCAGAGTGCCAAGGAAGCTTGTCTGCTGCTTAGGCTTGGAGGTTTTGGGAAACTGGTAAAGTGTTATTGATAGGAATGGTTTATATATAATTTATCCAGACTTAGTGCTTAGGGATGGACTAAATGACTCCTTGAGCCAGTCCCAGCCCTATTTGTTGAGATTTCTGCCTTATGTAAACTCCAGTGCAGGTCTGACCTAGATGGAATGTTTTCACCATAAAGCAAAACAAAAGGCTTACAGATGTGAATAGAAAATGAAGTACTGCAAATTATATCCTTTAAGTAATTTTGCATGGTATTTTCACATTGTATTTATACTATATGAATGTTATTTTAGTTCACTGCACATAAATAACAAGTTGAGAATTGCTGTCCTTAATTGAAACCATCTCTACTTGTCTGTGAGAGAGATTACCATTTTTAACAGACTCTTTGTGATCTGCTGGGGTTATTGGAGGATTTCTTTGCATTGTTGCTAGGCAGCTTCCTCCATGCCAGCAGACAGACACTGCTGGGTATGTCATGGCTAATTAAAAAAATCTCTATATTTCTGAGTATACAGTAGCCCAAGTTTTTGGAGTTTGATGCTTGGGATAAGGTCAATTTAATTGGTATGAGGACTGATGAGACAAAATGATAGCAATTGTGCCATGTTCTAAAATAATTTGTTGCTTACAGTTCCCTGAATCTGCAGGGTGAATGAAGTGGCAAATATCTAAATATTATTTATTTGTGAGAAAAGAGCATTGACATGAACTATCCTGACATTAGCTTTGTTCAGGCAATTTCAAAGAATGATATATCACATTCAAATAGAGGAATATTAAACATAAGACTATTTAACATAGAATAATCATGAATTTTTAAAGACATATAAATTATTTCATTTCTACAGTGCCATTTGCTGTTAAAAATCTGTTCCAAGTTATTACCAGCTCCACAATGGCCATATTTTTCGAAGATTAGCCAACAGACTAGGTAAAAGTGCCTCTGCAGAATGAGCTGGGGAGGTTTTATAGCAAGATAGATTAGTGCCAGGTGCTAAGCAAGAGCAAAGGTGACAGCTGTGCCTGAGCAGTCCCTGGGCACAGGAGGTGTGGGATGGTGCTGGCTACCTGCAGTCCTGGCACTGAACATCACTGGAAACCATCTTATGCAGAGAAACAAGGCTGCACCATTCAATAGATTTAAAGCTTTGGATAACTTTTTTTCAGATGACTTACACAGGGTGCCAGTGCACACAGTTAGCAAATATTAGAGAAGAGTCTTTGTATGAGTTAAATGTGCACAGGATCAGTTACAATTGCTTTGACCTCCATTCAGCCTCAAGAGAGCATCAGAAACTTACCATTTCTGCAAAGAGGAATATAGGTCAAAGAATAAATCTTCATTTAATCTCTTAGGAAAAAATTATTGAATGGCAGGCTGAAGTACAGGGATTATGGAAACTGAGGACACCTGATGCAGATATGGAGATTTATCAGAGGGAATAGATTTAATAGGTGCTTGGATTTTCTTTTTCTTTGGAGGGATTGCTTTTAATCTGGATCTACTTCAAGGAAATGAATAGACTGAAAGAAGCTTTAAACTGCTTCTGTATCTAGGCAAGAATTAGATTTGTAAGAATCTTTGTGGAAACTTTTGAACTCTTTACAGATGCCTTTTACATAAGGTAGGTGAATAGTCTTACAGGGAAACTTTGAACTGACACCTTCTCTGCTTTAATCCTTATTTAGCTAGTTGTTTTTATTGTGCCCTATCCCTTCCTCCCTAAGCATATTGCATTTCTTTTACCTGTTCATGTAAAATGCAATTTGAAGGAGACACTTGGGCTTATCCCAATTGTATGGCAGTTGGTCTTTGTGCCTGGCACCACTTCCAGGGATGCAAGTCTGAACTGGTGACCTTTCTTTCCTTGACAAAGGTATACATTTTTACTGCTGTGTCTGCCAGTGATCTCTGACAGAAGAAAGTTTAACCTCTATTAAAACAGGAAATCTGTGTTGAAGCATTGCTTGTGGGTTTCTTGGGAATCCCTGTCTGATGATTTTTAAAAATAGGATTCGTGTGAACTGTGTCTGTAGAGAAGTGATCCATTCAGCCCCAAGCCTGGACTGGCCATGACTAATGTGAGGACAACTTCAGCAGTGGCTGAGACATGGGAGCTGAATGGGGTGATGCTCATGATTAAGACATGATGCCTAACTGAGAAATAGGAATAGCCATAATCAGAAAAAAAGGTTTCATTTGTCTTTTGGCTAAAAATATTATCCTTGCTTGATCATTGTTTTTTTTGGAGGAATGGTGTGTGTTAGGGCACCATGAATAAGGAGCCTCCCCCAGCACTGCTGTAAACTGAGCGTGGTGTGTGGCAGTGCTCCTGTGGAGGAATTTGCCTTGGGAGCCCATTGAATAATTTAGAAGCCATTGCGTTCTGTAGGAGAACAATTATAGGGCTTGAGGGATGCTCTGATGGCACCTTCAGGCTTCAATATAAAATGGCTGTGGTGGCTATAGCTCTTCGAGTACCCCTGCCCTTCCTTTGCAAACTGGTAGCAACACAGAAGCTGACAGTACCAGGGATGGGGACAAAAGAGAGGTTCATTCAGAGAGTCTGGGCTTTCCTAGGGGACAGTTTGGGCTATTTTCTATGCCACACAATACTTCACCACATGTCCATGGTGGGGAAAGGAAGGGCAAATGGAGTAGAAAAATATAGTGGAAAAGACCTGTGCTAGTTCAGGATTCTCTATGTCTGTTGGATTGTCAGAAGTGCTGAGCATATACAGGTCCTCTTGCCATGAAGGGACTGTGTTACAGCCACTGTTTTTAATATCTGAGGAAAATGTATTCTTGTGATGGTGTATTCCATTTTCTGTATTCCTACAAAAATATTTCATCTGCCTCCACCAATGCAGGTAATCTGCTTAGTGTTTATGTTATTTATTCCTTTGAATTCTGCTTAAAATGGCACCTATTGTTGCTTTCCAGTATTCCTCCCCCCTTCCTCAAATACCTCTTCTTTCTCTCCTGTTGTTCCTACAGAATAAAGCAAACAACTCCATTTTGTGCTGAGATTATTGACTCTGGATTCCTGCAAAACTCCTTTCTCAGAGATGAGACTGAGACCTGGGAGCTGGAGGTAGGTTTCTTGACATGGCATCACTAAGGCACTGGAGATTTCTCATGGAGAAGGATTTTTAAAAATAAATGTATAAATTCTGCTAGTATTAAATTACTGCAGAAAGTGTTCTCAAGTTCATTTTAGGGCAGTCTCTGAAGATGTTAAGTCTCCTGGTAGGGATCTTTCATGTCCACTTAGCAGGTCAGCCTGTAATATTTTGGCACTGCAGTGGCTCTCCTCCATGTCCTCAGCGCTCCATGCTGTGCACTTCTCTTCAAAAAATGCTTCTGAAGGAGAGTCGGTGGAACTGACTTTCTCCAGCCTCTGAGAACAGACCCCAGAAAGACCTCTGACCTCAGCAGTGCTGCGGGCAGTGCTGGAACTGTCCTGGCAGTGCTCTCGGAAAGTGGAGGAGGAGGAACATGGTTTTGACTAATTCTGTGCGTGAAATGGATCCAACACTGCAACTCGGTTACTGAAGGGGTGTTTGATGTCCTTAAAATCGCAGTAAGAGGCAAAAAGTAACCTGATTATGTTAGGACACAATTTAATTACAAGAGGAATGCTGTCGAAAATTGAAGATTGGCAGTTCTCAGTACATTTATTTAACATAAAGGTCTGTTTTAACTTTCACTTTGGAGTGAAGGATGGGTTTAATTAACTTTCTGATTTCGTGGGTTAAAGAAATTAGATTTTCTTAAACAGTTTGCGAAAAAAGACTATCATTCTCTGTATCTCCAGAGTAGCAAATTATTCATATTAATTTCATTTTGAACAAAACAGGAGTTTGCCCTTCTTGGAGATCAGCTCTCATTTTATGCACTTGCCTGTGTTTACAGGGATGCATCTGGTGGTGTTCTATACCCAGCCTGATCGTTACTTCTCCAGCCATTACCACCTATTGCAGCACCAACCTGTTTGCTGACGGCCACAAAGGTGCATGGAGTGTAAACCCAGACTGGCCAGGGAGGATTCCCACGTGCAGTGGCACATGTGTGCGTGAAGCCCAAAGGCTCATTCAGCAAGAGGGTGATCTGGGCGACCCCTTTCAGTGACAGCCCAGGGATATCCCCAGGTTTGATCTGTGGTGGCTTGTGAGGGAGCAGCATGATAAACATGTGCCCACCAGCCACCATGGCAAGTGAGCTTTCAAAAATTGTTCTGTAATATTTCTTTGCAACGTTTTGTTCAGAATCAAACATCAGAATTCAGTTTTTATAATTACACAAGTTTATGGAGCTGTCATCACATTGTCAAGACAGCTAAGAAATTAGAGTCTGGCTTTATTTCTAAAAAATTAAAAAAAGTCTTCTAAGGAGAATGTTGCCTTTCAAATACTAAAAAAGAAACAGAACACGGACAAGGTATAATAGTTTGTAGTTGTTTTAATGACCTGATTTATATTTAATTAATTACTGATAAGAATGAATACACTCTGTCCATATTTTGTAGGAATTACATACATGTCTCTGTCTCAGCTATGCCTTTGTAATATGTAGTTGGAATATATTAATTACAGCTTTGTGGCCTTATAACTAGTGAAGCAGAAATTTACACATTTTCTGCATTGAAACATGACTGAAAAACTTTTACAACTCTTGTCCCATCATGAAATAGAAGCGCATTTCCTCTTATTTATAATTATTTATAATATTGTTATTATTTTATTACATATAGTTACTTTTATTATGTTTATTTATATATTTATTCTACCTGTATTTGCACTTTGTGATTGCACCAGCAGGAGGGTGAATGCTAGGGATAATAAATAATTCTCCACCAAATTGCTTATTATATTTATTTGTAAAAAATGCTTTTGCCACATCAGTGAACATGTTGATGAGGATCTTTTGGTTTTAGTTTTCTTATTTTTTTTACATTTTCCTGAGAGGATCATATTATTTAGAATAGTTTGCTCTGTATTGAAAAAGTTTAACTTGTTGAATTGGATCAAAAAGAAAAAAACCACCCCTCCAATGTAGTGAGGGTCATAATTTGAGTCTGACACACCCCCTTGTCCCTATTCTCAGTGCTCCTTGGTTAGTGGTACCTCTCTCAATAATTATGCTGCCAACTATTCCTTCTCATTTTTCTTTTTAAAAAGCCAACACAGTGGAATTTACAGAACAATGAGGTGCCACGTTTGTGAAATGCATTCCAGGAAGGACATATTTGTGAAAAAATACTCTGCCATTGATTCCCACACCAAGGGATGTGGAAGAGGATGGGCAGAGGTTGGGTTTCACAGGCACAGAGCTGAGTTTTCAAAAATGTGAATGCATAATACCACAGCAGACAGTTCATAGTGATGCTAGCAGTGAATGATGGAATCATCAAGGTGGAAGAGACCTTTAGGATCATCAAGTCCAACCATCAACATAGCACTACCACTGTATCTCCTGAACCACTAAACCACATAACACAGTGCCAGATCCAGAGTCCTCTTAAACACCTTCAGAGATGGTGATTCCACCACCTCCATGGGCAATCTATTCCAACACCTGACCATCCTCACAGTGAAAATGTTTTTCTGATGTCTAATCTGAATCTTCCCTGTCTCAGTGTAAGGCCATTTCCTCTAGTCCATTCACTGCAGACACGATAGAAGAGACCAACCCCCACCTCACTATAACCTCCTTTCTGGTAGTTGTAGTGAGTGATGAGTTCCCCCTGAGCCTCCTCTTCCTCAGACTGAGCAAATCCAGCTCCCTAAGCCACTCCTCATAATCTTTCCAATTATTTATCTTGCTGCTTTTTCTCACTAGATGTCACATCACACTCTGTGGAGGTGCCTGACTTAAAGACAGACTTTAATATGCTACCAGAATTTAATGTTTTCATGAAAAGGAGAGATCTGTATAGGGACTTCAGGAGAAGAGAAGCCAAGGAATAGAGCAGTGGGGTGATAGGGAGGGTAGAAGGGAACTGAGTGTACAAGAGAAGCTGAGAGGGGAAGCGATGGAGAAATACTTCTAGCACTGTAGAAGTCATGGCGTGTTTCTGTTGCTGCAAACTTCAGTGATGGTAACATGCTGCTTCAATGCCCAAAGGAAGTGTGGTTACGAACCACAGACATTGAGTTTACTAGTATTGCAGTCAAGAACTCCAATATAATTCCTGCAAGAAAAGCTCCTTAAGAGAAAGCAATTAAAGTGAGGAAATGAGAGAGCTTGAAGTAACATGCCAGTACAAGGAGATATTTTAAGAAAGTGCTCAATGAAAGGAGTACTCTTTCTCATGTAAGAAAGGCATTTTTCCAGCACAAGTGCATGTTTGCAAATGTACCAACAGGAGTCAGTTACAGCATCAGTGCATGTTCCCATTTCCTTAACTTGGTCAGGAGAGTGATTTAAAAAAGGCATCTGTGGGTAAATGGAAGAATACACTTTGCATTTGTGTGGGAGACCCTGTGCAGTCTCTTCCCACCCCATACTCATGAGCCCATTGCATGCCTCACACGCAGGGCCATGGAGAATTGCCTGTGAGCAATGCCTGCCACCCTGGGCCCCAGCCCTTCCCTTCCTGCATGAACTTTTTTCAAATTTACTAGGGTTGGCTTTTCAAAATTACCCCTGAAATTTCAGCTGCTAGATGTCAGACAATATAATCTAATTTTTCAGAAATGCAGATCCTCCATGCCTGTGATTTATAGTGTAATGAATACCATGAAATCTGGAGTGTCCATTGAACTGAAATCCAGCTTAAGTCACTTGTGGACAGGTTTCATAGCCTTGAAGACTAATATCAATCTTTTAATATTGATTCCCAGAATTGCAGCCAATTACTTTTATATATATATACATATATATGTATATATATATGTAAACCCCACACCAAAATCCCAGAAATAATCATAATTTTCTCTGTGCTTCAGCTGCCTCCCCTTTCTGCACATCAGCTGCTTTGGGTTTCTGTTTATAGCTTTATTTGTCAATGTTTGTTTGCTGCCTCACAATACTTAGGAGAGAAAATGCCTTGTAAACAATGAGAGCAGTAACAATGGAGCAATTTGCTTTTCCAGTATCCCAAAACATTCTGCCAAACAATCAGTAGGAAATTATTTAATTACCAGCTCTAACCAATTACTGCAACATACAGGAAGATTATTTGTCTCATGTTAAGTAGAGTCTCTTTCTCATGGGTTTTGTTATTTGATACCATTAAAGAGAAATTGGCACTGAGGTCCCAAATTGTATTTAACCAGGACATTATATCCCTGTATCCTGGGTTGTGTTTGATCCGAGTAATGTGATGCTCCTGGCCTAAACATCTTGGTGCAGTTTCAGTGTGATACTGCTTTCCTTATGTCTAACCCTGATTTATCACAAAGTGTCAGGGATGCTGCAGTTCTCTGATCCTCGCTGGCAGGATGAACATGGTGGGAGGACGACAGATTTCTTATCTAATAAGGCCTAATGTAGTATATGAATTTTAAAAAATCTAGAAGATTACAGCATGTTAATGTAGAAAAATGCGTGTGATCCTTAGCTTCCTATAAGATAGGAAATGTGCTAAGATGACAGGTACTTTTTCAACAAGTAAATAAACTGATTAAAGTAGGTCACTTATGCAAGGAAGGAATTAGACATTGGAAGCACTTTTTTCTAATTGTGAGTTGTGTAATGATATGTAATGAGTGCTCCTGCTAGATATAGCAACGTGGCTAGAAGTATCTCTAATAATTGTTTTATATACAGTTTCCATGGAGACTGGTCTGTGAGTCTTAATTTGGTGTGATTGGTGTATGAATTTTAAGATTTTATAGAGGTTTGTCTGGACACAGGCAAGGCTGGGGGTTTGGCTGGGGCCAAAGCAGGTGAGATGCTGAGCTATGGACCCAGGTCAGTGAGGCACCTGGACAGGCAAGTGGCACGGCTCAAGTAGGGCCCAAGGCTGAGTCCCAGGTGAAGGAGTGGAATTCCTAAGAGGGTTCAGTTCAGCCCCTTGTCATACAACTCTTTCCCTAAGGCTGATCCCAGGTTACAGATGCACCACATCAGAGCTGTTAATGAGCATGGGCAGACAAACCCCATTTTGGGCAGTGGACATGGCTGCAGAGTCTCTGGTTTTGTTTATGCAAGGTCTGAAACCAGCATGTGGTGTCAGCAAACACCCTTGAGCCCCTGGGCTTTTAAACTCTCACTCTGCTTGAGTGAAAGCTGGCCATCCTGCCCTCTCCTCTCTGGGAAAAGGAAAAACTAAAATACAATCTGAGATTTGGAGCCAGTCAAGTGGTGGGTGCCCTGTTGGAAGGAAAGGATCAGGGATGGGTCTGGAGGTATCTGGATTTAATGGGAGGTAAAGATGTGGACTGAGAGGGGACAAGAAGAGAGGAAAAGCCACCAACAGGAAAGTGTAATTAAACTGACTGTCGAGGAAGAAGGTAATAAGTCCTTGGAGGATTTGCCTGAAGTTCCTGAACTGTTGAAATGCTGAGGGATGGCACTTCCAGGGCAGGTCCAGGTGGGTCTGGTCCCTGCACGGCTGTGTAGTCCTCGAACAGAAGCAGTGAGTGATTTGTGGCTGCATCCAAGACCTGTGTGACCATCTGATCCCACAGGCTCTGGAGGAGATGAGCCACTGCTCTGGTGGGCATGGTGTGCTGCCTGTTTGGTGGTTGTGCTGTCCAGAGCTATTGCTGCCACACCCAGGGTTGTTATGAAGACGGGCTGAGAGGACCAGTCTTTGCAAAAGTGCAAGAGAGAAGTAAATGGTCTGTCTTCAAGCAGTACAAAGGGCCTTCCTGAAACTAAAGAAAGAGGTGCATGTAGTTTCAGGACCTGAGTATTTTGGTGAATAATGGTTTTTTTACTTTTTTTGAGCTGCTGCCTTCCACCTCTTCTCAAAAAAAAAAAAACAACAAAAACCCCCAAATCAACAAAAACTCGGAGCCTACCAGCTGAAAAATGTAATTACTTTCAAATTTAAGGTTTCTCCCCTGCTATTTATTATCACAAAAAACATGAAAGATCACTTTGAACTGATTTGAACTACATCACTCAGTCAAGAATTAAATTTTTTGTTTTCATTTTAAATAACTTACATCCATAATTTAGAAGCAAATTTTGGAGTGAAAATTGTCATTTTGAATAAAGTCAGGTCCACTTTAATAAAATGAGACATTATATCCTAGAAATGCTGAAATTAAATGTTCTGATACTCAGCCTCTTGGGGTGACTGATTCTCAATTTTTTTTTCTCTCTTCCCTTTAATTCCCTATGCAGATGTATTCATTAAAATCTTTCCATGTGCTCTGATTGTACTGCAGCATGTCAGTCTTTTGAGTCCACAAATAATGGAGTGTTACTGATAGCATGTGACAAAGGTATTTTTGTTTCTCATTTGTTACTGACTACAGAGTACAAAATAACAAATTCTAAAATCGTGCAAATTTGGTTCTTACTTAAGACCATGCTGTGTAGTTACTCTGTATTTACATTGCTTAAATTATATCAAAATTTAAATTTTTAAAGTTGTACTTTATGTCTTTAACAGAGAAGGTAAAAAAGAAATCAGGCGAAGGTGATGCTATTAATGTAAAAGTCCATAAAGCAGCAGTGAAGAACCACAGCAATGATTTTCCAAGTAAAATTGGATAGACTTTAGAAGTAGGGCAGTGCCATAGTACTTTGGCACTGTACACAAAGAAAATTAAATAAATAAACCCACCAAAACAGGGAGATGATGAAAGATGCTGTGACTTGCTAGGGTATATTTTCATTAACAAAATCAGTTGTCCATTCAAATTAGACTTGAACATTTACTAACAGGAAAGGGTTTATAGTTGAGTCCCATGAGTTTCATGATATCAGGTAATTACTTCAGCTCTCTGTGTCCCATGTTTTCAATTGGTGCTCAAAAGAGATTTCATTAAACATTTATGATGTCTATGCTCGTGATAGTATTTACCTGCTTTGAAGAAAGGCTTTAGAACTGGATTAAGCATTTTGTAAATAGATTTGAGACTACTGAGGAAGAGGTATTATGACCCCTCTGACAAACTCACTACTGATTTTAAGAGATATTAGGGCTTCATTTTTGAGGATGTTTTTCTAGGGAAGATTAAGGTGGGTACTTTTAATCCTTAGTCTTAATTCATGAGTGTCTCCTAAATACTGTTATTTGCATTATGAAATTTTTAGCTGCTTCCCACTTTTAAAAAATGCCTCAAGACATGAACTAGGATAATGGTAACCAGAAATTATGTGAATTTATAATGGTAAATTTATCACATCTACAAAAAGCAAATTTGGAATGAATATGAAATACTAGTAAATATGCTGCAAAGGGGAAAGAAGATGCAGCAAAGGTAGGGCAACATTTAGATACCTTCCAGATGTAGACTGTCATGCTACTGAGACCTTCCCAAACATGTTCAGATGAAGGTCAGCCAAAAATGGCAAGGTAGAAGGACGGGAGAGACTAACAGAAGGTAAACATTATTTTAAGACTTTTGGATAATAAGGTTGCTGCATAAGGTCTTCAGGAAAAAAGGAACAGCACAAGCCTCAAGGAGTTGGATACCTTGCTTGAAGGATGCTTCAGAGTGGGCAGGGAGATACTAATCCAGCTGGTGTCTTTGTGAGCAGGTATGTAAATGTGGAGTGAGTGCGTGCCTTTGTGGGAGAGGGAAGGAGACTGGGGCAGAACAAAGGCTTTGTAAAATTAGCCAAACCCCCACCCCCAAACCAGTCCTGGAAAAGGAAGCCCTGAAAATATGTCCGGCAGCATCCATGCCATGGAAATAACAGTGTTAAAAAGCATGGCCTCATGAGCAATGTTGGATCTTGCATGCTTCCATGGAACTTCCTCTTTCAAGATGAAGAAGAATAATTTTGAAAAGTCATGTTGATATGGTAGCCCTACTCTCCATTGCAAGCCAAATATTGGGAGAGGCAATGGGGAGACTATGGAGAAACATCATGAGCAGCAACAGAGCCTAGACTAGAATCATCAAAGCAGATTCCACCACAGAAAAGCATGTGGTTTTGGGGCTAGGTTTTTTTAGTATAGTGGGGAAGACAACTAGCACTCTGGGCACACCAGGAAGCAGATGTTGTCCTCTCCCACACCGACAGCAGCACAACCATCCATGGGGTCTGTGAAGGTATGGGACAGCAGCACCAGCAGTGGCCTCTGCAGCCTCCCAGCTGGATGGAGAGTGACCAAAAGGAGATGAAGTGCCACATTCGGCACAGCAAGTCAAGGCAGCAGCCTTGCTAAGTAGCCACAGGCAGCACGGGTAGCTGTCCGCACGTGTGTGCACGCTGCCAAGACTTGGCAGACCACCCCAAACCCAGCGATGCCAGATTGTGGGGATTTGTCAAAGTCTCTGGAATTTGAGTCACTTGTTTAAAATCATTCTTAGGATAAATCCACCAGTCTCAGCTGGGTTATGTAAGAGCTGAGCTTGGCTGGGTATCTGAGGAAATCTCACTTGCAGAAGTAATTCAGACTGGCTTTTATGTGAGCAGTTTGCAGTTTCTTGTTGATTGAAAATTGGCTGAGAAATTGTAAACAATGTGTAGTGTTTAACAGCAGTGAAATAAGCCACAAAGGATGGCCAAAGGGGCTGGAATTTCATCTTCCTCTGCATCTTTAATCATGATTAAAACCAAACATTGCAAGGATTGTAAAGTCATATTTCCACACAATAATCAGTACCAATTACGTTATCTTACTAATAGAATAATAAAAAGATGGGTCAAAAATTAAACAGGATTCACATCCGAAAACAGTAAACTGGCACCTGGGGAAAGCAGTTTGAAATACTTATTCTGGGAGAGGGAGAAAGCTTAGGAATGAGTCATTCACTTTACACTTCCTTGCAGGGCAGCAGGAGTCTGGAAACTGATGCTGACAGAAATCCAACATGATTTTGGACCTATATATATATACATATGTATATGCATACACACACACATAAAGATCAAATGGAAACAAATGTGCTTTCTCTGCAGGACTGTGCAAGTGCATGTGAATGGACCCCACCTCAGGTATTGAATCTTCCTTGGAAAGTGCTGGCTAGCAGAGCATGAATTAGTTCACTCACAGTACCCTTGGTCTGATAAACAAAAATATCAAGACAAATTCTGGGAGAGCTTTGCCTGTATCAGGATAAGCAGTTTGATAAGAGTGCATCTTTCCTGATCTACTTCCCTGGCAGTCAGCAGAGTTCCCAGGCTCTGTGCCTTGGGACCACAACAATGTGCATGCACTCCCTATATAAACATGCCTCCCATGTTCCCTGCAATGAGGTTTGGCAGTCCTCATGCAGATTTCTGAGGCACTAGGGCATGCAGCATGCTCTGATGCAAGAAACCTCACTGCTCCTGTGGTCTGCAGCTGCAGGAGAGGAAGTCCTGCCTCTAGGTCAGCATGACCTCTGCCTCTTCAGATCATAGAATCTTATAATGGTTTGGGGTTTGAAGAGATCTCTGAAGGTCATCTAGGCCAACCCCACTGCCACAGGCATGGACATCTTCAACTAGGTTGAGTTGCTCAGAGACTGGTCCAACCTGACCTTGAAGCTTTCCTGGGATGGGAAATGTACCACCTCTTTGGGCAACCTGTTCCAGTGTCTCACTCCCTGATCATAACAAATTTTCTCCTTATATCTAATCTGAATCTATCCTCTTTTACTTTAAAACCTATAGCCCTCATCCTATCACAAGAGGCCCTGCTAAAGAATCTTTGGCCATCCTTTTTATAAGCTCCCTTCAGGTACTGGAAGGGTGCTCTAAGGTCTCCCTGGATCCTTCTCTTCTTCAGGCTGAACAAACTCAACGCCCTCAGTCTGTCTTTATAGGAGCAGGAGGATGGAGTTGAGAGCTCCAGTGGTGCCCCACTAGTATCGGTGATTCTAGGAGTCAGGAGCAAGTGAAAAAGCGCTGGTTTCTGTAGAAAGACTAGAATCTTCTCTTTGACTAGTGGCTTTAACTGTATACTCAGGGGAGGGGGCTCATGCCAGAGAGTAAGGGAGAGGGTGCTTGGTGCACATTTCCTTTCCTGCCACCAACCAAAGAAACAAACTCTGCAATACATTGCTTGCTGCAGTGGGCTGTAATTGTTCGCCTTTTCCACGCCACAGCACAGACGGTGGAGATGGGCCAGGCCTGAGTGTGGGCTCTGAACAAACTTGTTGTTCCAAAGACATGATGCAGGCAGCACAAAGGCATGACTGTAGAAGACTGGGTGTTGAATGAGAAAATGTGTCTGTGTGTGAGTCCATGCCATGTACATTTGGTTTTACAGCCCTGCATGGTCACAGGCTGCATTCCAGTGTATCACTGCTTTTCCTAATTTTCTGTTGCGGTATGTCAAGAACACTGTGAAAGGTGCAAGAAGTGACAATGTGGTGCTGCTTGGTATTTGCCAAGTGTGTTGAATGAAAGCTGAAGACTGTGCTACTGATGTCCTTAAGCTGGTTGAGATTCCCCAGTCAAGGAGAAGGCAGCTTGGACTGGAGCAGGAGAACCTGTGTAGTGCACGAACAAGGGCTGCAGCAGAGTTGTGCTGCTTGATGAGTGAGCTGGTGTTTCCTAGCATGTTTTCTGCCATCCAGACTGTGTGTCCCTAGCCACAGGTAAACCATTGCATAATCCTGAGTGAGATTATTTGAAGAACGACTTGTGAAAGGTCAAAATTAAAACAGAAAGTAAAGGGTAAAGGAGGCAGAAATCCAAACACTCATTCCTAACACTGGCTGCTAGGAGTGGGTGGAAGCTTGTCCTCTGAGCCACACTGCTTCGTGATTTCAGTGCCTGCATTTTCTCTTGACATCTGGTGTCAGGCTTCTGACTGGATATGGCACTGCAGCACATGCTCCACGAACACATTATCTGACTCTTTTTCTTTTGCCTCCCTAGTGTGAAATCCTTCTTTAGCTTTCCTTGTCATTGGAATGGATGAAAATTCACAGCCACATGCAAATGCCATCCATGCAACAGCATAAGGCATGATGTGAGTTGTTGGTGCTTACCCAGCCTCTGTCAAGAGGTTTCCTTCCGTTGCTGGCTGCTGTTGGCAAAGGAAGGAAAATCATAGAACAGTTTGGTTTGTAAGAGACTCTCCTGCCACGGGTAGGGACATCTTCCAGTAGACGAGGCTGCTCAGGGCCTCATCCAACTTGGCCTTGACAGACATTGTATGGATGCTCAGGAGGCTGAGGAATTACACCGTTAAAGGAGGTGAGGAGCTGGGAGTGGCTTGCAGAGGTAATAAAGGAAAGGATGAGGAGCAGAAGAGAGTGGAACAGTGAGATGTAGGGAGGAATGGATGCAGGTGAGTTAGATTGCCAGCAAGGGCCGGAGAGTTGATACAAGCTTTCACTGCTGATGAGGCAAGGCTGGGAGGTGGGATGTGATGGGCAACTTAATGCCATAGACAGAAATAGTAGACTTCTTAAGGATCAAAGGGATGTTTGGTGGCCATGCTCTGAGCGAGGGAAGATTCCACTTTAGTCACTGCTGGGAGAAAGAGCAGATGGAGATGAACACTTTTCTGGCAAGCTCCTTGGCACAAGTTTTCCCTTCTCCTGTGTTGAGAGACCCTTCTCAGTGTCCTTGGTGGGGTTCAGGGAGCAGGTCCTTCTTGTGTACCCCTGGGCAGCTCCTGCAGAGGTGGTGGAAGGTGCTTGGCAATATGCTGCTCTGCCCCAGCCCTGGTGTGCTGCTCTGTTCCAGCACTGCTGCCACACTCCTGCAGAACTGTGCCAGTTGGGAGTGCAAACAGCTAAATTGAATCTTGATAAATGAAAAGCAGAATGGCTTTTCAAACAACACAATTATACAAATGTTGTAAAATGAGCTTTAGTGCTGTGCTTCTGTGACCTCCAAAATGAATTAAACAAATCACTTTTACACACACCCATGGAATAAGGCTAGATTATTTACAACTTTCTTTCTTCTTTTTCACTAAACATTATGATTGTCAACAGCATGAATAGAGCTTTTGTTTGATGAAGAGATAGCCAGCTAGTGTGAGCCATTTTCTAAATACTGAGACCTAAGAAGATCATTTTTTTTCAAACTCAGTGGTACTCATGCATTGGCATGAGTGGTTTTCAGGTCTAATGAACATGTAAGGTTTCCCACTGGTGGAAGGATGCCAGGTTGTGCCGCTGATGGAATGTGTATGTTTGCAGCCAACCTCCCTGTGGCATCCTGGCAATGTGCTGGGCATGGCACCATGAAAAAGTGCTGCACAGGCTATCAGCTGGAAATGGGAGTGCTGAAAGAGTGCTGTATTCAAACCAGCACTAGTAGCAGGCTCTTTTTGTTGGTTGTAAAGCCAGATTTCAATTTATACATGTAGTATGCACTAGACTATATCAGAATATCATCAGATAGAAAATAACAGTACGCAGTCCCAGCTTCTCTTTCACCATGCAGGCCTCCTTATCTCACATGTCCAATTTACCTATTCCACCAAGAAGTTGGCTAAGGGGTCTTGCTTTGTCAAGAAAAAAGACAAACTGTCCCTGATCTGAATAACAAACCTGGTGATCTGTGGGTCTCAGCTGTGACTTTCTTCCTGGGAAAGGAGAAGTACTGACTTCCTTCCCTCTGAATTTCTGAGTCTCTGCCCTCAGCTGTACCTCATAATCTTCACAGGAGAAAGGCAGGAGAGGGCTATGATGTGCCTGCCTCTTAGGAAAGGTTGTGGAAGGTGGTGAGTCCTCAGAGACAGAGGAGGAGGTTGTGGGCTGCCCCCGAAGTAAGAAGTGATGTGAAAGACTTTTGTTTACTACATCAGATGTGTTCTGATTAAAGCTGAGAGGGGACACAGCCGGGACAGCTGGCGGCAACTGACCAAAGCATTGTTCCATACCATGTGACATCATCCTCAGTCTATAACAAAACAGTAACAAGCCTTTTAAGTTTGTTTGTTGTCTCTAAGAATATTCTGCTCCATGAAATGAACTTCACAAAGCCTGGTAGTAGCAGAGGGTTTGTGGCTGCATTTCCCCATGATTTTATGCTTTCATGGGTAAAATTCCTTAAATTTCATAAGTTGGCTTCTTCTATCCCTTCTTTCTCCTTTTCCCTTTCCTGTCACTGCAGCTTATGATACATTAATATTGCTGACACTACTGGAGCATCCAGGGCCTGATAAAAACACTGTTCCATTGTACTGCCCAAGAATAAAATAAAACCAAAGTGATACCACTGGCCACTGGCACATTATTTATAGTGGGGCTTTGTAGCATAGTCCCTCTCAGGCATGTCTTTACCACCCTAGAGGGCTGCAGCTTGGGGTGCAAACCTGGATGGGAATTCACACATATACATTTCATAGACTCCAGGTAATTATTTCACATTGATAATTTGATAAGGAAATCAAAGTGTGTAACAGAAGCAACAGGAGATGATGTTACATTTCCAATTTCCTATTTTGTTAATATAAAAAGCATTTGTTCCAGTCAGATTCTTTTTATTCAATTAGAAGAAAAAGCAAAAAAATTCTCCTTCAGTCGCTCTGCAAGGAAGGTCATTGAGACAGAGATATTTTTAACCAGTAGAAAATTTCCTGTTTTTAAAGGCAGTAGTGCAAATTTGAAGGCAACGAAAAGTATAGAATGACTTCAGTCAGCTATGTGGTGACCTTATGCTCTTCAGAGCTATTGAGTTAACTGTGGTTTTGGTGAGTGGCTATACAGTGGAAATGAAGGAGGTGAGGCTGCATGGTTGTGATACATAAGTGATGATCTAGGGTTAGTGACTGTGTCCATGTTGCTTTAACCATGGCTTCCTTGGATTTCTGTTAGTGTTCACAAGAATTTGCATTGAGTCTTCACGTGGGGCTGCTGGCAAATCCAGCAGTAGGATATGGGCACAGTCACCCATATTTATACTTTGCCGAGTGCTTCTGATTGTTTCCTGTTGTGCTGGTTTTGGCTGGAACAGAGTTCATTTACTTCGTAATAGCTGGTATAGGGCCGTGTTTTGGATTTGTGCTGAAAACAGTGTTGATAACAGAGGGATGTTTTTGTTATCACTGAGCAGCACTAACACAGTCCAGGCCTTTTCTGCCTCTCACCCCACCAGCAAGGGGACTGGGAGTAGTTGGGGAGGGAGTCATCTGGGACAACTGACACCAACTGGTCAAAAGGATATTCTACACTATATAGCATCATGCTCAGCATATAAAGCTGAGGGGGAAAGGTGGAAGGGAGGGATGATCAGAGTGCTGGCATTTTCCTTCTCAAGTCACCATTATACACGCTGGAGCCTTACTTTCCTAGAGATGGCTGAACACCTCCCTGTCCATGGAAAGTGGTGAATGAATGCCTTGTTTTGATTTGTTTGTGTGTGTGGCTTTTGCTTTCACTATTAAACTGTCTGTATCTCAACCTACTAGTGTTCTCACTTTTACTCTTCTGATTCTCTTTGCCATCCCACCAGGAGAGAGAGCAGTGGTGTGGCACCAAGTTGCTGGCTGGGGTTAAACCATGACACGTGAATCTTGCACATTTTAGTTCTTAAAAACTTCTATTCATTGTTTTCCTGGATGGCAACTTGATGATGCAATATGCAAAATTGAGAATCCTTGTGTTTATTTTGTCTTCAAGAACTTGTCCAAGCCAGCAACCAGCACCTGCCACTTTCTGTGTCTGAGCAATGGTTACCTGTAACATGGCCTTGCTGGCTCCTTCAGGTGTGTGGCCATACCTTGATAATGGGTGGATGTTTCAAACAGAAAACAAGCTATTTTCTCTGGCTATATTTTCCTTTATGCTAAGGAGTTATTAGCCTTTAGTGATGTTGGAGAGCAAGGAAACCAGCAGAAATCATCTTTCTTCTTTCTGTGTTCAAAACATCTCATAATTTTGCAACTCTGCCAGCTGTGATGTGCTTATGGGCTGAGAGACCCCATGGAGAGATGAGCACCTGCTGGGGACTGGGGACAGAGCTGAGACCTGGCTGTATGGGGGCCTGGCCAAGCTCTCTCACAACTCATGCCCCTGACTGAGCTCTGCTGTTGTGCTCCCATGCAACATCCTACTGGCCTCTCACCTTAAAAGAGTAGAAATCAAAGTATAGGAGTTGGCTATGTAGAATCCATTAGCTTGAACTTCCTTTCATCAAGAGTAGCACTGTACTCCTCCAAGCCCAAGAGAAATGACCTGGCATAGCTGAGGTGGATGCTGGTGCCAAAGGTGAAAGAGCCCACTAGATTCACCCTGCAGCCTAGATGGCCAAAGCACGGAATAAGCTTTAAACTACTCAGAAAAATCAATGTGATGTTGTTACACCAGCCTATTCCTTTTTCCAGTATATCACCTTATCCTGACCTCCAGCTCTAACTCAGCTACTGAGAAATTGCTAATTTGGAGCACAAAGTCTGGTGTGGGCAGCTGTGCAGTGCTGTGAGCATGGGTTTGTTGGCATAGCAGAGCTGTGGGGGGCAGGAGGGTCCTGGCTCCTGGGGAGAAGCAGGAGCAGCATTGGTGCCTGCAGAGTGCTGTAACACAGCTTGCTTTGCTTATAAAACACTCAGCTCTTGGCTCTTGTTAAGTAAGGAACATTTTTCAAAAAGACTTAGTTTGTTTGTTTTAAGCTTTTAATTGACTGCTGTTTATAAGATTACACATGAGTGAAGGAAGAAAAAGCTTAAAAAATGCCCAGGTTCACCCTCCATAGCATGGAAATATATCTAAACTGTTTACAAGTGCTTCTTATTTTGCATTCAGAGCCCGGATCTTTGACTTCCTTTTGGACTACAAATAAGTATTTGTTGCCAAAATAGTCCACCTTTTCCTGAAAGATTTGGTATTAATAGTTTTGACAGGACATCTTGTTCCTGTGTAATACAGGAGTCAGTCTAGCAGTTGGTCCTGAACAGAGGGGTACAAAAGGCAGTTGCATAACTTTTATTTTGGGATGAAATGTCTGCAGTTTAACAGAAAAAAGTCTGATCTTATGCCAGCACCCATCTCCTGAAGTTGGGAGGAAGGCGTTGGTGTTAATGATGTAGCAGATTACTGCGCTTGCTTTTGTGTAAGGAAACAAGTGATTTTTATTAAAATGCAGTGTGTGAGTTGCAGTATTTCCGAAATTCAGCTGCAGTTCTTCAGGTCCCCAGAGAGGGCTTTTCTCAACCCTCCCCCAAAAGCTCTGCCTGTGTGGGCACCCCCCAGTGCTGGCTCCCTGCTGTCCATGCCATGGGATGAGGACCAATCAGGGACCCCAGTGTGCCTGAGATGGAGAACCTCCACAGATATCTTGCTGAAGCACTGTCAAACTTAGGTGCTCTTGACCTAGCACACATAATAGGAGCAATTCCAGACTTGGCTGAAAGCTCCTTTGGAAAGGTTCATGACATCTTCGGATTTAATATTTCTTGGTTTCCACTGTTTGAATTTGGTTGCTACTTTTAATTAGTAGT
This sequence comes from Sakesphorus luctuosus, assembly GCA_013396695.1. Classification (NCBI taxonomy): domain Eukaryota; kingdom Metazoa; phylum Chordata; class Aves; order Passeriformes; family Thamnophilidae; genus Sakesphorus; species Sakesphorus luctuosus. Next base: position 134,093 of record VWZD01013617.1, read on the forward strand.
CACTGCAGCCATGTCAGAGGGGATGAATGATCTTTGAGAAGGATTATTTGTTTCTTATGCTAGGCAAAAAAAGGCAATTTGTATTCTTGCAAGACTTTCCTCAAGCAGAGCTCAGTAATTAATGTTGCAGACTGTAGCACGCTAAGTGAAATGGCATTTAGTGACTCCAACAGCTCCTGAATGCTTTCAATTTTACTTTGCTCTGTATCTGTGATTCCTGAATGGCTGAATACAATTATTGCTATGTATTATTAGATTTTTTCACAGCAATTAAACAATATCATAATTTATTCTGCTAGGCAAAGAATTTTCTGCTTGTACACAAAATGACATGTATTTGTATGTATCAGAAATGTATCCTCTTTCCTCTTCTGCATTTTACAAGACATTTTACACAAAAAAGATGAAATGTAATTGTAGAAACAGCGTCTAATAATGGCTTTAGTGGAATATAAGTTTTACCAATACCTGTGACTGGTAAAAATTCCATAATGTCCTTTTTAGCATTGCAACTTAAAATTACCTGAATTAATGGAATGGACCAATGGATCAGTTCAAGCAGACTTTGAACTGCTACTGGCATGTCTCATGGAAAACTGGCCTGGATTTTCAGTTTTTGTAGAATTTCATTACTTTTGTTACTCTTTTTTTAAGACATACTAACTACCTCAGTGCTATTGCCAGTTTGACAGTTTGGAGCTGTGTTTCTGTTCTACAATTAAAAATAAGTTACAAATTCAAACAGAAACTTATTTTATATCAATTGACTGAGCAAAGTCAGAAAGAAGATACCTGGCATGTTTAAAGCTAAGAACAAAAAATTTGCTCAAAGAACACAAAGATGTAATTATGTTTTCCTGTCTTGAATTTCTATTTAGAGAGAATATTTTCTAAAGAAAAAACTCCTTGATAGTTAAGTAAGGTAATTTTTTTAAAAAAGCATGAAGTGCCATTTGAGAAGGGGTATAAACTGGATAAGGGGTGAGGGTAGGAAAAAACCACACTCAGTTCTGCTGGCAGCTCTCAAGTTGTTGTGTATACTTTGACCTTGTCTCTGAAGGAGAGGACAACTGGAGATGAATACACACAGAGCAGAGAGAGGGGCAGAGCACAAAGCATGAGGCAGCACTCTGGCTCTGCTGTTTGCAGTTCAACTATTGCAGCTGCAGGAGGACTATGGAAGCTGTGGCATTCCCGCACAGATGTCCATGGCCCCACAGTTCGCTGCTCGGGTCCTCATCCTTGGTGCCATCTATTTAAAAGATTCGGCCACTGAATCGTAGAATTTCAGAATGACTGCAGGAGTGGCAAATTTGTCTGGTCAAAATAGGCCAGTAAAACCATTTTTCTCCAAGACCACATTATAAATCAGAAGATGGAAAGCAGGGGGAAATCTGTCACCAGGAGTTCATGAAGAGGGAAAGAAAAGCTCTTAGATTTAGTGTTTTAAATGCAGGAGGCAGTGTGTAGTCACTGCTAAGGGCATGTTGGAGTACTGCTGAAGAAAAGAGCTGCAACCCCGAATTTTCACCTTTTCTTACTCACACCAGAAGAAGTGGCATATATCTTTCTTTGTGCAGCACCAAGCAGAAAAGAACAGCAGTTTGGGGGTTGCAGTTTTTCATTAACTAGACCTGTGTTTGTAGCCCTCCACACATTTGTCTTACCTTTTCTGTCTCTGCATATAACTTCTAAGCAGCACAGAGACAGTGTAGCCAAATGGTTTGTACAAAAGTGTGAGCATCCTACTCCCAGGGATAAGAGCACATCTTACTGCTGATTTCACTGGAAGCCGGGCTGAGAACAGAGAATAAACAGCAGGATAAAGCAGATCTATTAGATAAAAATGGTACCTCTTCTCAGCATGGGAGCAAAGTCTCACAAGGATTTCATTGACTGCAGTGAGTGCATCTTCTGCTGGGTCATGGAGCTCCTTTCTGCTTGGCTGGAAGTGAGTGTGGCCTCACAGTAAGCATTTAGGAGTGACACAGGCTTCAGGGCAGGGTCACTCTAACCCCACCTCGGGTTCCTGTGGGCTTGTTGTCTACCTCAGACAACACTGCCAGAGAAATCTTGCTTCCCCATCCATACAGCAGCCAGCAGTGAGGGAATGAGTGAAAGTTCCTGGTGGGGGTGAGAGAAAGTGTGTGGCAGCCCAGCAGTGGACAATGAGAATTGCATATTGTCTGCTTTAGTTTTTAGCGGTATTCTTGGTGTCAGAAGCTGGATTGTGAAAGCACCTATAAAACCTGAAAATCTAACTTTTCTTTGTTTTCAGTAATTTTCAGAAACATCAAAGTAGTTTTTGGTAGAACCCTATCCACCTTCCTCACAACATCTCTTTGGCTAAGTTGTCTTCCACAAAGTCAAATTCAAGTAATTATTTCTGAAAGCAGAACTTTCTCCTGAATAGGCTAATTTCTTTTTATTAATATTATAAATAAAGAGATGAAGAAAGCTAACAAAACTATCAGCATGTGACAGACAGAGGGAAACAAAGAGGGTATTTATTAGTTAAGCACACACAAACAGGCAGTAGGAGGATCACTTTATTCTAAGAAGTCAATGTTTCAGCATAACTGTAGCCAAAACTCTTTGCTGTCTGCATTCCCTATGCACAAGTAGCTCTGCAATATGTCTACTAGGAGATGCTGTTAACAGTGTTTAAAATAATATTTATATCTGTGAAGTCAGATGGAAGATTAGTCAGGACTTCATCATAATTATGAAAAATATATGCTACTTCTGCTCTCAGTCTGAAGGGAGGTATCCTTTGACATCTGCATGTTCCACTCAGGTAGTGTGATATGCAGTCTGGACAGAGATCTCATCCTGCAGGGCAGTGTGAGGGTCTGAGGCCATGGGCACTTCTTGGTGACAGTGATAAAGCTCACCCTTAGCCCTGAACTGTCTGCAGAGGAAATTGTTTTCCATATTAGGAATAAGAAAACCAAGCAACAAAATGATCATTTTGGATTCATGTCTTCTGTGAGAAGTCTAAAACTTCCAGCTGCTTTCCTAAAGTTGAGAGAGGGAGAAAACACGCAGACAAATGCTAACATTTCTCTTATGGGGGAAACACGATGTGGTGGTTTGCCTGCCACAAGAGACATCCTTTTCCTGGACACTGAGCTGTGTGAGGGCATGGGGGATGCAGAGGGAGGGATCCTGTTCTGGTTGTAGATCTCCATGCTAAATTCAGTACTGCACTCCATACTGCAATACCTTGCCTATCCTGTTAATTTAGAATTTAATTTGAAATTCCTATGAGTGCTTTGGTATGGGGATATAATCCACCCACTCCTTGTTGGTGGCTCTGACTTGCTAGAAGGATTGGGGCCCTGTCTGAAACCAGTGCAGTGGGAGCTGCACTGCTGCCACCTTGCCATGGAGGTGCTCCTTGACAGCACGGACACAGGGATGCTTTTTTTTACTAACCCCGTGCAGCCAAGGAAATTCACGTGAAGGACTGAGGTGGATGAAGCCTGTATGTAACACCCTACACTTTAAATTTGTGTTAAGGATAAAATTTGTCTCAGACACACAGTGATCTTGCATAAAAACCACTGCAAAGATGCTTCCATACTGTGTGAGAGAGACATGCATGTCTGGTGCGCACATCCAGAGTAGATGGATGAGCATCCATATGATAAAGACTGGGATGTTCTGGCTGGCCCCAGGCTGAGACGAGCAACAGGGTGAAGCCATCATTAGACAACAAAAATGAGACTGTCTGGTATCTTCAGTAGAAAAAGAACATATCAGTGTCATTGTGCTGATACCTTTGATAGCTGGTCTGAAATGCCAGGGGCATCTCAGTCCTGTAGACCCAGCAAAGAGGAGTGTGGGTGGAGGGAACCAGGTCAAATGCTCATTCACACTGAGGCCAGGAGGTGACAGGGACACTGATGTTGATGCTTTCTGTAAATAGGTCAGGGATCACAGTGAAAAACAATCATTTGGGGAAACACAAGGCTGGCTCAAGACCTCTGTATGAGCTGCTGTAAATAAAGTAGACATAGAGGGATGTTGGTAAGTATCAGAGCAAGCAGCCTAAACTGTTCACAATGCAACAAGGATTTTTGCAAGGTATTAGCTACAAAGCAAGGTAGGACCCTTACTAGATTGCTACCTTTCAGTTTATGTCTTAAATTTCAAGTCATTCACATATTTACACAGTAATTATCATAGAATCATAGAATCGATTGGGTTGGAAAAGACCTCCGAGATCATCAAGTCCAACCCTTGGTCCAACTCCAGGCCATTTACTAGATCATGGCACTCAGTGCCATGTCCAATCTCCATTTAAAAGTCTCCAGGGATGGGGAATCCACCACCTCTCTGGGCAGCCCATTCCAATGCCTGATGACTCTCTCTGTGAAGAATTTTTTTCTGATCTCCAACTTAAATTTCCCCTGGCGGAGCTTGAGCCCGTGCCCCCTTGTCCTATTGCTGACTGCCTGGGAGAACAGACCAACCCCTGCCTGGCTAGAACTTCCCTTCAGGTAGTTCTAGACAGTGATGAGGTCACCTCTGAGCCTCCTCTTCTCCAGGCTAAACAACCCCAGCTCCCTCAGCCTCTCCCCATAGGACTTGTGCTCCAGTCCCTTCACCAGCCTTGTTGCTCTTCTCTGGACCCGCTCCAGCACCTCAATATCTTTCCTGAACTGAGGGACCCAGAACTGAACACAATACTCAAGATGTGGCCTCACCAATGCAGAGTCCAGGTGAAGGATCACTGCCCTGGTCCTGCTGGCCACGCTATTTTTGATACAGGCCAGGATCCCACTGGCCTTCTTGGCCACCTGGGCACACTGTTGGCTCATGTTGATCTTCCTGTCAATTAGTACCCCCAGGTCCCTTTCTGCCTGGCTGCTCTCCAGCCACTCAAATATATGTGTATATATTTGCATGTACTACCATACAATATGCAATTGCACGACTTGCCTTCCCTCTATATATAAATCTGTGAATGGATATATGCATCTGCCTGTGAAGAGAGGAGGAGAAACGAAGGATACTGCAACTGAAAATGTTTACGTGTATATAATGAACACAATTAATATAAGTAATTACAATTAACAAAATTTTATATCTGTATCTGTTTTATTGGGTGTCTTTTAACAGTAATACATTCTCATTGTAACACTCTCTATCTGAGAAGAAGGAAAGGTGACCACATCCTGTGCTACTTTCAAACAACATCCACTGGCAAGCACTGCTGAGTGCTCTGGTTTTACATCTGTAAGCCTCTGTAAGCTATAGATGCTGTAATTAGTCCTTAGGCTGATAGGTCGCTCTCATTTCCTCATCTAATCTCTTTTTAAGTTATTTTTATTTTATTTGCACATTTACTCCTGTTGTGGGAGTGGATGCTCTTTCTGAAGTGTGAGTACATCCCACAGTCATAGTTGCAGAAGTGTTGGTGAGGAAAGAAGATTCCTCTTATTCCAAGCTGAGTTTTCTCTCACAGATGTTTCATGAACAATCCTTCTGTTTCTGTAGCAGATGCTGGAAACTCAAAAATTGGCAGAGAACTCTATTCTAGCTTATGTCTTTAGCTGACTGGTGAAAAAATACAGTGTGTTGGATGTTTGTCAAATGTCCTTAAAGATACTTCTTGATGAGGTGCTGAACCCCTATCTGATTATTGTCTTATTCAGGATCCTTGCCTATGGGTGTGCTGCTGAGAGCCTTGCAGGGAATCACAGCTCCTTTTGTACAGTATCAGCACTGTGCAAGTAAAGGTGTCCTGCCTGCTTCTGAGCCATTACTGCCCTAAAAAGCCATTGCATCCTTCTCTGCTGCCACACAAAGCATAGAGGCAGATGAAGCTGGATGTTTTGCCTCATTGACCAGACATAATGATCCTAGATTCACAAAATATTGAACAGCATCTTTCATCTGTGTAAACATGTCTGTTAAAGAAGGAGGTGTGTGCAAAAACCCACTGACAGGATTTAGAGCTTAAAAATGGAAGTAGCAGTGTCTGGAAAAAGTGAAGCCAAAGTGGTACAATCCTGTTTGGAGGAGAATAGAGGAGATAGAATGTGAGAGAAATAACCTTGCAGTGAAACTCTCTGTAATTGCCACTACCTCAGTTTTTCATTGATTTAACTGTTGCAGATCTGAAATTTGATACGTATCATGGTCATCTGCTAAAATTAGGTTAGAATCCAGTTTGCTTCCCTGCAAGCAGGCATTGTGTGCTTACATGTTAGTTTTTCTTAGATAGATGAAAAAAGGATGACTTCTGAATGGTTGTGTGTTCACATAATGTTTGGATATATTTCTTTGATTACAACACTGTTGAAGTTTCCATTATTTTTATTCCGCGGGTGTTGTGTTACTCCTATGCTGCTATTTCCTATTTTGTCAGCTTTTTTCCTGGAGGGGGTTTCTCTGGAGTCTCTTTATCTTTCAATTAGCAGTGTTTTCCTTGCAGCCCTACTGATTAATTTATTTTGCCTAAGCATAAAACAAGCTGGATATGCAGCATGGCAAACGCAGGAATAAAACAGCAAAGACACTTCAGAATATTTTTGAGCATTTTTATCTTGGATACTTTCCTGGATTCTGCTTAAAAGCCTTTTGTGAAGTGTTTACAAAGGCAGGATGCTGGTTTTGTAAATCTGTGGATCTTGCACCTCATCATACACGCTGCAGTGGTAGCTCCTGTCAGAGAGCTGTGCAGGGCCACTGCAATTCCATCAGTATGCATTCCTTTGCCATTTCCCTAATAAGGGTATTAATTGCAGTATGGCCATGGGTCAGTTTTTAAAACACATTTTGCTATCTAGATGTATGAGTATGAAAACCCTTTAAAGTTCTATATATCTCATGCAGGTAGGAACTAGGGTACAGAAGTGCTTTAGAGAGGTTCAGGGAGAACATACCCTAATCTTTAGCTGTCAGCACCCTGTTTTCCATTCTCAGCCCTGGGCAGTGGGGAGCAGGGCTGCTGCACAGCTGCACACAGGAGCTCATTTGCTTTGATGCTGAATGTTTTGACTGTCTGGAGCATCTAAATGACCCTTCACTTGTTGACTCAACCAAGTCCTTCAGCCAGGACTAGTGCAGGGGACAGGTTTCCAGTCTTGCAGGGCTTCTCTAAATTAGGAAGACCTGCCATCTTAAAAAATGTATGCTTACCCACTTTCATTGCAAAGATAGCTTTGAAAATGCAGATCAATTGATTAGGGACAACAGTCTGCATCTGTGGGAGCTCTGAGCACCCCTTTTTTCTTTAGGCTGTCCTGATAGATAAAGTGTCCATATACAGCCCTAGTTCCCACAGCCACTCCCTGTCCTTCTTTCAGGTCTTTTCTGGGGCATGATTTCAGTATCCTAACACTGAGTAAGAATAATAAAAAGGATGTCATTAGGTTGTCCCAAGGTCTGTGGATGCTTTGCTGGCTTCTCTTATCCATCTCTTCTCTGAACTGCTCTGGGCAGTCACAACATTTCTGAGTCTCCTTCAGATGTTGTGCAGGTGATGCAGAGCAGTAGCATGCTGGGCTGTGCTGGGACTGTGCCAGGGCTGCTGCACCATGCTGGGCACATTCCAAGGCCAGGTTTGATATAAATTATGCAGATATTGCTGGGGAAGTGAAAGTCTCAACAAAGAGTCCTATGGCAAACCTTTGTGAAACTGAAGTTGTGTGCTTTGCCTTTGATACACTTCAATACAGCATGTCCTCTTTTAATGCAGGTCAGTGCAAAGGCAAAACCTGTTGCTCTCCTGTACTCCATAAGTAAAAATCCTACATGACAGGCCAGTGTATCTGTGCCTGCTCTGCCACGCTCCCAGAAGCCGGCCCTCTGCTGAAGATGGAGTGTTGAAAAGTACCCAAGATGCATCACAGTCAACTTCGGGTCCAGGATCCTCAGTGCCAGACATGGAAGTTCTTACTGGAGAGCTCCTCCAGCTATGATCTTTGGCCATTGGACAGTTTGTTCTTTTGTACTTATGCTCTGTATCTTAACTCCCCACGAGACATGAAATGTATCTTCATGTAATCAAGGCCCTTCTGGATCAGATGGACATTGGAGTCTGTGCTAGCACAGTGGACAAAGCAAATTGTGGTGTGAAAACTGCTCTTTGCAGGGGCAGCAAAGCCATCACAGTTCCACCTGTCCCCATGGTTCCAGTGCAATCACTAGCATTTGTCATCACCTTTATTTCCATCCAGGTTTATTATAAATAGCAGTGCTCCTTTCTAGAGCAATTTGTACTACTCCTTGTCTCTGCTTCAAAGGCATTTCCAGTAAACAACTTTATTTTAACAAAGCAGATGGAAATCTTTTTATAGCTGTCGAGGCACTGGCAGTGTGTGTACCCCTCAGCTAGCTCTGTTCTGCAGTACTGCTCTCTGCTGTACTGAGGAAATGTCCAAAGTCGCTAAAGTATTGGATATAACACATCCTACTTCAGATAAGTTGGATTATCAAGGTCATAATATTGCTGAATTAGTTTTACAGCCACTCCAGAGGTACCATTGAGCAATTTATATTGATTTCTCTGGCTTCTTGTTAGGAGCTGTTATCTGAAACATGAAAGTAAAGTAAAGCAATCAGACTTTCCTTGAGAAAGGCACTGGAAAACATCAGTGCTCAGGGATCATGTATGTGCTGACCTGGCCATGGCACCTTCTCATCCATGAGACAATGCTCACCTCATGCTGGAGCCTCAAACAGTTGCTGCTTTTGAAGAATTGTCCTCTTGCAGTGTGGAATGTTTGGCACAGGTGCCACAGGAAGTGACAGTGTCCCATTTTTGCTGTTTCCTTCATCCCCATGGGCAGCTGCAGGTTTCTGACCCTCTTCTCCATTCCTGCAGAACTGCATCCTGGTCTTCAGCCAAAGGTGTCTTTTGCTGGCTTAACACATTATCAAACATGTCTAGATGGGTTATTTTAGTTAATCCCTGTCTCATTGCACAGGCCCTTCCTAGGTAGCTGACATAATTTCTAGAAAAAAAAGAGCCAGAAGAGAATACTCTGCAAACCTCTATATTAAGTGAAACATGATCATGGAGTTATCCCCAAAGCCCTGGTCCTGGAATTCTCCCATATGCCCAGTCTAGAGTCCCTTTGGCACATTCTGAAGTCACAAGTAGGGTTTGTAATGTCATACATCAGCACCTACTTCGCAGCTGGTTTTGTAATGTAATTTGAACAGTGGGGAAGTTGTATGGTGCTCCTCCACAGGCAGTACAAAAATGAAGGATTGGGTTGAGAACAGGTTGCCGTGAACTGGGGGATCTCTCAGTGCTGCTCTAGCCAGGCTTACTTCCTCATGAGCATGCTAGTTAGATGAAATGCTATTATGCGGTGTCTAATCAAACCTTTCTTTCATCAAATTCCATTTATAGGAGATACAGCTGATATTCAGATTCCCTTTCACTAAGCTCCTTCAGCGATTTTTCTACTTCAAACCCTATGAGAGAATGGACATGCATCCCTGAGATCTCTCAGTGCTGGGCTGAGTTGCAGGGAAGAACCTTCGGTTTCTGGTGCCAGGCTTTTGAATGCAAGTTTGTCATATGGCCTGCACTTGTTTGTAATGAAAAGACAAAGAGGAAGATGAATAAAACATTGATATTTTGTCATGTGAAGTGACTTGAGGTAATTTCAATGTTTGGTTTCTCATGCATCACAAGAGCATTCATGAATTCCCAGCTTTGACAAGAAAATAAAACTTTTTTCATTGCTGATTACCCTCCTAGTGTGAACTGCATGATTTCTTACTCAGAAGAAGTTTATTGTAGCCATTTATTTTCTGGTTAAACTGGTGTAAATAAAACAATTACACTGAAATGATTGAATTTGCTCTTTAACGGATGAAACACAGATGCAGAATACAGTTCACTAAAACAATGTTCTTATTTCCAATCAAATTTGTACAAGAAAATCATCAACAAAAATATGGGGTTTTGCTCTCTGTTTGTGGAAAAAAACATAACAAGCCCATATGCTGAATATATGTCCACAATTTATGGGGAATTCTTGCAAGCTAATGAGCTTCTGTTCTATGCTAGGAGATGTGGGATTGTCTCTTTATTCTCACTAAGGGGCTTTTAGTGTTCATGCTAATTATTCCCACTGATAAGGACCCTCAGGGAAGTCGAGCCACAAATAACAGTGTAGATACTGCAAGGGATGTATTGCTTCTGTTTTGGGGGAAATAAGGAAATGAGAGCTGGTTGCTCCAGGGCTAGGTACATGAGCCATCTAGGGCTGCGGTGAGCAGCAGAAACTTAACTCATTCTGAGCACCCAATTACAGGTCTGCTTTCCTCCTTTGATGAAGGCTCATATGGCTTGGCTGTTCTCTTTTGATGTCAATTTAATTCTCATTGGCCTAGCTTGGGGCAACCAACATCAGTTTCTTGCAGGATGATAAACAGTAAGCAGCCACTCTTGCTCCTGTGTGGAACCTAAATCAGTGGCTGCTTTGCAATTGTGGTTAGCCTAAAGATGCCATCCTCTGGTTTCTTAATGAGTAGTTTTTCTGTGGTGGGTAGAAATAAAGAATTCCTCAAGACACTTGAACCCCTCTTCAGTAAATTAAGACATGAAACTGACTGTTCATGACAAGTTTCTTGGTAGGTGAGAAGCTGCTGACATTTTCTCTGCCTGTTAATTATGTGAAATGTCTTCTTAACTTAAATTTTGCCAAAGCATTTTTTGGTCTCTGGAGTCTGCAGCTTATGGCGAGCTTTCCAGAGAGCTGTGCCAATGCCTCCCTGGTGTTGAAGCTCATAAGTGATCAATTCAGTCATGAATTATCCACACTGTTGGTCACAGGGGGTTGATTAGTGTGAAAGCTTTGAAGTTATATAGTAGAGATACAATATATCTCTTGCCTTTCTGCTTCAGTGGTAGGCTATTCTGGGGTTTCCTACTGCTCCTTGGGTGACATGGAAACAAATGGCCATTTACTCTTTGTCTTGCTCTAAGCGTTCTCTCTCCCCACTCTCCAGTAATAAGATGATTTGATTTCTTGCTTTGAGACCTAGAAAAAACATTTCTAAGTGAAATAAAACGCTTAAATGTTATTTTGCCATTACTAGGTGCATCATTTTATTTTATGTTTTTCTAATAGCTGTAATCACCTCTTATACTGCTGAAGAAGTTGAACACAAAATGCGTGAGATAATACATGACATACTTAAGTACCGGCTTATGTCAGGGCCTGTCGAGCTGCCTGTGCACTGAGAGACCAGCAGTGGAAGAAAGAGTTAGACTAAGGAGTTTTCAATTTTGATTGCTTATGTAATTTTTCAATCCCTTTCTCTAGCTCTGTTGGAAAAGGTAAAGCAGGAGTATCAAACTGGACCTTTACAGAGGCGTGTTCCTTACATTTAGATGATGTATTAAATGGAATTATTTTCATCAAATCTCATGAATGCCAATGCATTTTAATGTGCAAATACCCAACATGCAGGAAAGGAACTGATGGCCATCAGGGAATACACAGCTCTCTGCATGTTGTGGGTATTTCTGGGTGCAGGGCAAGACCATCCCTTCCTGCCCTGACTTATATCTGGCTGACTGTGGGGCTGGTTGCGAGCACCTTGCTTCAATTACAGCAGCAGCAAAAGCCTTTCCCTACACTGCCCAAAGGGCTGCAGGGGGGGCTGTGCAGATGTACTTAAAAAGAGAAGTATAACTTCTTGTTACTTTTGGCCATTGAACTTAGCTGTTATGTGATCTCTGCTCCATCAGGCAATTAAAATGATAGATTTAAGCATTTGATGCAAACTCCTACTTACTTGCTCTTACTCTTACATATGGGCTGGTTTTTTCCAAATGGAGTAGAAATAGATGCTGAAACAGAGGTCAGTTATATTGCTCCTGCTTCCATGTCCCAGTCCTGCCCCAAACTCTTCACCCTGAAAGCTGCTTTACTTTGTTTTCTGTCTGAGATATATTCCCAAGTCTTCTCCTTTACCTGCTTGACCTCCTGATGCTGCTCTCTGACCGTAAAGTTCCTGCCTTTACCTCAAGCATTTTTCACCTGCCTATGTGTGATCTGTTTTCATGGCGGTTCCTTGGTTTGGTTATTGGACCGCACAAGATGATTCAGGTGGGATGAAGACTTGTTCTCACCAAAACAAGGTCTCAGCTATAACAGGTCTGAAAGCACAGGTCTCATTTAGAGTCATATTTACCCAAAAGCAGTAAGGATTGCACGTTTGAGTAGGAGGTGAATTTGAGCTACCCACCTGCCTACATTGGCAAAAATTTAGTTTTTCAGTCACATTACCCCTTGTTTTCTTATTCCATCCTCTACCCCTTGCACTTAACACATTTGCAGTCCTACTTCCTGACGTCCTTTCTCCAAAGACAGGTTCTCCGGCACGCTTGCTTCCTGCAAGCAACCGTGGCCTCTGGAAGCACTGGTCCAGCCTGCGCATCGTCCTCTCGGCCACCCACGCTCAAACCACTCGATCTACCTGCTGCCTTTCACCCCACCCTTCACATCTCCTCCCCCTCATCTCTGCTGGGCAGCTTACTTAACTCATTTTTGTTCCAAACCCCTGTGTAAACAGACTTCCCCATTGCAGGGTGCGGCATCACAGGCTGAATACATTTTCACCTCCCATGAAACCATACTGAAAGCTCTATCCCTTTTCTCTCCAAATCAGTCACCAACCAAGTCCCAGCTGTATATACTCCACAAACACGCCACCAGCAATCCTCCTCCACCCCCGGGGAGGCAGGATGCCAAAACCAGGAATAATAACGCAAGAAAAGTAGGTCATCTGCTGTTTGAGAATATGGAATATAAAACTCAGCCACAGAGTGCTGGGTGAACACAAAGAAGTTAAATCAACTATCAAATCAAACGGATACAGGGCAGAAGTCTCCCTGAATTTCGATACAGAAGGCTTTTCTCCTCAGCTGTGTGGCAGTGCTGCTGCTGGCAGTGCTGGCAGGGTTGAGCCGCCCCCGGCTCTGCCTTCTGCCGGCAGAGCCAGCGGCTCCTTCTGTGTTCTGCTGTCTGGACGCGGCAGCGAGCGCTGTATCACGGATCTGGATCGGAAGGCACACAGTTATGCTGCATGTCATTGTTTTTCAGCATTGCCAAGTGCTTTTTAAAAAATACCGTTTGCTGCTCTTTGCCTCTTAATTTTGCTGGGGAGCATTCTGTAGTGTAACATTTTATATATTGCCAGAAGCCCTGAATTTTCCTATGTAGAAACAGGGACAGGAAAGGGGAGGGAACATGGTATACACACAAATTGCAGTCCTTCTGTTCCAGCACCATCTCTCCCGGCTTGATACGCCTCTGAGAAATGAGAAAAACCAGGAAATAGACTGAAATAGAATAAGCTGTTCACTAAGAAGGAATCTTTCTATCTGCCATTACTTGATGGGGACTTACGCCCTTAAGCTTGAAGTTTCATTGAGGTGCATGTGCAAAGAGCTGGAGAAAATTGTGTTGCCTTTGACAAGGCTACAATTTTTACAACCAGGCAGAGAGAGTACAATGTCTGGCCAAAGAGTCCCAATAATGTTGAAAGAGATTATTTTTAGTGAATCAGTGAGCACTTCTCCAGTGTTAGCCTGCTGCAAACCTCCTCAAAAGCATTTAATGGACTTTGGAGATGGATTTCCTGCTGAGTGATCAGCATCTGCCTTTCTCGGCACGCTGCTCTCTCCTTGCTCTCCTTTCTGTCTTCTGCCCTTCTCCAGGCAGAGCAGCTGCATTTCTCCACACCTCATCTTTGTGCCCCACTCACGCTCTGCAACCTTTTCCCCTTACAGTGTCCCCTGTATGTTTTTTTCTAGTTTGTACCAGACCCATCTCATTTTTTGAAATGCACATTTTCTCCCTTTCATTGAGCTAAACTGAGGAATAAAGGAACATCTGATGTGATGGTGCAGTGTTGTAACAGCTGAGGAGACGTGAACAGTGTAACTTATCAGACATGAAAGCCGAAGAGAAGCCGTTGGCCTTATTTTCATGCTTTCATCAAGGCTGCACATAGTGTCTTTGACTTTGTATTTTCCTTGGGAATCGTGGAGAGAAACGTTGGCAGCATGAATGGAGTTACAGTTCTTCTGAACAAAGCAGGAGCTACTGGAAGTAAAATTAATGTTTCTTGCTTCAAATATTTTGCTGGAAGGTCGGTGATTCACAATTCTTAATTTTTTTCTTTAATCCTAAGGAAATGTGAGCACAAGGCACATTCTAAGTAGAAACCATTGTGGTGCAGGAACAATGCAATTCCCTGTGTCTTCAGAGCTGGTCAATGTTGTTCATTGCAGGTTGCCATAGAGATACAATATTATTTTCTTAGCTGAGTGATGTGCCCTGAATACTAATACTTTTATAGAAGTGGCATAAGTTCATAAAATTTTTTATGGTTCAAAAAAAGCTTTTCTTGCTCATCCTTCAAATAATATTTAAAATCAAGTGTTTGTCTAATGCCCAGTTTCCTTCAGTTTGACTGAAGTTTAGTGACAGAATAACATTATTACATCTGTGCAGCTGTGTTTAAATGTTCTGACACACATTTTGACTTTCTTGTGAAGAATACTATTGCACAAATGTGCACTAGATACACTATAATGGGAGTGAGGGGAAAGGAGGAATGGAATTGATGAAGAAAACAAACCTACAGCTTCCCAGATCAAGTGCTTGCAGTTCCTTCCATGTGGCCTGAGACTACATATGGCCAACCACTTTCCAAAAGCCTGTGACCAATATTCAAGTATTAATATGAATTTCAGCAGTCTTCATTATACAATTACAGAATGCTTTGAATTGCAAGGGGCCTGGAAGATAATCTAGTTCCAACTCATCTGCCATGGGCAGGCACACCTTCCACTAGACCAGGTTGCTCAAAGCCCCATCCAACCTGACCTTAAATACTTACAGGGATGGGGAACATCCACAACCTGTTCCAGTGTCTCATAACCAGAAAATAAAGAAATTCTTCCTAATGTCTAACCTAAACTTGCCCTCTCTCAGTTCAAAACCATTGCCCCTTTTCCTGTCCGTATAAAAAGTCCCTCTCCCTCCCTTTATATAAGCCCGTTTAAGCACTGGAAGGCAGCAGTAAGGTCTCCCCAGAGCCTTATCTTTTCCAGGCTGAACAACCCCAGCTCTCTCAGCCTATCTTCATAGGAGAGTGCTCCAGCCCTCTGATCACCTTTGTGGCCCTCTTCTGGACCCACTCTAATAGGCCTATGTCTCTCTCGTGTTGGGGACCCCAGACCTGGATACAGTACTCCAGGTGGGATCAGCCTCATAAGGACAGAGTAGAGAGCCTCCATCATCTCCCTTGACCTGCTGGCCATTCCTCATCTGATGCAGCCCAGGATGCAGTTTGCCTTCTGGGATGCAAGTGCACATTGCTGGCTCATGTCCAGCTTTTTATCCCTGAGAACCCTCAAGTCCTTCTCCTCAGGGCTGCTCTCAATCGCTTCTTCTCCCAGTGTGTACTCACGTCTGGGACTGCCTAGACCCAGGTGTAGCACATTGCACTTGGACTTGTTGAACTTCAAGAGGTTCTCATGGACTCACTTCTCAAGCAGGTCCAGGTCCCTCTGAATGTCATCCCTTCCTTCTGTTGTGTCAACTGCACTGTTCAACTTTGTGTCCTCTGCAAATATCCTTGAAGAGACACTCAGTCTCACTGCCTAAAGATATTAAACTGCCTGAAGATATTGATATTGACTGATGAAGCTATTGAACAGCACCAGTCCCAAGACAGAAACCTGAGGGACGCCGCTCATGACTGGCCTCCACCTAGACATAGAATTATTGACCATCCAGCCTATTCCTTATCCACTAAATAGTCTATCAATCAAATTCATGTCTATGTAATTTGAAAATAAAGATGCCCTGTGGGACCATATTGAAGGCCTTACATCTGTCAGTCTTCCCTTGACTGCTGACTGTTGCCATTACTCCATCATAGAAGGCCCTTAGTAAAGCCATGCTGGCTGCTGTGGTTTACCTCCTGCACTTTTATATGCCTTAGTGTACCTTCCAGGACGATTTGCTTCCTGATCTTTGCAGGCACAGAGGTGAGGCTCACCAGTGTGTAGTTTCCCAGATCTTCATTTCTCCCCTTTTTAAAAATGGGAACAATGCCTCTTTTTTTCCAGTCACCAGGGTCTTTACCCGACTGCTGTGACTTTTCAAAGGTGATGCAGAGAGGCTTGGCAACAACATCAGCCAGTTCCCTCAGAACCCTGGGATGCATGTCATCAGGTCTCATAGACTTGTGGCTATTTAACTTCATCAAGTAGTCCCAAACCTGCTCTTCGCTTACAGTGGGAGGGATCACTCAATGGTTTAGGTGCCAACTTTGAAACTGCTTGCTGAAATTATGAGTTAGAGTAAACAAAATCTGCTGCTGGTGGAGTGGAGGGTCCAGGAGCATGTGCAGCAGCGTGGCAGGGACCCTGTCAGGGCACATACTATGTGGCAGCCACCAGGGACAAGGCCAAGGTCCAAAACTCCGCCGTGGCTGCAGACATCAAGCCCTGTACCCTTACCTCAAGAAATAAGGAAAAAAGGAAAGGCTTGTCAGAGCCAGAGCTGTGGTTTAGATACATTTCTGGTAACAAATCTGAGTGAGAGGAAGGTGCAGAAAGCTCAGGTTGCTGAAGGTGCATCTCTGTCTGGTTTTTTTTCGGGTAGTGGGAAGATATGTTCTGTTTGCTGAAATGAAGCACACTAGCTGAATTTTAAGAGTCTACAGATAGCTGTTGCTGAACTTATGACTTCCCCATTATCTCATCATTCATGGAAATGTTGCTCATGGACATTCTCTGGACCATTTTGCACCACAGCCACCATGGTTACCTGTGTCTGAAGCCACCACGGGCAGCAGGCCTTCAGTTAAACAGAATTAGATACTGATACTTAATTTGAAAAGAGTAATTAGAAGAGGAATCAAATTAATTTTTAGATAACACTGAAGTTGATTCCAGAGCTGAAAGTACCAAAACATTTCTTGGCAAGAAAGATCTGTATATCACCAAGCAACTCTTTGCCCAGAAAACCATCAGTCTGAGCTTGTTGGCCCATTTCCTGTGTTCTGCAGGGGTGGAGGATGCTGTGGGGAAAGGTGTGCTGGGGCTTCCTGCTGGGTAAATGGCTGGTGGGACCTCTCATGATAGCCCATCATGTTGGCACTCAAGCACTTGTACATCCATCCAGATGCCACCTTGCTGTATGGAGGCTGTGCTCACAGCCGGGACAGTGACACTCCACAGCGCCGGGGCTGCCACAGGGTGGGGAGGACTCACACACCTTGCCAGTGTGCTCGCTCTGTTCTGCATGCCCCAGGGACAGAGGGGACAGTTGAGTGTGGCAAGGAGCCCAAGCCCACCTGCCCTGTGCAGTTCACAGCCACATAGAAAACCTCCTGCTCCTCACCCTTGTCAAGAGGCAGCCCTGTCTGCTGGGGCCAGGGCATCACCTATGGGGGGGACAATATGCTGCTGGCCAGGAAGGCAGTTTCCAGATGGGGAAATGTGCCAGCATAGGTGTAAGCTGAATTCTTCCTTTGCATCCTGTGAAGCTGAAGGCTGCTGGCGTCTCCTAATGGCTAATGTGACAGGGGAAGGTTGGGTCATGTTGGTGTTTATAAGGCAACTAAACGGCTCCAGCTGAGCCTTCCTTGAAAGCCTGTCATGGCTGACCTTCTTGTTAAAGGGCAACATAAAGGAGCAAGGTTTCCGAAGGAGATTCTTTGTGGAACCCCAGGTTTATCATTTTAAAATTGGTATGCCCTGGATAAGCACTAACCACCCTCTAAAATCCAACTGTTCAACTTTGCAGAAGGTGTTTCCCTGGGAAATGTTTTTAAGTTTTACAAGTTTAGCCTGCAGCTGTTCCCTCCAGTTGCCATGTTTCCTTAAGAAATACCTGTTTGTGGCTGCTGCAAGATGACGGGGAGCAGCCTTCCCTCACTGCCAATGCTGCCTTCCCTGTGGCTCTAAAACCAATTGTTCTTGATCCATGGTAAGTGGCTCAAAGGACATGGTATCTCCCACTGCTTCCTCCTCTGCAACTTGCACAAGTGGCTCTAGGGACCACAAATAAGTGCCCTCACCCCCATATGTTGGCGAGCTCAGCAGCTCTCATCCCATGGTCTCCCACTGGCTCTGAGCTGCTGGGGATGGGGCGTGCTGCAGCAGGAAGGACAGTGGTGCTGGACGGTGCTGCATGACAGACCCTGTACTCAGCAGCACCCTCATGGTGGGGACATCCCCTGGGCACTCTTGAGGATCCTGGGGTCCCTTACCATCCATCTTCTAGTGTTTTGTGGAATGCTGTTCTGTGGCCTTGTTCACGTGAGTGATGTGCCATACCAGCATGCCTGACCTTCCTTCCTCTGCTATGTTGGCAGGCCCTGGGTGCTGTGCTAGTTGGGAGAACTAGAGAGGGTGCAGCTGGGGACTGCAGTTGGATGGAGTCTTTGCATCAGAGATACAAATTTACCCCAGGTTAGGAAAGAATGCACTCCTCCTCTGGCCATTTTCAGAACAGTTAATGGACAGAGATTGCTTCAACAGAGCTCTGCCTCTTTTGTTAGCAGCTGGCGTATTAGGACCCTTAACACATAAGAGGCAAAAAGCCAGAATATGAAGGTGAAGCTGGGGTTGTGCTGCTGTATTGCATGATGGTCAGCAGGCTGAGGGGTGTAATACCCCAAGCCAAGCTGGTAAAGGGCCCGCCGCCCTTTCAGCCCTACAGTGAGGCAGCAGTTCCACATGTCAGTAACATCTGGGCAGGTATCTGATCTGGAGTCCAGAGCCTGTCCTTTGAGGGCTTTCTTAAACTCATGCTCTATGCAGTTTTTATTGTAGGTAATTAGAGTAAGATAGAAAAGTTAGATACAACCCAGTGTGGCAGATAGGGGATTTCCTATATGAGGCTCATGAATGTCTCTGTCATGGAGCGTGTTGCTCTGCCTGCTTTGGGAAGACTGGGAGTGTCCTGCATCATGCTCTGCCACAACTGGCTATTGTTGGAGGCCATGGGCTTTAAGTGCTTTGCCTTGTTCTTATATATCTCTGCAAAGCCACTTGTGCCCTGTGTGCCAGACAGCAAGCAAGGGAGACAATCACAGTGCTTGGTGGCATTTGTATGACACCAGACATTATCCATGAGAGGGTTTCTTCATTCCAGGATGCAACACTGCAGGGTGCTGAGTTCTCACTTCCTCTGAAACTGAGATGAAGAAGTTCATAATATTTCAGGATAGCCTTTTAATTTAATTATTATTAATAATTATTATTTAATAATTATTTGGTAACTGTTTGATTTAATACTAAATTACTGATTGCATCAGAATTGCACCACACTGGCTGCTGTACACCTGCCCTGGTAAGAGACAGGTCATTTCCTGGAGGTTAAAGACAGACTGGCCAAAAAGAGGAGAAAGTAAGTGTATTTTATTCAAGGTCACACAAATGTTTTGGGAATTATGTCTCACTCTCCTGTGAGCCAACCTAGTGCTCTCTTCGCTGAGCCAAAGTTTTTAACAGTTGAGCAGACACAGTCCATACCCTTACCTGAGGTTCAGAATATGCATATGATGTGAAGTCTCTAGTCCGATCTGCAATGAGATGGCAGTGGAGAATCTGGGTTTGGTTGTGGTATCTAGGTGTTCTTGGTCATGAGAGAACTATTTCACTGTATTAGAATTGCTGGCATTTGTTGAAGTGTTTACATACCAACTTACAATTCTGGTATTTATTGCAAGGATCCTAAATGGTTAAAAGATGGGGCTTAGTCTAGGGTTTACACTGTAAGTATGACGGTAGGCTTCCTGTTTCTTTAAAAAGCCTTAATTTGTATCAACTGATCTGACTTCCTTTACAGATAATACCAGCCCACTACTTTTTACATAGGCAGTGAAATATTGGCAGTGCCTGGACACCAGTGTTCCTTCATATTGGATTGCAGAATGTGTTTACATTTTCTCTTGTGAAATTATCTGCTAGGAGGATTCTTGACCTTTTTTTGGTAGTAATCTAACTCAAAAGCATGGGGCTTCACAAGTATGAAACCCCAAGGTGATAGTTGGCATGTCTTTGTTACAGGGAGTTAAATTCAATTGTTCTCCAAAGAGTTATTAAAACAAAAGTATTTTAGGAATGCAAACTCAGGCCTACAAATCCCATATGATCCAGCAATGTGTTTTTCTCCTTTGCATAAGTCAGAGCTGTACCTTCCCCCCGGGGCATGGGAAACATCCATCAGCAAACAGGGAAGCACAACAAGGCATGCTGTTTCTGAGGAGCTTTAATATGGAAAGAGGTCCCTGGTAAAGAACACCTCATAGCTAGGAATATTCCCTCTTGGACACATCAGCCCCATGGACCAATTTGATTTTATTTTTCGAATGAGCCCTGCTTTGGCACTCTTCTTTCACTGTACTGAGTGCCCTTACTTCTCACTCACACTGAAAGCCTCAAGCAGGTTTCTTCTTTAGGCTGTTTCATGGTAGATGGGTGTTGTAAAGTGCATGTTACAACCTGGGGTTTGTGCCAGGCACAGGGACTCATGGCTTGCCCCTCCCTGCTGTGCAGTGGGGCTAACGGAGCCCAGCAAGGTCTGTGCTGCTGGGAGCTTGCTGCAGGCTGCAGGGATCACTGACAGAAGCTTAGCTCTGACTTTTTTTAAGCTGACTGAGCAATATTGGCTTCACTCTCCAGTGCATGTCAATAAAATCAGTCAGGCCTTGTATCTGACCTAAATCTGTATGACTGCTACAGAACTGGTACCCGCCTGTATCAAATGAGCACTTGCACTGCTGCATCCAGTGGAAAGGTCCCAGAGCAGCTGAGAAGCCCAAGCACTTGGCACTTTGGATGCTTTTGGATAGGATACAGAAGGCTTAAATCCTGGCATGGCTGAGACTTGGCACCTCAGCTGCAGAGAGAGACCTGACTTCCTGCTCTCCCCATCTGTGTCCCACTCTACAAACCTTTCCCCACAACATCTTCAGGTTGCACATCTGAAGGTGTCCACGTTGGCCCTGGAGTGCCCATGTTGGGTAGGTAGGCACCTCTTCTACCTGAGGTTTCACTGCTGATGGGTAGGTGCCAGCTGAGCTGTGGTTAAGGTCGCTGGGGAAATCCAGATGAGGTTAAAAGCATCTGTCTTTTGCCAGTGGGTTGAATGGATAGAGCAATGACTCAGGAAACAGAAAGCCTGGGTTTTACATTCAGAAGTCTTAATGAGACAAAAAGCCTTGCCAGTAGGTAAGCAGATAAGATCGCTGTAATTGCATTCCTCCTTGTAGATCCAGCCACACATACACTGCAAAGTAAAAGTAACCTTCCCCAATCCTAGGGCAAAACTGACAAGTTCATATCAGTAATCTAAGTGGCTGTTTAGAAACACAACTAGATGCTGGATTGACCTGTGTATTTGCATCCCAAACCAGAGGGCAACACAGCTGGGACTGTTGTGCGGTCTTAAAATTGTCTAACA
Source organism: Sakesphorus luctuosus (assembly GCA_013396695.1). NCBI lineage: Eukaryota > Metazoa > Chordata > Aves > Passeriformes > Thamnophilidae > Sakesphorus > Sakesphorus luctuosus. The sequence continues at coordinate 155,569 of VWZD01013617.1, forward strand.
CTTTCCACTAAAGCATCATAGTTTCTCTTTCTTTTGACTTTGCCAATTTGCAACTGTTTGGGCCAAAATTTTGCATATCGGGAGTTTGCCTCAGGCTTAGAAAATCTGGGAAATTTCAGCTAAAAGGATGTATTCCTTTTGTGCAGGGATAAGGTGATGAGGACATTCAGGTGAGCTGCCCATCCAAAAGACCTTGGGAGGGTTTTCTCTGTGTGGCTCCTAGATCCTGGGCCTGGGATCAGGTCTCCATCTCTTGCTATCCCACCATGTGTCAGGGAACAGCTTTCTGCCTGCCCCAGTACAAGGACTCAAATGAGAATCAGTCTGTGCACACACACTGATTCCAGTAGCTGAAGCAGCTGAGATTTCCCAGGCTGATTTTGGGGCTGGACAGTGATTGGGTATGTACTATCCTGGACACCCACAATGCCTTGAAACAAAGGAGGAGAAAAAGCTTTTCCCTTCCCAGCCACAATGTAGTGTCAGAAGGAAGGCACTGATCTTGGAGGAGGTGCAGGAGATGGCAAGCAGCAAGTCAGATCAGTGCATTGATTTTACTTCCAGGACTGCCAGAAAAAACACTACTGTTCCACATCCTGACCTTTGTGCCTGGGGAAACTTGGGCTGTACCCTTCAAAGCAGAAAACAGACAGTGCAGGCACTGCAACATGAGGTATTCCTGCCTGGTTCTGCCCCACCAGTAGCATTCAGCCCATGACTGGTTTGACTCTTCACTCAAGTCATTGTCTTCCCACTTCCCTGTATGCTGGAGAAGGTGGATAACTGCTTTCAAGTGGCAGAAAGATGGCAGCTTTGAGCCTTCAGATACCAGAGAGCAGCACAGGCAGCATCCAGCCACCTTCACTCCTCCTTCTGTGCAGCCATGTTGTGCCCAGTTGATCTGCTTCTTGCCCATGCACCTCATCTGCAGTAACCCTGCTCAGTGTAGGCAATCACCCAGAGCAGTTCTGGGAATGTGCGAGAGAGCTACTTCCTTATATAGATTAAAAATATCATTATCAAGTCAATTGGACAATCTGCCTGCATGGCAATAAGCTTTGTCTTGTCCTATTTTTCTTTCCTTTCCCCATGACTGTATCTTGGCTGAAATCCTGCATGATGGGTTTTGGAAAACTCCAGTACTACATCCAGCCAGAAACAGATGCAGACATGACTGTGGCAGTTATGTGCTGTCATCAGAGGGTCAACCTAAATGCCCACCACCGGAAAGTGGCAAAGATGCAGATTGCATCAGAGTATACTGAGAAGATGCAGCTCCAATGGAAAACTGATGTCTTATTTCTCAGCATAGACACATACAGCCCTGAATGTGCTACTGATTCCTTCTACTGTATGAAAGGGTGCTGAACACTGTGTCAGACCCAGCTGGAGAAAGAAAAGAAAGAAAAATCATTAGACTGCCCAAGGGCTTGTTCTCAAGGATGTACATGCTCTTGCCTTCCTGTTTCTTTTTGATCGCTTGTCAGCTTCTTAGGCTGTGCTGTCAGTCCACCCTTGCTCATTCACGCGTTCATAGTTTATCCAATTATCGCATTACCAGCAGTGAGGAAGTGAAATAGCCTCTTCTCTACCCACTGCTAGGAGAGAATGCCAGGGTAAAGTGTGTGTGTGTGTGTGTGTGTGTATGTGTGTGTGTGTGTGTGTGCGCGCGCGTGTGAATATAGATTGCTCGGAACATTCTCCAAAGCTGTATGATAAATTAAAGAATATACTGAGTAGGTAAGAGTGGGTAGGAAGAGTTTCTTGCTAGAAAGACTATGTTTAGGGGAAATAAGTTTTATTAATTAAAACACATTCATAATTTTCTGTTGGGTTTTTTTTTTGGCTGTGTTCCTTACACTTTCTAACTTGTTTCTACTCTTGCAGAATGACTCTCCAGCCCAGAAGATTTTCCTGATCAAAAAATTTTTTCACAGAATCATAGAATATGCTGAGCTGGAAGGGACCCACTAGGATCTTCAAGTCCAACCCTTAGCTCTACACAGGACTATGCCCAAAAGTCACACCACGTGCCTGAGAGTATCATACAAAAACTTGAGCTCTGTCAGGCTTGGTGCTGTGACCACTTCCCTGGGGAGCCTGGTCCAGTGCCCAGCCACCATCAGGGTGAAGAACCTTTTCCTGATATCCAATCTAAACCTCCTCTGACACAACTTCAGGCCACTCCCTTGGGTTCTGTCACTGGTCACCACAGAGCAGAGATCAGTGCCTGCCCTTCCTCTTCCCCTCATGAGGAAATTGTAACTGCAATGAGGTCTCCTCTCAGTATCCTCTTCTCCAGACTGAACAGACCAAGTGCCCTCAGCTGCTCCTCGTATAGCTTCCCCTCAAGGCCCTTCACCATCTTCCCTGCCCTCCTTTGGATGCTCTCTAACAGCTTAATATCTTTCTTATATTGTGGTGCCCACTGCAGCACTGCCCTACTGGGATTGATGAAATCCAGCCCCTCTAGTGCATCTTCTGCAGGGTTGGGACCTCTTCTGTTAGTAGCTGATGACTACATCATCCCATACATCTGGGACTCTGCTGCCTTCTCAATTCAGATCACAGGCTCATCATGCTGTTCTCTTTTGAACTCAGAGACACTTTACCAACCTCACAGCTCACAAAGTTTGACACAATACTGGCCAAAGATGTATAGACAGGGAACCTGGAACAGGTACTTGGTGATTTCTGCCACCAGTAGGATTGTAAGTCTTCCTGGAAACACATTAAAAACAAAAGTCAGCTAGGAGAGATCTCGATATCTTCAAAATGTGTAAGAGACAAGTCCTGGCAGGATTTTGCCATGATCTTTTGTAAGATCTCCTACTGAGCACACCCCTGTGTCGTGTTTGAGGAGGGAACACCCTTGGGGTGACTGAGGGACTGCTTGTTTACAGGCAATATAACCTGTGGTGTGATGTGAGCAGGCAAAGGGGAAGATGACCTTTTGATTTTGTTTTTCTTCCAGCTGCCTGCAGAGACAATTTTTCATTTCCATCTTATAGTGTGCTCACTTCTGTCTAACTGTCAGCTCATTTCTATCTGAAAAGAAATTGAAAGCATGTAACTGAAGAGCTGGCTGCTAGCTAGATGAAGTGGTTTTGTCTGTCACCTTAGGAGAAATAACTCATCTTAAAAAACTAAACCTGAGATGCTCCGGGACAAATTATATTGTCAAAAAATCCCATATGTTTTTATAGGAATGATTTTTTATACTACATATTTTAAAAAATAATTTAGATGATGGTCTGATTTGTGGGTGACAGTGAGAATTTGCAGCTGTGGAAATTAAATCCCACAGGCCAGAAATTATACTTGCAAAAAACTTAATCTGAAGCAAGGATGTATAAAAGAAGCCAGAATAAGGGATGAAAAACAGATTTCATGTTTGATGACATGTTTAGGCTTCTGTCTTTTCCAGGAGACAAGAGACCAGTGAGTGCAGTAACAACTGATAACTCTCTCCTGGCCATTTTAAAGTATTGTTGAGCTCTGAAGCTCTTGAATGAGATTTATTATATCTACCAGAGTAACACACAATGGATTCTCTGCTGAGGTTTTATAGTTCTATGGTCTTCAGTGGAATATCTCTTCAGTTACACAGTCATCAAATTGTTAATAGAGACAAAATGGTACCCAGTCAGAAGCAAACACAACCTAGCTTAGCTGTTGTTGAGAGAATTATTTGAAAACATGTAATTTATCAGTTAGGGACTATTTTGTTTTGGGCGATTTAGCATGCACAGCATGGATCCTGATTCAGCAGGAAGATCAGTATCAGGATGTCATTTTGGAAAACAGATCAGGTGAAAGCAGTGGGCTTCATTTTCAAGCATAAATTGCAAATATAGTACATGTTAATGTGACTAAGCACTGTACACTGCTCTAAAAAGAAGGATCTGGGGGATAAAGTTGTATCTTGTCAGAACTATGGGATACATTGAGAGAACCATGTTGTTGCTTCAAGACTTGTAAAATACTTTTCAGACAAATGTTAAGAGGGCCCTGTTAAGCTCTCATAGTTTCCAACACTGAAACTGCACGTTGCAGTGGTGAGGTTGCCTTCAACCTGATGAGCTTCCTTTGATCTAAAAATACCCTGTGTGGGCCCCAGGCACCCATCACCACCCTGCTACATTGCTGGAGTAGATGGGTGCTGGAAGGGAAAGATACACATCAATGCTATGGGAGAAGATACACCTCACTGCAAGTAGATACCACCATCCTGTGGCTCAGTCCTTCTACCCTCCACTGGGAAACCCAACACCTGGTTTAGGTCACATCAGTAGTTGGTGTCAGAAGGCATTTATTGTGGTATTGCAAGATCACAGCTGTGTGTCATGAACAGTCACTTCCCAAAAGAATTGTAGGGTCAGAACAGAAATACAGAGCATCTTCTGAAACGGTTTTCTGATGTGAAAAAACTGGGCTGGGTGCGAGTCTTCTGACCTTAAGGCTCCTTGAGGATCCCCCATGGGAGTGCCCAGGTGCCAGCCAGGCTGTGCATCTACCAGCAACGGGCCCCACACACATCCCTCTACCTTCTTCTGGGCCACGGGGAAAAGAACAACTGGAAGGTACCACAGGACATGAGAAACGTCCTTTCATGGGTTCCTGGAGTCAGAGCAAGGCCTCATACTCCATCTCAGCTCCCTGCCATTATGAGCCCTGCACATGAAACTTGCATCATTTTCCAAGTAATGTTCATACTCATTGGTGAGGGAGACAGTTTCTGGGCAAGGCTGGATTTAACCTTATGCTGAAACCTTGCTCTATTAATTATTCTTTGCTAGCTAGAAAATATCAGAGAACTTCCTTAATGATTTCTCTGGTAATTCTATGTTTTGTGACAGATCATTTCTCCCAGTTTCAAACCAGATCACAGATTTGTGACCTCTCAGCAGCTGGACCACAAGTCCTGCATTTTTTTTCCTGTAGGTGAAATACCTCTATTGATTTCCACTAAATGCCTTTTTCTGATGAGGAGATTTCCGTGGCCATTGAGTTGTCCCGTGGATGGCTTTTTATTAGCACATCTGATTTTGTTCTCAGATCATTATTAAAATTACTGATGATGATGGAATTTCATTAAAGCAATTTGCAAAGAACACCAGCCCAGCCATGAGTCAGCATGTGGGTGCCAGGGCATTTATTTGTGGTGCAGTCCTGCTGTGTGAGACTGCTGCGTGAGACTGTATTTTCTAACATCTGTGAATGTGGTTTTACTTGACATCTTCAGCAAGTGGACCAGAACACTGTTAGACTTAGGGAGAGGAAATCTGTATGAAGGAATTTTCCTTCATTCCTGCTTCAAAAGGATCCTTCCTCCTTGTATCAGTTTTACTCAAAGCTCTGGTAAGAGAAAACTTCGCTATCGTTCATTAGATGGCAGCTGCTAATGCTTAAACAAAATAATTAAAAAATAAGATAAATACGTGCTGTATTTGCTAATTTGGTGCCTAGAAGTTATGGCAGCAGCCCATTTTTGAGTGTGTGCCCTTAGCTGAATGGCACAGTACAGCACCAATGCTCTTTCCTCTGTTTCATCCCTGTGAAACCCTCAAAGGTTTTGTCTTCAACCTTTTCATAAATTAAGATGTCATTAATGCTTTTTTTCTCTAGTCAAGTGTGTCCTTTTTTCTTCTGCCAATATTTCTCTCAAGACACACCTACAATCAGGTAAATATTCTTCATGTATTTGTGCTCTGCATTCCACCTCTGATAGCTGCTTGACAGTTGCCTGTGTATGGGAGTTTGATCCCTGTGCCCTCTGCTAAACATGAGGCTTGCACCATGTCTCAGGCACATCTAAACAGTTGCTTTTGGAACCAGGATGTTTACCTCTTGAGAGGTGTAGATCAGTGCTCATAATTATGGTGTGCCAAGTGCTCATTTTCAATAAATTTTATTTCAATATCACAACTTTGTTTAAGATACAATGCTTGGAACAGATAACCAGATTTTTTTAAATATACATATCTGAGTTCCTCCAGTTTATTAAATACATTAATTGCAGCTGATGTCATTGGATCATCTGTGCTCTTAAGCTTTATCATTTAAAAAGCAAATACATTTTCAAGCATTAACTAAATATGAAATATTTTGTCCCAAAGAAGGATCATCACAAATTAGAATTAAATAGAACCAGAGCTCTACAACAAAAACGTGTTCAACACTGTAATTATCATTAATGTCATACACTACCTGCTTTTGGCTTAGGACTCTAACAGTGCAAAAAGGCTGGAACCAGTGGTATTCCTGTGCCTGACCCCCTTGGTAGAGCCAAATTTGTGTCTGGTCACTGAGTCACCTGCTCTGCTGCTGCTCTGAGGAAGTAGGTCCACAGGATGTATTTGCACTTTGAATTAAAAACCACAACCCACTCTGCCTCGTGTGTACACCCATAGCAGGAGCAGGTTCCTGTGTGATCCACCAACATACAGACCCCACTCAGCAGTGAGTCTATAGAATGGCTTCTTGTAAACATTATTTAACCAATCTATTGTATTTGCATGGATATATAAGTTTGACAGGAGAGATGTGAGACCTCTCATCACTTCTGTTTGACTTGTTGCAGTAGCAAAGAGCTACAGCAGTTATCTCCAGGCTGAGATGATTGACTAGAAGTGATTTTTCACCAGGTGACATTTGCAATAATTACATGGTGCTTTGCTTGCTTGGGAGGAAATAATCAGCACGACCTTCAAAAGGCTCTGCGGAAAGCAGCTCTTGTAAAAACAATTATTTGAACCTCCTACTACAATGGCTCCCGGCACAGCTAGGAAATCTACTTCTCTCTGCCAGGCTCCAGGTGCTGGAAAAGTCAAAGTGAGTCGCTGGGGGGGGGTCAGGTTTATTGCACAGGCTGGAGCAAGGCTGTGAATCTGGCCCCTGCTTCAGCCTGTGGAAGGAAGTTTTTTGGGTACCACTTATCCCAGGTTTTACAGCAGCTTGTGAGACAAGTAGTTACCTCACATGCTTTCTGCCCTGAGGACAGGACTTTCCCCATGCTTCCCTCATAGTATGGCCTAGACAAATGACCCATTTTTACAATGGTGAAACTGAGAGGCTCTCTGGGGAGCCAGGGGTGGATCATCAGTGTGTGGCCAGCATCCCCCCATCGTGTCCTGGGTCACAGCCTGGTCACTTGGGTGCAGCATCCCCACTCCAGCCTGCAGTGACATGCTGCACCCAGTGTGTGTTTCCTCCCTTCTACCATACCGGTGACCCCGAGAGTTGTTTTATCCCCTGAGTGCCACGGGCCAGCCAAGTTTTCCAGCAGGTGAAGGGATTGGGGTGGAAGGAGGACATGTGGGATGTCTCCTGAAGCCTGGAGCTTCGCAGTGCAGCTCAAGACCCTCCTCACCCCTACAGGTGCCTAGTGTGCTTGACATGGGGTGAGCTGCTCCAGCCCTTGAATGCAGAGGAAAGCATCCCCACACTGGGTGCCTCTCTCCTATAACTCCTACCCGTGGACAGAGATGTTGGTCACAAGTGTTGGGTCTGAAGATACCTACTTCAAACTGAGCAAAGCTGCAGCATGGGCCAGCCCCTTTCACTTTCCTGACCTCAGACCTCTTTTAAACAGGGTAATGCCATCTAAAAATAGCAACGTATGGTTTATTGAACAGCCCAGTAGAAACAGCTAGGAACAGAGTTACGCAATATAAATAATATTTCTGACATACCCACACCCACCTTCTTGCTGTCATGCTGAGACCATCTTGGACTATTTAAAGTGGGATTTTTTTTTTCTTAAGTGAAAGGATACTTATTCTCTCTTAATTAAAAAAAACCCTCAAACAAAGCCCAGCACAACTGAACAACAACAAAAATCTGAGCAGACTTTAGATAAACAAGTACATAAATAATCATTCTCAAGCTGAGAAGAAAAAGAGAAAATTACTCATTTTGGGTAATCCTGAAAAGGAAGCCAGAAGTGTCTTGTTCCAGCCAGTAAAACATGCTGTCTCATCAGAGAAATCTAATTAGCTGTTTGTTTTAAAGGGAGATGTTAGACATATGTTGTCATGGCACCAGGGCAGCCTGCTGCTGTCCATGCCTCCCCTCACCCCTTGGGACAAGTCCCTGCCTCAGTCTCCCAGAAGAGGTGTCAGGAAGCAGCCCATGGTGGGGCACTTGATGGAGAAGGGATGTGGTTTTGGCTTGTCAGCTGTTTGCAACAAAGCAGAGTGCTGCCTTGGGCCTCCGCTGGTTTTCACAAGACCTGTGGAAATACCTGGTGCTGGCTCAAGGCTGTGCGATGCAGCAGGAGCTGCCACTGGGTTACTGAGCCATGTCAGCACTTTTTGCCAGACTTGGCCATACCACCAAGTCACCCTGGCCAAGGACAGCTGAGGCACTGCATCATTTCTGCAGCATCTATCCCTGGAGGGACTCTTCCCATTGGTACAGCTGCTGGTTGTGGGAAAACCAGCCACTCGAGTGAGAGATTTTAGCCATATTTCTGGCTTCACTTGTCTTCTCAACAGCACTGGCTTCACAGTGCTAGAGATCTCTCTGTTTGCTCAGCTCTTTGGAGAGCACTGACTATGATAACTTATAGCTGCCTTGTGCAAAAACTGGCTGCACTCCAGTTGGAGTCCCCGAGCTCAGCCTAGTATGTGCCCTTTCTGCTGCCTGGGAATTCCTCCCTTCCTTGGGACTGTGCAGACTTTCTTCCACTTTAAGCTCTGCTTCAGTGCGTAGATCCTGAGAGCTAGAAGAGTTTCTTTTACCTGCCCTGCAGATAATCCAGAGCCCATGTTCGTGCCCTCCAGTGACTAGTGTCTCTGTTAGTAAGACTACTGCCTATTGTTTTCTGAGGAACACACCCTTGTAAGGCAATGGATGAGGTCTGTGAGCATGCCAGTGCTTGGAGTTAAATACCCCACACCTTCTGAACTGGAGCCCAACCGTTTGCTGTACAACTGTGGATTGGTCCGAAAACTGCTGGTGACTCAGTAGAGGAAGCCAAGGCATGGGCGGTCTATTTTTAGCTGTCAGTAAATGTACTAAAGTGGCTTACTGCTGAGTTGAAGAAAGGACAGACAATCCCTGCTTGCCCTATTTAGGGAATAAATGTGAAATTCTTGCACCCATTTCTAAAGTCTAAATTATAGGTGCTGCTATCGAGAGGTGTGCTGGGGAGGACAAATCTCTGGCCATCCCCACTGCGTGGCTCAGGACAGGCTTTGCTTCATGCTGCAGCAGCAATCCACAAGGCAACCAGCACTTTTGCTGAAAGAAAATTGGAGGAGGAATGTGAGCACTCACCTGGCAGTGTGCTCCAGCCACCTGGCAGTGCTCAAGTCTGCTCAGCTCTTCTGGAATAGGATGCAAATAAGCAATGGGAGCAATGAGCCCAGGGGGACTGGTAAGCTTTTCTTTTACAAAGGGGAGCAGTAAGAAAGAAAATTATTCAACAAATTTTACATACCTATTTTATATACCTCAAATAAAAGATAACAAACATATATAAAATAATAATCACAGAATCCTAAAATATCCTGAGTTGAAAGGGACCCACAAGGATCATTGAATTCCAGCTCCTAGCCCTGGCCCAAGAATCACACCATGCATATATATATATATATATATATATATACACACACACACACACACACACACACACACACACATATATGTATGTATGTATGTAAAAAAGCTTTTGTTCATCTTGTATCAGAATATGAGAAGATGTTTGTGGAAACTAAGTGTTTGTAGATTCACAGCCAACAAATATGTTTTGCTCATCTAGCAGAGAATTGTCCTGCAGATACAGCTCACTTCAAGAGTACAGTTAGGCTGCAAGAAAGATAAGCTATTAGTGAATATGAAAGTACATATAGACATGTTAGTAAGTGTTAACAAATCCCATTTTCCCCTGAAATTTGAAATGTTTTGTGTTACTACTGACGATAACTTGACCTTGACTGAAAAGGAAAAGAAATAAGTTGCTTTCCTTTGTATTTGGCCTTGCCTGTGCCATGTTGTCACAGTTCCTTCTCTGATCTTTGTTTTCAAGGCTTCCACACAACACAAGAGTGAGAAGCCTTTCAGATGGAGTAAGAGCTGACATCCCAGGGGCAGATGTTGGCTATGATGAAATGTCAACTCCACAATTGCCATAAATCTGCTTTGGAAAATGGGCTTGCCAGTGTTGTTACCAGGATAAGATGCCCTGAACGAGTGAATGGACCAGTATGGGAAATGAGCCAAATGGCATGGAGGACAGCAAATAAGTCTCAGACACCTGTATGTGTGTGTCTGGGACTAGACCAGGATCTTCCTTCAGGAGGGGTTTGCCTGACAGGAACTGAGGCATAAAATGGGGCAGACACTTGTGATTTGGTCTGCAGATTGTTGTTGCCATTGCATCAGTTTTCTAAAAAGAGACTAAGCCTATTCCATCTCCATCTGTCAATGGCAGTAGGAAAGGCTGCTCTGCCACAGGCACTGCTGCTCTTCAAAAGCTTCCAAATGCTACTCCACTGAAATGTTGTTGAGGTTTATTTCCTTGTGGTGGTCAGAGAGCAGTGAGATGAGCTCACAGTGGTGGGAGGCAGAGCATCTGTACTGAAACAACTTCAGAACTGTAAAATGATTCAATAAACCTAAAGAAAGAAAGCTGGTGGGGAATAGAAGGGAGGAACTGCCCCTAAAATGGAAAAGGTGGTGGATAAATAGACTCTTGGGTTTTATTCATAATTTTCTAAGCATTAGCAGTGAGTCATGGAGGTCTAGGGGGATCTGTGCAGTACAGATCAATATTCTAGGGGGAAGGTTAATTAGAGAAATGTATTTTCTCTTGGGTACCACTATGTGTGGAGCTGTAGGGATGGCCTGTTTGCTCTCCAAGGCTACTCACACACAGTCACTTGCAAAACTTCTTGCTTTGCCCAGCAGGTATATGTGACCCACCCTTGACAGTGTCTTCACAGAATCTGAAGTCAGTGTGTAAAAAGCTCTGCTTGTGCCTGAATCAGACATGTCTGACCCTATGCTGTACTCCTGGGAGTTGCACTGCTGATATTCAGCATGGCATCTGCTTGCTCCTCATCCTCACCTGTCTTCCTCCCATCACCTATGTGTCTGGAAAAACAGGCCTTCTTTGTCTGCTCTGGCAGAGGAGGACACAGCAGATATGGAAAAATAACACTTTGAGTTTTCCATATTGTATTATTGGTGTAAATGACAAACCAGAGATTGAATGTTTACAACCATGGGTTTGGTGGTTGAAGCCCTCACCAATAATCTCTCTGATTTTGTGGGCCAGGATAAGTGTCATGTCTCTAAGAATGCAATGTAATAAAAAAAAATCAATTTTAAAGTCAATATTCTTAAGTCTTCCCTGCAGAAAGCCTGCCCGAGTTTGCTTTTACTCACAGTTGGTCTTTATGTGCAACATGTTCCTCACAGAGAGCTGCAGCTTCTTCTCACTGTGTGTTCCCAAAGCTCCAGCCCAAGGCTGGCAAGGCAAGGCACAATCACTAAGGAACCTTGTGCTGCTGTGAAACAGTTATAACACACCAGCAGCCTTTGCCATCTTTTTCTCTCCGTGTCTGTAGAAGGACCATGCTGGGTGCAAGCAGGCTCATGGTGCCCAGTGGTCCTGGCCGTATCTCAGGCATTGCTCCCTTCCCTCCTGTGCATTCAGGCATTTGGGTCTTACAAGGCTGCTCTGCAGCAGACTGCGATTGCTTTTGGTAGGTGGCTGCCCAAAACAGGAGCACTTGAAAGTTTGCATTTTTTAGAGGATGATTTCAATCCTCAGCTCTGACCACCTATACTCTTTATTCCTTGCTGGATCCTGAATTAGAAAGGATATTCTTGTCATTTTGCATTGGAACAAATTGAGCTTGGTAAAAGCAGCAATTCTGATCAGCAGAGATGAGGGAGACGGTCTCTCCTCTCCCATTGCTGCACCTCTCCTGGTTTTCCTCCAGGTTCCATCGGTGCAGAATCAGAGGGAGAACTGTGAAACACCTCAGCATACAGTGGTGAAAATGTCTTCCCCTCTGGAGCTTTGGCAATTTTGAATAGAAATAGGTTATTCCAGTGCCAGACATTGCACAGCCTGGCCTTATCTCTGCTGATATTTCAGTTCCTGTCTTAGACCCAGCAAGACCATTGAACTTCACATTGCCCCTGGGTCCTGTCTTTAGGGGTAATTTTGACTTTGAAACACTCAGTCTCATAACTTGGCTCTTCTCTTGCACTTACCACAAAGTTGCAAAATGGGGGAACTCTTGCACTGGAATCTTTTCACTGATGTTTTCCTCTGGCTTAGTTTTGTGAAGTTTTATTTATCAAATCCTTCATGAAGCTTCCTGCTACTGCAGGCAATAATTATTCTTATACACACAAACACTGCACTAGAAAAATTTCCATTGGTTCTGACTTTACCAGTTTAGTATTATAATACAGAGTTTGGCTATTTTTGGCAGTTGCCTTGTAATAGTCTTTGCTGCAGAGAAGATATCTCTGACCACTGACTTTATAGTCAATGTGTCCATCCCTTAGACCTGGATGTTCTGCTGTTTGTGGATTTGTATTTTAGCACTGCCACTACTCCTCCATTTTTAGACATTCATTTCCTTCTATAGCTCTGCAGAACAACATTTTATTTAATTATTTTTCTTCTGTTATGTGGGAAAAAAAATTTTTGTTGATTCAACCACTTGCACTTTGAAACCTTTTGCCTTGTTTTCATTGTTTTGTTATGTCTTGGCTGAACCAGTGTGGCTCATCAGTTTTAATTGGGGGAAAAAGCACAGGGTGTATTTGCTTTTCCCTGAAAACCACTTTCTGCTTCATAACAAATTTTAAAGTCCTATAAAATGCATTAATAGCCTTCCCAAATGCAGCTGGTGCTGAAGACAGCAGGAGAAAGCATGACCTGCCCCATCACAGGGCAGTAGGGGATCCACCATCGTCCTCCCACTCTCTAAAGCCACCATGTGTGTTTTGGGGCTGGAAATACTCACTCGAGGAGTAACTCAGTGAGCAGATTAACCTCTGCATAACAGCAGGATTCTGTTTGGAAAGGGAGGTAGAGTACCTTTCCTCTGGCAGGCCCTTTGCAGCTCCCACAGCAGGGCTGGTGGACCAGTAGAACCATCTAGAGAGGAGCAGCCAGGGAGGCTGCCAGTGAAGACAGTATGATTTCAGTCCTTCTGGAGGTTAAAGAAATAGAATATGCTTTTTTAAAAAAATTGGCCATAGCTGAGCCTCTGGTGCAGACAGTTGTGCCCGTGTTGCACCCAGGCATACACCAACTGCTTATGAAAGCTGCGCAGCAGGGGACAGCAACTTGCACCATTGGGGTTTCCTCTCTCCCACACTGCTGCAGCCCCACAAGCCCCCACGAGTCTGCTGAGGTTGGCTCTGAACTGGGCTGTGCACAGGGCCAGCATGGACGAGCATGCTGCCTGCTGCACAGTGGGGCCGAAATCAGGGGTGGTGGGGCAGGAGGGATCAATGCCTCCTGGGGAGGAAGCTGTCATCTGCCTTGTAGTAGGGATGGTGCCCATTTTTTGAGTCTCTCTGCTGAAGACATAAGGGTTTCCTTCTGAGTGAGAGTTCTAAATAGGAGTTTCAGACTCCTGGTTTAATATACCATATACAAGCACCTTCAGCAGCTCTAGTATGGCCTGTTTTGGTGTGAATTGTCTTTTGTAGCCCTGGCCATCCCAAAAGACCACAACTCCTCCTTTCTTGCAGACCGATTTTGTTCCATAAATGTTTTCATTTAGTTATTAAAGCTGTAGTGACTGGAAAGGTCAGTGACTTTAATGCTTTCTTCTGAGACACTGTTGCAGAAGTGCTTCAGCCCTTGCACAGCTTCTCCCACTTCAGTTTTCCCAGGCAAGGCTACAGTAGCCTTGTAGTGTTTTCTTACTAATTTGGCCTGGCATCAAAGTAAGTCTTTGTTATCTTCTTGTCTTTTCAGGACTCTCTTGATTGTGGAGTTGTTTCAAAGCATTGATTTGGTCTGTTAAACAGTAAAAATAGCAAAGAAAAGGCTCCAATTGACTCTTCATTGTTGCATTTCCTAAGTGTAACTTGCAGGAATAAAACCAAGCACAGGCTCATCCAGACCTGTAGAGGCATGATCCAGGCTGTCCACCTTTCACAGTCCTGAAGGTTGATGTCATGGGTCTGCAAAGTGGTACAAGTGAGCAAGTGTAGGGCTTAGGACCAAGGCAGGTGTAAGTACAACAGAAGGGGCAGAAAGCAACCCTACCTGACTGGCTGCAGCTGCTGGGCCACCAGGGGGATGGCCTGGCCCTGAATATGGATTTGTACTTTGGGACGAGATCAGCTGTGAATTCCTGAACTGTCCTCACATGTTCTTTTCAGGAGAACAAGACCACCTAGGGGTGTCATGGCTGATGTCTGGTCTCAAGCTGCCGTGTGTTCACCACACCCTTCAGCTCTTGCACTGCTGAAAACCCAGTCAAGCAGTAGCTCTGCATGCTTGTGGGCTAATTGGGAGCCACAATTAACACATCTCTATGTAATTACAGCACAGCACCTGGCCATGCCTATGAGGCTTGAGCAGAAGCCAAGAAGTGTGGGTGGAGGGTTTCCCCAGAGGTCCTGGCAAATGTGAGGCCAGGCAATGGATTGATTACAGCTGTGTGTGAAGGAGTTTAAAAATAGCTCTCCAGCTTTCCAGAGGAATGTATTTGTTATGAAGTCACTGAAAGGCTATAGTAAGAGATCCAGGAGCAACCTCTGGGAGTAAGCCAAGAGACAGAGCTTCTTCTGGGCACGGTGCTCCCTGGAAAGGCAGACTTGGGCTGCTGAGCAAGGAACCTGCTCCTGTTTGTTTGCTCTCTGTGTTCAGGGAAACAAGACTCTGTGTAGGTTTCATATGATAAATAAACATTGCTGCACCAAGGAAATGCTTGATGTATCATCTGTTTTATTGTAGTGGAAACAACCTGGTAAGACCCCGCATCACTGTCTAATCCTTAGGCCATATGGAGGTAACAATACATTTCAAATGCTAATTAACTACTTCATTTCGTGTCTAATTTTCTGGTTTTAAACAAATTGTTAAGAATGCTTGTTTAACAAATGTATTTACTGGTGCATCCTGGTTCACTGCTCAAACCCACAAGATCTCAGCCTTAACAGCAAAATTGTTAGCTTGGGTGTAACAGCAGAGCTAATCACTAACATGTGTGGAACACAGAGCCAAAAATCTGCAAATGGACAAGGAGCATGGCAGGGAACTGAAATAAGGGACACACAGTATGTTACTCTGCAAGAGAACGACAGTGCTTTAAGTTTTCCAGTTTTTAGATACACAGTGATCATAATTAACTCTTCATAATGGTGATGCATTAGGATGAGAAGGACTCCTGTGAGTGTGGGATTAATGCACGGACTCAGGTAAGTTTTCCCAAAGAAGTTCCCTAAAACATATCCCCAGCATACACACTGGGATGGGAGAGCAGGAAGCAGTGACATTCAGGTTGGTTAGGGTAAAAAACCTGTGTGGCTTGAATGGAAAGGGCACTGATCCCTTAAGAAGGAGTAAACTTAAACAAAATGTTATGGTGAGGCAAAAAAGGGGAATGGAACCATTGTGCAAGGGTGGGGGAGATTGCAGAGGCCAGACCAGAGGGGATCCTGGTACAGCACCATGGAGCTGCAGGGGTTTGTGATCTCAGGGCTGTGACAAACTCCACATGAAGTGTAGACTTGACAGCATACAAGAGCAGAGACATCAGCTGTGTGTGCAGTGAAAAGGTAGGTTAGTCCTGTTAGGAGTGAGAGCTTGATGAGAGGGAGTTGATTTAGGTCTGTGGTTTACCCTACATAAATCTGTGGAGTAACACCAACGTGTGAAAGATCTGTTTGGGTCTTGGAGACATACGCTGGAGGAGAAGTTGGTTTGTTATTTCAGGGATAAGTTTTCAGGGATGGTCATGAGGAAAATAACTTCAATTGCAAGCAGTAGGGACTTGCCTGGGTGTCTCTGAGAGATAAGAGCTCTCATAGTGCTCTTGAACATGGTCTTACAGACAGTAACCCCAACCTTTGGCCAGAGTATGCTGCAAGTTTGACTGCAGAGTTACATCTGCTCAGGGCATGAGAGTCATACTTCCTCATGGAGGTATCTATCTATTTATCTATTCACCCATCTAGATATCCATCCAGATATGTCTGGTCTATATATAGACATCTCTATATAGACGGATAGATGTAGAGATATCTCACTGTATTGAGTAGATGCAGGCAAGGCATCAGGTTGTCTGAAGGCTTTGTGCCTGCCTTTTGGGACAGTGTGCTAGTGGACAGTGTGCTGATGTCCTGTTGGTGCATCTTACGCCCCAGAAGCTGGCTCACAAAGCCACAGCAGAAAAGCATCCACACTGAAAACTGCACATCCTTCCAGTGACAGCAGCCTAGAACTCTTACTTAGTCTCGCATGTCAGGCAGCAGATTTGCCTACTGCCATTGACATGGGAAGGAAAGGTTTTCTCATATTTACAAGATGGTGTTCATCAAACAGCTTCCAGACCTGCTGTAAGGAGGAGTCAGTTTGTAAGTCAGGAGGAACAAAATTAGGTCATATCATTCAAAAGAAGAGATGATTTTTGAGTCTTGTATGATCAAGTAGTACAAAAACTTGACTGTTTCTTCTTGGGTTGTCTTGACTTCTGTTTCCTGGAATAAGTGCATGCATGGAGGTCTGAGTGCTCCAAATTGGATGATGTCACCACTATAAATCAGCATTTTCATGAGCACTGCATCAGCTTTGTTTTGAGAAGAGCCTTTGAGCTGTCTCAGAGCTATACAAATATTGCAGAATAATTATTTTGTTTTTCTTATTAAAAAAAAAACACTTTAACATTTGCTGCATCAAAATCAGTCAAAGTTTGAGACTCTAGTGGGACATGTTTCTCCCCTTCATGGCTTTCTCCAGCATTGCCCCATTACATGAACACGACCTTGGGTCTGAATCCTCCCATGAGCTCTGCCAAACACCCGGCAGCACTGGGTGAACAAGAACCCCTAGAGAATCCCCCCACCATCTGTTTCCCTTCTCCTTGTCCTTGAGCACCCAAGGAAAGGAACATGTGGGAAGCATACCCAGATGCACAGAGAAGTAAAATGGTGCAAGATGGAATTTTAAGACATGGGTTAGGCATTTCCATATTTAGATGAGGGGATTGAGTCCATCATCAGCAAATTTGCTGATGACACCAAGTTGGGAGGGAGTGTCAACCTGCTGGAAGGCAGAAGGGCTCTGCAGAGGGATCTGGATAGACTTGAGAGATGGGCTGATTCCAATGGGATGAAGTTGAATAAGGCCAAGTGCCGGGTCCTGCACTTTGGCCACAACAANGAGCAACAAGGCTGGTGAAGGGACTGGAGCACAAGTCCTATGGGGAGAGGCTGAGGGAGCTGGGGTTGTTTAGCCTGGAGAAGAGGAGGCTCAGAGGTGACCTCATCACTGTCTAGAACTACCTGAAGGGAAGTTCTAGCCAGGCAGGGGTTGGTCTGTTCTCCCAGGCAGTCAGCAATAGGACAAGGGGGCACGGGCTCAAGCTCCGCCAGGGGAAATTTAAGTTGGATATCAGAAAAAACTTCTTTCCAGAGAGAGTCATCAGGCATTGGAATGGGCTGCCCAGAGAGGTGGTGGATTCACCATCCCTGGAGATTTTTAAACGCAGATTGGATGTGGCACTGAGTGCCATGAGTTAATGGACTGGAGTTGGACCAAGGGTTGGACTTGATGATCTCGGAGGTCTTTTCCAACCCAATCGATTCTATATGCAATGGCACTTCTGCCCTGAGAAATAGCCTGTTGGTCAGACACCTGGCATATGGGGCAGCAGAACTATATCTGACCTGGAAATAGTGGTAACAATACATCAAAAAGAGTAGGAAGGACAAATAGAAACTTTACTTTGGGTGTATCAGTGACTAGGCATGGCATGTCTTGGAAACATTGCAGCAAGTTGAGCTTTGAAAAGGAATTTGCAGGCAAGTATGATAGCTACGGATTGTGTTTTTCTGAGTGGCCTTCATCTTACTCTTTTTAGGGGAAAAAAGGTGAAAATGGAGATAAAAATAGAGATTTTATTTTGGCTAAGCAGTCCTGAAAGAGCTGGAAGAGAAAAACCCAAACAGTAGAAATATTGCTTAAAAAACCAACTGCATGATATTTCACAAGCTCTGAATTTTTCCATTGCTGCCTTTAGTTACATTAAGGTCTTTCATATTCCCAGGTCTGTTGATCTCTGATAAAATTGCACAAAGGAGGCAGCTCATTAACTCTCATTCTGCATTGAGCATGTTTTGATGTGCAGATCGCTGACAGCACAAAAAATCTTTTCTTGTTGTGTATGTAGAGATAATAGCGGTATTGACAGTGTGTACCTGCTGCAGGCAAAACACAGGGGATCCTCCTCTCCTCAGCATTTCATCTCAGGAGTAATGACCAGGGAACATGAAGAGTGATTGTGCAGTTAAACCTAATACAAAGCTCCTGTAATTGAACACCCGCCACAACCTCTCAAGACAAGACTATTGAAATAAACACTAACTTCTAAAAATTCCTGCCATTACCAGCTAGTTATTGATTAAAATAATGATATCTTTTGTTTTCATAAGGGTTTTCAAGTTCTCTTGTGTACAGAAGGCTTCTCAAACATTTAACAGTTCCAGGCATGAACAGTTTATTTGAACATCTAGCTCACAACACTGGAGACTACAAACAAAGCACTGGTGTGTGTTAGCGTAGGGAGTCAGAGAGCAAAACTGACTCCATAGGCTTCTGTTAACTAAACTGGTAGGAATTAAAACAGCGTAAGTGAGAAGAAAGTTACATTTAATGGATAATTTTTTAACTAGAGGATGTTAGGCATCAATGATGGTTATCTTTTAAAAGAAAAATTGTTGGCAGCACTCCTAAGCGTGTGCATGATGGACATGCAACTTTGTGGTTGTGCTTTGATTTCTTTTTCTCTGCTCCCAAGTCATGAAGAATCATGGAGAGAAGCAAAATGGCTCCATTAGAGTTAGATGCTGGTGTTCACTGACGGAACAAAGAAATGCATTGTTATGATGGCTTGGGTGCTCCACCATCTTAACTATTGTCCTTCTCTTTCCCTAAACTAGAAGATGGTTTCAGGCCGATTTAAGGTGAAATCAGTTGCCTCTGTAAATAAAAACATAATGGCTGTGTAGTGGAGTACAGAAATAGAGAGTGGCTGTGCAGTTTTGGGGTGGCTGTCGCCAAGACAGAGCTAATCCACCACACCAGAGCTGCTGAGTCAGCAGAGACCATGGTCTACCCTTCCCTCTCCCCTGCACTGCCACATACCCAAATCCCAGCTAGTCCCTGCCTCAGCACCCTGTGTGCTGAGAGGCATGGTGACGAGGAACACCTGCAGGCAGTGATCCTGGGAAGGTAAGCCCACAGCAGGGAAGTGGTGATTGCACAGGGACCTCCCCAGGTCCCTGAAAATCATAGAGTCATGCTGGTGGCATAGCTCTCCAAGAACAGCACAGAAACAATCTGGTTTTTTCCTGCTTACAGCCCTTGCTGGTGCCCAGGCACTCACTCCAGTCTGGCACAGCTCCACTGTGGCCACAGCAGCTTGTGGATATGAACAGTCACAGTCTGCAATTGTGCTCCCCACAATCCCAGCTTTACTGGTCCAAGAAATTTTTTTCTCTCCATGAATGGCAGCTGAAAATAAACCTGAGGAAAATTCAATTTAATGTCAAATGTCATTGTGTCATTATGCAGATTTTTCAGAGCTGCAGCCAAATCGGTCCACTGCTGCTCAACTCTTCAACATGATAAATCATGGATTTTGCCAACTGCTTGCCTAATTATGTATTTTATTAGTTGTAAACATCAGCTCTGAGACAATGGGAGGTAGGCTGCACAGAGTTTGCACAGCCAATCTGATGGGCTGAAGTACAGCAGCCATTTCTGCAGCTATATTTATCTTTCTCTCATCAATGTGACTGACATGGACCTCCAAAGAAGTTATCTTTTATACTCCACTCTTCAAAATGAGGACTCTCTGTCATTTCTTCAGGAAAGCTGTGTTTCTGGGTCTATTATAAAAGGTTATTCATCTTATCTCCCAGTGACTTGCATGTTTTCACAAAACATGATTTAGCCTTTTGCATGTTTTCAGTCCAGGGTGTCAGAGGCTAGGCCAGCTTTGGTCAAGAACTGGGAGGCTCCTCTCTGTCTTAACTCCTGCTTCATCACATTGAGATTCATCACACTATGATTCTTTTTTTTTTTTTTTGAGGGCTTTTTATTTGTGGATTTTATTCAGGGCTGAGTAATTCTGACAAACCGGAAAAATATTTTTTTCTGAAGCAACTAAAAGTTGAATTTCAGGTCTGACCAAATTTCACTTTTTCAAGCTGGAAATGAAGGGACAGGTTGAAGGAGGCAAGCATGTGATGGTGCTAAGCACTGTGCAGCCCAGATGGGCAGCAGCACTCTGCCCTTGAGAGCTCTGATGGATGTGAGCAGAGAGACACTGCCTGTGGCTGGTGTTCCAAAGGAAGAGGCAGAGCACTAACTGGGGTAGATGTGACCTCAGCCCACCACCAAAGCCTTTTATTTTTCAAGGCAGCTGCTCCAGAGAAGCACTGATGGAAGAGGCAGGACCAAGTGTGTCCCCACCACCACCTAGCCACAGGGGGTTTGCTTGCTGCAAAAACACGCCTATCGAGCAGTGCCTCATGAATACAATACAGCTTTCATCTATGCAACTTCTATTGATGTTCATGCATATTAATGCTCATATACCGACTGCTCTTTCTGAACTGCTTGAATCCAAAGATAAGTTGAACTTCTTATTCTGTTCTGCAGTAGGAATTGAATTTGAAGCAGTACATTTCTATGCTGTGTTCCAACTACATTTGAATTAAACTTGGTCATAATGGTGGAGGAAGCATCAACCTCTTACATAACCCACTTGTACCAAGGGAGGTGTGCAATACTGTACTTTAAAGTGATGATCATTAGAAATAACTATTTGGGACTTTATAGGTGAGGAGAAAAGCATCCTAGTCATCTGTATTAGCACAATGAAATATAAATGTCTCTGTCTCATTTATCAACTGCTGGAAAGCTATTTAACTACATGGGATTTAATATCAGTCAAATTTTTTTTCCTCTGATGGTGCACAAGAGGAACTGTGCCTGCTTGAACTTTGAGAACACAGTTCCCCTCTTGCAGATACACCATATACTTTGTTCAGGGAGAGCAGATCAGAGAAATGAAGACCAGAGGTCCACTTACAAAGGTATGTGTATAAAATGTGAACATAACTGCAGAAAAGCCTGTTAGAGTTACATGTGGCAGCTGAACAACCCTGCACACAATTAGGATAAAAGGGCAGTTACCCCTGGCCAGCAACTGTATGATGGATGGCTGCAGCCCCCTGCATTGCAGCTGCACAGGCACCTTTGGTATCCGTTTTATGCACATTTATTTCCTGTGAACAGAGGCCATACTTTCTGTGTTAAAAAGTACTTTAAAATATATTTCCATAGAAATTCCAAAAGTTATTAGATTTATTCTTGCATGTTGTGGACAATGTCTATGTGCTTCCTGGTTTTTTTCTTCTTTCCTTTTTTTGTCCCTTTTTCTGGAGGAGATGAATAATTCATCATAGAAAGAGACACAGGGATTTTCATTTTTTGTTTTAGTAAAAGAGTACTTCAAAGCAAGCACTGTCAGAGGTTTTCTCATCGTGACTCATATTTGTGGAAAAAGCACTGCAATGTCTCTGGGGTCTCACTTTAGCTTGACCATATTTGTAGGTCTACTCTCAGTCTTGTGTTTTCTCAATATAATCTTGCAAAAAAAACCCCCAAATTTAAGGAATTCTGCCACTAAAATTTCTGTATATTTTGACTGAAAAGCACCTTGAGATTATGAATTTTCATTCTCTGGACACAGCAGAAATTTTTAAAATGAACAAAGCTATGTGCTAAAGGTACATACTTTTTCTTTTTTTCCTGTTTTTTTTCTTTGTGTGTGTCTTTGTTAAACTTATGCTAAATAACTTAAGAAGTGTTACCAAAATCATCTGACAACTTTTCAGCTGAGAAAACAATGCATTTTTGGAGAAATTCTTAGCAATAAAATTGCCAATGCAATATTCAAAAGCTTTACATTTTTGATCTCAGTTACACTTGAAAAGCAAACTATGTAGAAGAAGATTAGGAGTTCAAAAATTCTCAAGGTTCTCAAAATTTATAAGGTTGATAGTTTAGTACTTCAGATGGGACCTCCACAAAAAGCAAGTGTATCATCTTCAGAGAGAAGATGTTGATCAGCATGGATTGACTTTGAAGTGACCTTTAGCTCTTAAATCTATCCAATATTTGAGGTTCCCAGTAACATGCAGAAACCCATAAGCCACTTGGAAAGTGTAAACACAGCAGGTCCCAACCAAAATGTAAATCTTGTGCTTCTAGCAGCACTATAAGGGTCTGCGGGAGTGAGGAGCTGTGACCTGCAGACACCTCAAGTGGCCACACAGACTGGGAGACATTTCTGGTAAAGCTTGCAAATTGAGATGAAGTGAATGGCAAAGGTGTCCAAAAAGGCAGGATAAGCATGGGTGTCTTGGTTTGAGGTACTCTGTGTCCTATAACAGAGATGCAGGATTTGTGTAGGAGATGCTACAGAACATTATTCCAAGTGTAGCATAGACATCAATGTCTCGCATGGAGTTCGAGTATGTTTATGTGTTCAGAGGACTCCAGGACTGAGAGAAGTTTAAAACAGGTTAAATGGTTTTATCATGTAACTGGCTAGTGGGGGACAGGAGCCACATCTCCAAGGACTCAGAACTTGACCTTTTTTTTTTGTCCCATGACAGGCAAACATTATTGATACATCCAGCAGTTCTGATTTGCCATGACTGGACACTCCATCCTCTGAGGCCTCAATGGCAAAAACTCAGTGTGTGCTTCTTCTTTCTGTATTTTTGAGCATAGCTTACTGTTGAAGTGCTGGATGACCTGCCCTCCTGGTAGTGCAAGACTGCAAGTAGTTTTGAACTGAGAGAGACATGGTCTCCATCCCTTGTCTGTATTTTCCATGTCTTTGCTCATTTTAAAGCCTTCTTCTGTGTTCTGAAGCCCAGAACTGGAAGAAATTTGGCCTTCAGTTATCCAAACGTACTTTCAGCTGTGAACTTTCGTCTGGTTCAGAAGATCCTTTACAAATCTTCTTAAAAGAAGAAAATCTTATTAAGACAATAAGCTATAAGTGAAGGTTGGAATAGTTCTCAAGGCTCTTGCAACCTCCTAGATGAGTCTGGATTCATTTGTACGAGTTTCTTGCAGTTCTGTGATCCCTGAAATCCTCTGACTGACCTCTGCACTTCTCAGAAAATATGTAACTGTGTAGAAGACAAGTGAGAAAGTGCATCATCTTCATGTGGCTAAGGAAAGCCCACTCATATGAAGTCATCAGTACCCTCAACAATCCCAGGGGTTAGTGCCTTTTCCATAACAACAAACACAGCTCTTGGGAGGCAGAAGCATCTGAGCCTTTCTCGAGGCTGTGGACTGCTGGCCTGCAGAATCTACAAAGCTCCTAGATTGTTAAAACTGTCCAATACAGATCTACATGCTGGGCCCTACAGCTCTGGGTCTCAAAGACAGCAGTGTTTTTCATCCAAAAGGTTTTCTACTCATCTAAAGGTATCTCATTTACAGAACTGATCAGTACCAGCAGTCCAGGTCTAGTCTCTCAGGACCAGTGCCCAGTACATCACAGGTAGTCAGCCCACCTGTGCTGACTGAGCAACAGTCCCTCCCATCACTGGGATTTCCAGCTCAACTGGTAGCCTGGAGAGCTGGGACATGGCTGTATCAAGTAGGTGCAGGGCAAGTTGTGGGAGGTAGTGCAGCTCTTGGCCCCTGCACGTCACACTTCCAACTTCTTGTCCGTGAGAACTTATGTGTGTGGAGAAGGCAAGGTGGAAAGCTGTGTACAGACAAGGTCATCTGTTAAGATGAGAAATATCTGTGCTGTTGAGGTTTTCAGTTTGAACACATCATATGTTCACAGTGACTCAGGATGACATAGGGCTGTCAGCAACCAGCTGGAGCATGGTGACACCCCTGTGGAAAACATGCCCTGAGCAGCTCTGGACTCATGGAGCACAAGCAATTAGCAATGATTTGTTTGCTTTTGAATGGCAGCAGGGTCTTAATCCAGCCTTTCCTTAGAAGTTTCCTTCCTGTTTGTCCACGCCACAGTCTAGTCCTGTTCTTAATACATTCAGGAATTAGACCACAGTCTTGGTGTCTGTGTTGCATAGCTCTTCAAGACAAAGTGTCAGACCCATGGAGAGATCTGAAACAATGTCTTTGCAGTAGTAAAAAATGATTCCTGCAGCCCTTGCAGCCCATGAACTGCAGGATGTTAAGCACAGGGCACACTTTTGGTAGGGAAGGGCCGTCAAGCAAACTTCTCCAGATCCCTCACAGTGCCTTGGCAAAGCTAAACCTTCTGGGGACCAGTTTAAAATCTCAGGGATAGCTTTGTTTGGGTTTTGACTCTGCTGTTGCCAGGTGAGTATAACACATACTTAGGTACTCATTGCACATTTTATGTACCCTCTCTTTCTGTGCATTTGCCTTTTAAACCACACTATTTAAATGCCTATTTTTTTCCAAAAGGTTAGCAAATCCTGCTCACCACTTGCCTCCTTGGGCATCAATGGCATTTGTCAGGGGAGCTCACAGACTTGAGTGCATTGCTTTTCAAGGTGCAGAGATTCAGCTCTCCACCAAAAGCTATTATTTCGGGCTCTATTAATCTTTTGTCTGTATTTTGCCTTCATCAGCTGTGGAAAGCTTCTCACCGTGTTCAATGTGCCGTGTAGTGGATTGTTGCCAGGACTGTGCTGGCCTTTGTCTGATACACCAGTTTGTCTCCCTCTCTCCTGGATTATCTTCTGGCCCTGCAGTTCTTACCCAGCCATAGCTGTCCTCAGGATTTCCCAGAGCCAGCAATGCATGTGGTGTTTATATATGCTCAGAGGGGAACCCTCTGTTGCAAGTGTGTAGGGATTGACAGGGCCCTTTGTGTCCTCCTTATGCTTTGCATATGAATTTTGTATTGTTTCCAGACAACATGAGACTGGATTGTGTGTGGTGTCTGGAGCCCAGTACATTTTTTCTTTTCTTCATGGAATTGCAAACTTGAGAAATGGTGTTATGCTCTTTTTAGAAGAAACTTAGCTGATTTATCTGACTTCAGCAGCAGTTATGTGGGTGGTGAATAGAGCCCCTTGTGCTTGCAGAGCAGTGGAAGGTTCAGTGCAGGGATGTATGCTCAAGCCAAAGGCCAGCTGTGACCAATCCTGCTTTTTCTCACCCAAACTCTCCAGCTACATCAGCTAAGGATGTTTTTTTTTAATGGCAAACAGCATATTTTTTGATGGAGGTTCATCAGTATATTTGAGGGATGGATCTTACCCCTCAAGGAAGAAAGGAACTGTAGCATATTTTGAAGCAAATACACCTTAGCAAAGTGCCCACAATACTGCAATGAAGGAAGAGGCTCCAGAAAATCTAAATTTGGTTTGTTAAACTTTTGTTCGACATGACTCTTACTTGAAGACTTAAAAAAAATCAAGGCTATGTGGGTGGTGTTAAAAAATGTCTTTCAGTAACATTGAAAGTATTTTGAATTTTTCCTAGTAAAAGTAGATCACTCATTTTCCTCCAGGCTGAGGTGGAAGCAGGGTTACCCCAAGCCATGAGTGACAGGTGGACAAGTCTCTCTGCCACTTGTCATCTGGCATCAGCAGTGCAACTCAGTGCACTCCTTCTCAGGTGAGTGGGGCTGGGGTTTCAGCTTACCTCTTACATGACCAGCAAATCAATTAAATATATAATCTTTGTGGCTGTGACAACCTCTTGAGTTGTTTGTGATCTCATGTTTCTTTTCTGTCCAATTTTATGCATCTACTATGCAACAAAGAGCAGAAGTGTTTTGATCTGCTGGAGGAGAGATGAGTGCCTTTCCTCATGCAGCATCCACTTGTGCCTCAGCCAATTAGCTCTTCCTTTAAATACTGTCAGCCTTCTCTACAGGAATAAATACCCAAGAGACAAGGAGGGAGGCAGGGGACAGAGGTGTGGATATACACATAGAAATCTGTAGAAGTGCCTTTAAGGCAGGGAAATGTGCAATTTTTTACTACCATTCCCTCTGCCCCTTTGTTTGGAGTGTGTTTCCTCCTACTTATGTGAAGCGCAGAGCCTAAGCTGTCGACTGCAATGAAGAGAGTGGGACAGATAAGCCAAAACTCTAGGAAAAGTTTAGTCCAGCTTGTGGTGCCCTTGGGAAATCAATACGGTGGGAAAGCTAGTTCTTTCCCTCGTCTAATTGCGAACGTTGGCCTCATCCTTCACATTCTTTGTTATCAGTTTGATAGATGGACAAAAGAGCAAGTCCTGCTCTCCCAGAAGGCTCTGGAACTCCCACAAAGCCAGCTTCTCCTGGGCTTTGCCTCCAGGAGTGCACTGAGCAGCAGAGCTCAGAAAATGGGATTCCCATCTAGGGTATCCAGGAGAGCACATACAATGGCTGGGAACCTGTCCTGTAGTGAGGGTCAAACAGGATTTCAAATTTCCCTGAGACCATGTGCATTCCCTACCCAGCAACATCCAGGAATAATGCAAAATACAAAATGTGAATAACATGGCCGCAGTGCGTGTGAAAGGGAATTGTAGGGTTCTGGGCTTGGAAGTGGAGGTTCCCCAACCTCTCTGTGGTTGTGTCTGATACCACCAGAAACTTCCTGGGCATAAGATCAAATGACATATCTTGTGTCCAAACTGTTTGTGGTCCAAAAAAAAGGCAAGAGGGAACACAGAGACCCCTGGAGGAGGAACACTGAGTAAGGATGTACTTGTGCTTGCAAGGTACTGCAGCTTTGTTCTCAAGTGTATTCTTACTTCAGGGAGGTGTGTTGGTTAAAGGGCTGCTCTGCATGGTTAAGGCTGAAGTTGATTTCTCCTTTTCCATCCAATATGAATGCCTTCCCCCATCCAAAGAAAGCCAGCTGCCTTGAGAGATCCCATAAGCAGAAGGAGATTTTTACATTTTCCGGGTGCCAAGCCTGCAGCTGGATACAAGGTGGGAAAGAACATGGGCTTAAAAAAACAACAGATTTGACTCTTGCTGGTAAAAGACACTGACTAATCGGATTTGTCATCCAGCAATCTTTCACCCACCCTAGGAGTACCCTGTGGGATGGGTATCAACCTGGTGGGGTGGGACACAGGATGGGGGATGAAGGCAATCTCCTCCACTTGGCTTGACATGAATGGTACCACTAGAGAATGGGGGGAAGGGTGCAGCCTAAAACAAACACAAGCTCCTCCTGCCTGCTCATCTCCCCATCCCATCTCAAACAACAGCACCAGCACCAGCCCTAGTGAGATGTACATGACGGACCAAACCTGGCTCTGCCCAGAGAAACCCTTCACAACCAGGGACTGCTCTCCCTGTGTTAAATAGACACCCACGAGGCCTGTGCAATGCTTTGTGTGTCTTGCTGTCACAGCTCTTTAGTTTCATACTTAAATTTAGGTAGCTGATGAATATTTTGACCTGCTTGATTTTTCTGCTTCGCTGCTCAGCACTATTTCATCCTTTGTTCAAAGCTCTGTTAATTCTCTGTATCACCTGGTCCCCTGAGCAACTGCTTATTTCATCTTGGGAAGGAAATTAATTTAGCACTGTTTTTTTTAACTCTCATTCTATGCCTCATAATGTAAATAATGTATGTGCTACTAAAGGCATAAGCACTCCATTGTGCTGCTAAACAAAACCTTAGGACCTAGGGTTTTGATAACAGCAGGTAGGAAGGCTCATGCCACTGATTTTTTCTGTGCTTCGTGCTTTTGGTCATATATGCTATTTATCTCTGGTATTGTCTGCCTGGTTGATAGCTTTCATTTCTAAAGAAGAAAATAATTCTCTGAATCTGTGATAACCAAAAGACTCGGATAAGTGAATTGCATTGGGTCATTATATCATAATAGCACTAACAAAAATAAAATAAAGAAATTCATCCAAGTACCTTCATCATCATTCAGATGAGTTAGTGGCTGGGTGAGTAAATAGCTGAGCCTCCAAGTATGCCTCTGTTTTGCTAAAAAGTCCTTGAATTCTGGTTCATTATTTTAAATTTATTCCTCCTAAGTTCATAATAGTCATCTTAAAGATTCTTAGCAGTTAAGTTTTGTGTTTGTTCTCTGTGACTGGTCTGGATTCTGACATCAGGATACACTTGGTGTGGGCAGTCTAAGGCCTCTGCTGCATCCAGCTCTTGCCATTATCTGGGCAAAGGAGAATGCTCTGAGAAGCCTTTCCTGATAAATTGAAAAAACATTTATACTTCCAAAATGGTCTTTTCCGTTCCAAGAGAGAGTAATAACTATTTTGGCTACATGCTCCATTAGCCTAGTTATGGTTATTAACCACATTAAGGCTAACAGCTTCATTTAATAAAATGCAAAGTTAAAGCCTCAGGAACATCTCTAGTAGTGAAGAAAATATGAATATTTATCAGGGGCCAAATTTAGCTCTTAAAGAAAGAAAAAGACAAAAACAAAATGAAAAAAATCCCAACTAATCATGCACCTGAGGTAAAATACTGACCTAAATGGCTGGATTTTTACCCTGAATCTTTTGCCTTATGTTTCCTTTTAATATCCAAACAACAGAAAAGGAGGATGCTAAATGAAGTGCTGCACACAATGTTTTTAAAGTGTTCTTTGGCATCACAAGTCAGGCTTCTGCCTCTCTGCTCTACCTGCACCAGGGAGGTGGACTTTGTGGTGAAGAAAACAGCACTCCTAGCCCCTTTTGAGGGCAGAAGAGAGGTGCTAATTGCTAAAAACAGTCATCCTACTGCACAAGCAACCTGCACCTACACTGCCCTTTGGGACAGCATGTGTTAAACTAGTTGTGAAAGTCTGAGCACAGGCAGGGAAGAGTTTTAGACAGTTGTGGACCAGATGAGCATATTTCTGCTTTGTCCCCTTTTACATGTGGTAGCATTTTTTTCCTTCCCCATATCAGATATGCCAGACAGTTAATAAACTCAGGTGCAGGGCAGCAGATTGTCTGATGAAAATGAGTAATTATGTTTCATTTTCCCTGACCAGAATTTTGATTGCCACTGACATGATTAATAGGATTTTCCAGCCATTGCTTAAAGCAAGCTGTAACCCCTAGGAAATCATTTAGTATATGGGAACTGTGAACAGCCATCAGCAAAGATGAGGGACAGTCAGTGACTGAGAGAGTGGTACCATGAGAGAAAAGGTGAGACATTTTATAAATGTCTCAGTGAATAAGCTGGTGAGAAAGGGCACAAACAGCCCTGTGACAAAATGGACACACAACATTGCATCAGGTGGAGCTGCAAGACACAGAGATCATTCAGAGGAATGGGGGAAGACTGGGAAACAAAATCATCCCTGCAACATCTTGGAGGAAGTAGTATCACTCCTTCTTTTGAAAGGTTTGGGGAAGAGCCAGTTCATGTTCATTTATCAAATAACTATTACAACAATAAAATACAGTTGAATAAACTGTAGCTGAGTGTCAATATGCCAAGCATGAAGGAATTGCACTACATGCTTTTTAAAAATAAGCATTTCATCTTCTTCATGTTCGAAATTTCTAACACTCACTTTTGAACTGGAACTGTGGAAAGAAGCAGGACTCCAGGGTAAAAATTCTGAGGACTGTGGCTTCCACTGATACATGCAGCTGTCAGTTTTCCTGCACAGGCCATGCAGCGTGTGGGAAGTCTGTCTTAGCCCAGACAACTCCACTGGCACTGGACCTGTTCAAGCCTGGGTTCTGGGGAAGTTGGGCCTTAATCACTTGATTTTGGTGAGCAGGAAAGGGCAAGTTTTGCCAGGAGCTTCCCCTGCACTGGGGGTGCCCATGGGTACCCTGGAATCCTGAATCACTGGGAGATCCCTGCAGGGATCAAGCAGCACTGGGGCTGGTGAGGAGCTCTGCTGGTAGCACAGACCCCCCCCCCCCCCCNCCACCCTCCCATCACTCTCCCTCCATTAAGTTTGCCTCAGTGCATCTGCAGTCATGCTTTCAATACTCCTTTCTCAAAGGATATCTTCTTCCTGTCTCTGGCCAGGCAGACGAGATGCTGAGGGTCAGTGTAATTAATCAGTGCTGTGCTTTCTTGTGCTTGGCATGGGAAATTTATCTTTACCTACACAAGGGAAATGCAGGAGTTGCATTTCAGGAGCTTTTATTCCTTTATCTCCTTCTCTTTCACTATATATTTGGGTAATTCTTTGTCAGTAGAAATGTCTTTTTATAGGCTTCCTATTTGTACTTTGTTGTTTTGGGGATTCTGCATTCCTCCACTGAGACTATTTGCTCCTTTGCTCTATGAATGCCTTCCAAAAGGGAATCTTTCCACCACCTTCAGTGAGATCTCAGACCGTGTCCACTCTTTCCCACCCATCGCATTCCATCCTGCTTTCCCCATGGCAGCCCTTCCCCCTCAGTCTGCTTCTCCTCCCACCTCTCTCTGAGTCTCAGACTTCCTTTTCAGCCTGTTCATCTCCTTTGCAGTCCCCACCACCATCCACTTTCCTGCATCCCTGTGCCCAGGTGCTGCACGATCTCCTTTCACCCCCTGATGCAAATGGGTCACTCCCTCCTCTGCCCGACGCTCATCCTGCCACTCCCTCCATCTCACACTCGTCCATCAGCCCTGGCACTTGCTTCTCCTCAGCTGCAGCCAGACAGGTCCCTCCTTCAGGAGCTTTCAGGTGATTGAAAATACATAGCAAAGAGACTTCTTGTATGGATTTTGGGCGTTTGACTCCATTACCAGAGGGCTTGGCTGTTCCTGAAGTGCTTGGTTTCCTCAGGATGGGAGTGAAAGTGCTCCCAGAGAGGTAACCAACATCTACATCTGGCTGGCACAGGGAGCATCCAGCTAGGAAAAGCTCCTGGAAAAACTTCATCTGTTGAGACTTTGGAGCTTTTTCTCAGAATGTGTAAGTGTGGTTTTCAGGTAGCCTGGATTTCAAGCTCTGCATAGGTGAGAAGCAGCCCAAAACTGATAGAGTACCTGGTGCTGGCACCTCCAGATGGGTCACGTGTCCAGGCAGAAGGGCAGAAGGGACAAAAGTCTTACAGGAGAAATTCCTTGAAATTTCAAGGTTGGAAAACAGTTTTGTCACAGCCTTGTTTGTATCAAAACAGCAAGTGCAGCTTGGGTTTATTTTTCAAGGAAAAAAAATCAGCCTGTAATTGTTGGACTGGCAATCTGCGGCCTGAATGGACAAGAGCTGCCGATCATTCAAACATCTCACTGCACCTAGAATTCTGGGCAGTGTTAACATCAAATGTTCTTGGGCAACCTGTCAGAGACATTGGATGTCAGCTGTATGGCAGAATACAATTCTAGCCTAGTTATGGGCCTTCAGCAGGAGCCTCATGAATATGTATAAAAAGTTGCAAATATGCCGTGACACCTAGTTAATTCTTCAAAATGCTGATGATTGTGCAGCCATGGTGAAGATTGATAAAATGTGTGATTACTTGGAAAAGGGTGTCACTGTTGTGAATGGTCAAGCTGAGTTAGGCACATAACATGTTACGAGAGGGTTTCCTACTCAATAACGTCCTTTTCCAACTTCAGTTACATTGGCTCCATGATGCCTTCAAGACATTTGTCTGAATTTCCTGTATCAGATGAAACATTGCTGATAAAATATTGATCTGTGTGTGGGTGCACTTTAAAAGTATCTGTGTAAGACCAGAAACAAAATACTTCAGCAAACAAAAGTATTTTCTTTATCATTGGATAGGATGGAGATAGCTGGCAGGGGGTGTGCATAGATGTGGGAAGGGCAATGGATGTGACTGGAGGAACTGGAACAATTTCAAAGAGGTTTGAAAAAGTGTTGTAGTTTGGAATTATTATGTAAATTCTCTCCCCTGCCATTAACTGCCCATGTCAGTAGTCGACAAAAAAAGTAGTTAACTGTTGATCAGTTGGGTGGGGGCAGGTTGTCTCTTTTGTTTCTGGGGACGACACACGGCTCGGAGTGGGGGAGGGTGTGGGTGTGCTAGGAAGAGGAGAAGCGGTCTCCGGGATGCTGCTGCTGCCACTGCCTGCCTGCCCCTAACTGCCCCTGGCTGCTGCTGCTGCCTGC
>VWZD01013617.1:188108-351554 GCA_013396695.1 Sakesphorus luctuosus
AGATATAGATAGATAGATAGATAGATAGATAGATAGATAGATAGATAGATAGATAGATATAGTAGTTAAGAACAGTTATCCTTCTTGTATTAAAGTTCCTTCTTCTAAATTTGATGAAGAGTGGCGTGATTATTGTGGAGGAAGCCCCCTCCCCCACTTGTGGGTAAACATTTTGGGTTTTTTTCCCTCAAACCTAGACAAAAAGATGCAATTAAAAATCAGTTGCATTTCTGAAACCTGTATGTGTTCCTCCTGTGCCAGCAGAGAACCCTTTGTCACTACACCCTTCCCAGCTGGTGGCCTTGTCTGCTTGTCTAGAATAATTCTGGAAACACAGAACTCCCTTGAAATGTAGTATGTATTCAGGAAGCAATCGCAGGCATCACTGCTACAAAGATATGCTGCAACACTCCTGCAGTACTTCATTATTCTGAAGACATTGGCCCCTATTTGGTATTGATATATGTCTTAAAGACCTTTTTATGTATCCTGCCAAGTTACCAAAATGAGGGACAAATATATAAAAATGCTGATGAACAATTCTACAGGATGGTCAAATGCACTAAAATATTCTCAGCT
This sequence comes from Sakesphorus luctuosus, assembly GCA_013396695.1. NCBI lineage: Eukaryota > Metazoa > Chordata > Aves > Passeriformes > Thamnophilidae > Sakesphorus > Sakesphorus luctuosus. The sequence goes on from VWZD01013617.1 coordinate 188,688, forward strand.
GAAATGCATCATCCAAAATTCCTGTCAGTTTCAACTCCACTAAATGACCCTTTGTAACAATTTTTTTTATCATTTCTTGCATGTTATGCTATAAATTGGTATTTTTCTGGAACAATTATGCAAACCTCACATTAAATAGAAGTTGTAATATATTATTATGACCGACAATAGCTAGGAAAACACTCCACAGTTTGCCTGGGTTTGAAGGATAACTCTTGCAATCCAGGTTTTGAGAGGAGGTTTATGAATTTCTGCTTACTAGGTCAATTATTTTGGATCACATGCTACTTCACTTTTCTGAAGAGCTTTGGTGGGAATACAGTAGATCGCATCTGGCTTTTCACTAGCGGGACTGAAGTGTTTAAAATGTTGCTCTGAGTGACTTGTGTTCACCACATGAGATATTCAAAGTTTTTCAACTTAATGACTCAGGAGAGAGAAACATTTTACTCTTGTAGCCCCCTTCCCAAACCCTTTCCCCATGCAGCTATCGAAATGGATTTGATGAGGTTCATTTATTGAATCTCTTGTGCTCCCTTGCCTGCCCTTGAAGACAAGACCATGTCTGTGTGGACCTTACTCATAGACAGAGGAAGGCAGGGAGTTGTCTTGCAGGTACTAGTGGAGAATAACATGTATGATGAATGAAGAATTCCCTCCTGACCCCCATTGCCTACCCAGGTCCTTGTGAACCCTTGGACAGAGCTATGAAGAGCTGTCTACTCCATTTTTCACAGTAACTGTTCTAAAACACCTCTTTGCTCAGGGTTAAGCATTCCCTATTTTCAGTGCTGCCAGGGAAGGTGACACCCTTGGAACAAAGTCGCATGCCTGACTCCTCTGAGTCATGATGGTCATGGGTCCCATGGCTGAGCAGTGACTGAAACCACAGACCCCTGAGCCCCAGTCGTGAGACCTCAGTCCTGGTTTGAGCACCCCAGCTCAGATATTAGCTCCCCATGGTGTCCTGCAGTGCTCCTTAGCGCTCCATGTGAGACAGATGCAATCATGGTTAGCAAATGGCATGCTAGTCACGTAAATGGCTTCATTATCTTGATTAGACTCATCCAAGAGCATAACCCAGTTTACCCTGCAGTGCCTGGCAGTGCAGTGAGGCAGGTCTGGATCAGATGGCAGGGGACAGGGTGTAAGAGCTGATCTTCACACTAAATGTCCATCAAGCCCTCTGTTACATGAAGGAGTTTGTATCAGACATATGTAGAATCAGAAGTACTTGTGGTGGAGGTGTCTCTGAGAGGACAGGCTGAGCTGATCTGGGCTCATCCATGTGAAGATGGGATGACACACATACAATGCTACACGATCCTCTGGTGAACCACATGGAGGAAGTGGATGGAAAGGGACCACTTGCCTTTAAAACTCTCGAGTCAGATTTTCACAGGCAGTAAGTTAAACAAAAATACCTTTCTTTCATGCCCTCATTTATGCCAAAGATTCCACTGCCACAGAGACTTCCAGACATCTGCTGATACTGCCTTTAGCACAGCTTCAGAATAATGTATACAGGAAAGGTCTGTAAAGGGCCATTTGAGACAATGGACCAGCTGTTCTTATGCACTGACAGAGTCAGATGTGGCTCAAAAACTGATGTTAGTGACAGCAACTTGAAAATTTGGAAGAAAAAAAATATGTAGGAACTTGGAAACCAACAAAGTTCTGTTTTTTTAAATACTTTGTGCATTTCTGCTTTATTCTGGAAAGTTTAAAACAACTCCTGCTTAGGTAATGTTTAAACAACAAAGCTCATCAAATATCTGATCATTTAGTCACTAAACGATCAGATATTTGATACTGGGTTTGAATTTGGTCTGAGATCATACTCCTTAAACTTACCCTCCTGTTTTCATCCTGTGGGCAGGACTGTTGACTTTAGGAGGGATTTCTCCTTTCACATTCTAAAAATATAATCCAGAAATATAAGTAATGTTTCTTTTAAGGGAATATTTTTGGAGGCAGTGGAGCTTGATAAAACAAGACAGGGTTTATGGCTGTGTTAAAATATCAGTATATTTTTGATATGCATACAGAGAGATTTTGTTGCTACTTTGCCCTCTTACAGCAGAGGAATCCCTATTACTGTGCTGGCCCACACACATTCCATTACTTCAGGAAATCAGACACACAGCAGGTTTTGATGGGTTTTGTCTTGTAATGGAGATTTGTCCCTAAAATGAATCATTCTTCCAGTTTAAAGCTAGTAAAAGTTGGTCCTGATATTTTGGACCTCCCTCAGTGCTAACAGATGCATGAACTTTGAATATATTATTACATAAATTACAGTTTCATGTTGTACTTTTTGGCAATTAATACACCAAGGAGAGAGAACGCAACCTAATACCAATGTAAAAATTGCTTTATATAGCTTAAAGTTCTCTTTTGAAGCATATTTTATTTTTAATTTCACATGGGCTATCTCCAAATATAGACTGCAGTGAAATGCAGTCAGGGAGACAGAAATGAGCACGCGTGGCTTTCCTGCCCCTGCACTGTGTTGGTGCAGCTGGGACTGAGACACCCGTCCTGCTGCTCCTCTGATTGACATCCTACATGTTCCTCTTATTCATACAAATAAGGAGCAGTTTCTTGGACCTGCATTTTAGAGTTTCCCTGCACTGGGCCCATTGCACCTATCCTACACTGATTTGCAGGCAATTGCAATGCAGTGCAGAAGCCAGTGGGGCTGGCAGAAGTAGTGTGTGGCACAGGGGTGGTGATACTTCGGCACAAAAGTCAGTAAATCAGATATGCATGAGATGTAATGCCCCTCCCATCCAGGCACCCACAGAGCCTGGAGAGGATGGTGTCATCCTGAATGCCTTCACAGGCAGCAACAGACTTGGACTTTGACTTCAATTGTATCAACCTTCACTTTTTCTGGGGTCAGACCAGCCATTTGCAAGCTCTCCTGATTTCTCTTGCCTCATCTCCTTAGTAGCGTGTCTAATCACCTGCCTCTGCAGGCACAGCCACTTTCATGCACCTCCTTCACACCTACAGCTCTATCAGTGGGACACCCAGGTGCAGCCCTTGGGACTGAGACCCCTCTGCACCCTTGACCCCTGCCCAGCAGGAGGGAGCATATCAGTTGTCTGCAGGCTGGAGAGGGACCTGCTCCTTGGAAGGAGGGATGGGAGCTTTACAGGACCCCATGAGGAAAGTGCTCTGGCAATGCAGTGAGGAGGAGGGAAACCCTTGTGTGGGTTTCTTCACCACAAAAGACAGCTTCAACCAGAGCACTGGAGAACATTTCCTCTACCTTGTTTGTCCATAAACTGGTGATGGACACTTTTTTTGGAAATGAGCTTTCAGCCTTTCCATCCACCTGGATTTTTAACAACAAGGGATGAATGAAAGCTCTGTCTTGGAGGTGTCAGACCTCTGCCTGTGTCGCTGCTATGGGTAAGTAGAGATAACTGGGCAGTGTGAGCCTGATGGGCAGAACCCTGGGCTTCAATACGTGCTGTGGTACAGGTACCACAGGGCCTTGAAATCGACTTTCATTCAGCCTCATAGCCATTTGGCCATATCATAGCCTGCTGCTCTCCTCATTGTTGTCTCTTCTTTGTGTTGGGAGGAATGTGCAGTCTCATGAACCCACTCACCAGAAAAGCAGCACCCTGTAAGCTGTAAGCACCCTGTAAGCTGTCCCTGGTCTGGCTCAGGGGCAGCAGGCAGTACTGCTGTGTGGCATGCTGAGCTGTGGCTGCCAGTTCCATCAGACACAGGTGGGAGGGCAGGAAAACCAAAATCTGCTGGTAGAGTCAGTAGGGGAGGACTCTTCTTATTATTAGCCATGTCACCCGATGACAGCCGCACCTCAGACGTCCACCCACACCACTTCCTACTCCTCTGAACCAGCTGCTCAACTTGGCTCCATTGGGAAATGCTCAGCCAGAAGCTCATAATCCATATCTGACTCCTAAGTGTAAAATTAAACCATGCCGCTGTCAGAGCAAGGAGGAAGGTGCAGCTGGTGCCCAGCTGGGTGGGGTGATGGGGAAGATGGGCTCCTTATGACCAGGAACGAAGGGCTTGAGGGAACTCAGTGGAGCAGTGGCTTTTCTGGACACCCATCACAGCAAAGTCATTGCTGTACTCCTTGTCTCTTTCCTGCTCTGATTTCACCTTGCTTCTTTTTTCTTTTCTGCCTCTACTACGTTTGAGCTTCTTTTCAACCTTGTACTTACCCCTAGGAATTCCTCAGCATTTGGGATGACATCCAGGATAGCTCTTTTTGTTTGTAAATTGATTTAGTCGCCTCTCAAGTTCTTAACATAGGTGCTGTACATTACCGGGCAATGTTAAATGACACATGGATTCTGACAGAAGAATTAGAAATAGATGAGAATTTGGAGGTATTTCAGGAACTCTCAACACAAAAAGCCTGGTGGATCATCACGGTTATCAAACCTAGTGAAAATTCATCAGTGGCCTAGTAACAGATTTTTTTAAAAAACAATTCATAATTAAGCTTTCCTTGAGCTCCCATTGGAATGGTGCTGGTGCCTTTAATGCTGTAGGCAAGTATCTCTAAGGGAACTTGTATTTCTTAAAAACTCAGTTCTGCATGACATCTCGCTAATCTCCTGGAAATCTCTGGAGCACAGGTATGGCAATCCAGGGGCATGAGATAATGCAGGCATTTCCAACCATGATCTATGGATAAAAGGGACCTGATCCTAACCTGATCCCAGACAACACCCCTGGATGTGGACTCAGGAACTGCACCTGCGCTGCTACGAACAAGAGACATGGGGGCAGCAGAAGTCCCTTCCTCCATTCTCCTGTCCCTGATATTAAACCTGCTCAACAGCCTGTTTTAATGCTAATCATTAGCATCGAGCTGCTTGTTTGCCATTATGTGTGCCACATTCCCAGAGGATCACAGCAGTGTCTCCTCCACGAGCAGGGTGGTCTTGGGGTCCTCCGCCCTCAAAGGTCAACATGTGGTATGTAACTGCTGTCCTTGCAGTGACTCTGCTGCTCTTCTAGCTCCTGGGGCAAATGGTGTTTTTATCCCTGAGAAGGGCTTAGCAACCCAACTTGGGCTTAAAGAATGAATTTTTATAATCTATTAACATTTTATAGATTTTGCAGTATTTAGTTTAATGAGGTAAGTCTGCGCAAGAAACAGAGCTCTACCACCCAAGTTCAGGCTGCCCTGGGGTTTTGTTTGCAGGTGGGAGGTGGCGTCAGTTCAGCTCTTTGGAGCAGGAGGAAGGATACCCGCTGAGCATCAGCCTCAGGTTAAGCTGTACTGAGGGGTAGGCAGTCCCTCTGCTTAAACCTCTCTCCAAGGTGAACCTCCTGTGGAGAGAGGCTTACTTAGCGGCTGGTGAGTTACAGCGAGGACTTAAGAGATTTTAAAATGATCCCTGCCACTGTCTGGTTGCCTCATCTGAGCAGGAAGCAAATTTTCCTAATTACTATTAACAGTTTGTCACTTGGCATGGAAAGTCTAACTATACATTCAGATCTCTGTGGATCTTGACCTGATCGCTTAGAGCTCTGTATTTTTTATCATTCTTTTAAGTTTCATTACTGGGTTATTTTATGCCATGCTGTGTTATTCTAGGTGTTATGACTGGTTGTGACTTTGCACCCCGGGCAGTGCTTCTGGCCCTGGGTGAAGGAAAAGATGGGTATCCTGTGCCTAACGCAGTGAAAGTGCCTGGTACCTCTCCTGTGGGGCCTCAGAGCAGCAGAAACATTTTGCTCCCAATGTAAGGGTCTGTCAGAGTACAATGACTTTAACTGTATGAATTCTTGGTTGCAGAAGCTGTTTAGTGCAAGGTATGTCTTCGAGCATGAAGGCACAGGCGGTGGTAGGTGAATGGGAGCCCGCAGCACACTGGTGGCAGGGGCTGAGCATCAGTGACTGCAGTGCATGATGAGGATGCCTGTTAGCTGGTAGAGGAAAAAGCAAAGTACCTGGTGTGCCTCACCCCAATCTTAGCTTGACCTGGTTCAAGTTAATCCTCTGCCAGGGATTGTCTTCACTTCTGACTTTAAATAGCAACATGTTCATTAATTTAAGCCTTCTCTTGAGCTTTGTGGCTGCTCTCTCTGCTGAGCCTTCTCTGTTACTCCTATCTCAGACTGACAGACCAATCCTTCCTATGCCTGGTGCACTGCACTGGTGCTAAAGACTACAGGCTCAGGGAGAGGGTTTAAAGCCCTGTCATGTGGTCCATAGGCAGCAGAGATTTGCCCTAGGAGAATTTCTCCAGCAGTCCTCAGAGAGCAACAGGCATCTCTCTGCAAACTAAGCATCACAGATGCCTTCCTCCCTTGCTCCCTTGCTCCCTTGCTCCCTCCCTCCCTTCCTTCCTTCCTTCCTTCCTTCCTTACTTCCTTCCTTCCTTCGTGTTTCTTTCCCTTTTATTTTCGTAGGCTAAAAAATACATGTGTCAGAAGAGCCCCGGCAATACAAGGCAAGCTCATCATTGAACAGGCAGCACCAGGGTGTGTTCATGGACCTGGGTGGGAATAGCCCTGCAGGCAGCATCCATGGGGATGCCTGCCCTCCTGCATGGAGAGCCCAGGCAAGTGCCAGGGGGCTGGTGCTGGGCTGTGCCGTGGAACACTTCTCCTACCCCAGACCCAGGCTATTGCCACAGGTTGTGAATGTTTGTGCTTTCTTTCTTTTCTTCAGGGCAGGGAGAGAAATTACCTTTGCCTTGGACTTCCTTGTGCATGCTAAAGCCTTCATTGATGAATTAGTGACTTTTTCTTGTGTAATTATTCTGTTAAGCACACTGCACATCAAAATTGGTTTAATTTGTCTGTTCCTGTTTGGAACGTGTCAGACTGATGGCTTCTTCATCCATGACTCCATCCATGACTTGCTGCAGCTGCAGTGGTAGGTATGAAACAGGCTCTGGCCCGGAAAGGGAAGGGGGACTAAGGAGTCACACTCAGGAGTTGTCCTGGTAACCACTGTTGTGTTCCCTCTTAGGCATGGCTACAGAAGGCCGAGTTAGGTTCAGACCTTTGGATATGGAAATTTTTTATCTCTATCTTTATTCACAAAATATTTGCTTTAAATGGGGATGGAGGACACCACTAGTAACAGGCCTCCAACTAGAGCTTGTGCCAGTGGTTGCGACCCTCTGTCATCTGCCATTCATACAGTTCTCAATTCGCTTCAGTGTCCATTCATCCAGTCCACAATTCCTGAGTTTGCCTATGAAGATGTTGTGAGAGACAATGTCGAAAGCCTTCCTGAAGTCAAGGTAGAAAACATCCACTTCTCTCTCTTCATCCATCCAGGTAGTTGTTTTAAAATAGAAGGCAATCAGATTAGCCTAGCATGGTTTGGTGAATCCATGCTAAACTATTCCTGATCACCTCCTTTCCATCCATGTGGGTAGAGATGGCCTCCAGAGCGAGGCACTCATCAGTTTTCTGGGGATTGAGGTGAGGCTGGTAGTTCTCTGCATCCTCTTTCTTACCCTTTTTGAAGACCAAGGTGACAGTTGCTTTCTTCTGGTCCTCAAGCACCTCTCCTGATCTCCACAACCTTTTGAAGATGATTCTGAGGATCCATGCTGTGGTGCCACTTGCTCTCTCAGCATTTATGGATGAATCCCTTCAGGACCCATGGACTTGTGCATGTCAAGTTTTCCTAGGTGTTCCCAAACCCAATCCCCCTTGACCAAGGGAAAGTCTTCCTTCCAACTTTCCTTTGCCCTAGATCAGAGATTCCTGAGGGCTGGGCTGGTCAGTGAAGACTGATGCAAGGAAGGGGTTTGGTAACTCTGCGTTCTCTGCATAATTTTTTACCAACATACTCCCTCCATTTAGTAGTATGGCCCATATTATCCTTAGTTTTCCTTTTGTTATTGATGTATTTGAAGAGGAACTTCTAGTTGTCCATGACATCCTTGACCAGATTTAATTTCAGATGGGCGTTGCCTTTCCTTGCTTCATTTTTACTTACTTTGACAACTTCTTTATATTCACTCCAAGTGACCCAGCCCTGCTTCCATCTCCTCTGTGTTTCCTGCTTAAGCTTAAGTAATGTGTATGCACTGAGGAGGATGAACCCCACAGCTCCCTCAATTGTGAAGAAGAGGGCAGATTTCGGCACAATGCCAATTCACATTCACTTAGAGATCTGAGCTGTAGTGTTTGTATCTCTGCTAAACTGCCAAATAACCTCTCAGCATATTGACTGTGGAGTACAGATCCACCTGCTGAGGTGGGTAAGTGCTGTAGAAATGGAATAATTTAAATCCTGTCTTTTCCAGAGTGAAGCAAACTAACAAAACCCCCATTCATCTCTTTAATAAAACCTTTTCTTCTTTTTTTGTAATCAGTATGGGTCAGATATCTTTTATGCAACACAAGGCTCTAATTCAGCTGAGTAAAAAGTGTAATTTAATTTTGAGAATCTATAAATGCTCTAAATATGATGTATTTAATAACATCTATCCTGACTAACTAGGCAGCAGAAAAATAACTTCTATGATCATCAGAGATGAAGTTTACTATTCCAGAGCAAACACCAGTAAATTTATCTCCCATATACTGGCAAATTCAGTGCCTTCCAAGTGTGGAACACACATTCCTTAACCCTTTACTGTGCTGAAATAGCCATTTAAAAACAACTTTTGAGTCAAAACATGATCTGATCCTTTCCATTCTTCTTTGAATGCATTCACACATGGCACTGCTCAGCAGGCTAACTTGATCTGGAACAAAAGCTTCACAGATTTTTGGTAGTTCTCAAAAGCTCAGTTTCAAGACTGCAGAGTGTTTCACTCCTAAAGCACAGCAAATCAGCTGGGAGAGAATGAAAGCAACTCTGGGCAACCTTCCTTTTGCAAGGTAATTTACTTTCAAATAAGCAGAGAGAGGTGGTTATAGACTCCCTGTCATCACCACTGGCTCTGAGACAGGCCCTTGGTCCTCCGAAGGCCCAGCCAACAATTCAGTCTCCTTCCAAGGACTGTTCAAACAGGTTGGAAGGTGGGCAGTATTGCCACTCTGGGCAACCCCCTGGAGCTGGCCAAGGCTGGGTCTGCTTCTCCCCACAACTTTCTTCCACTTGCTGCATGCAGGACACCAGCACTACTGTGTGAATTTACAAGTCCTGGAGAAGATCAACCCAACTTAGTGTATTCTTCAACATTGCTACACAGTTGGGTTTTGCAAAAAAAAAAAAAAGAGACTCAATTCCCCAGTTGAATCAAAGCTTGTTGGTCTTTGTCTTGTCTTTCTTGCACTCAACCATGGCCACAGAAATGAAGATAAACTGCAAAGTTGCTCTTGGGGCAGGAGGTGCCACCATCAGCCCTGCAGAGATGGACCAGACAAGAGGCTAAAGCATTGCCCTACACATCTTAGAGCAGACTTCATCATTTAATGCTCTTTCCTTTATAATTATGCACACATCCAAGGATGTCTGCTGACACAGACAGGGCTGCCAGGCAGTCCCTGTGTAACTAAACCACTGCTAAGTGCTGCTGGCAGTACCTACCTGTGGCTGCTGGCCCATTGGACAAGGTATCTCAGACAGAAGGTGAGTGACACCTCATTGTACAGCTCATTGTGAGCACTTTGCTAAGTGGAGGTAATTAATGGCTGGAGAATGACATTTAAACATGTGTTTGATACTTTCTCCTAGAATTAGGACAGAATTGCCCTACTTTGCATTCTGATTAATTCTTTTAGCCTGCAAACTACATCAGATTTGCATAAGCAATGTAGTTCATGCTTTCTGCTACCAAAAGCCTAAAAGCAGACTATTTTTCAGCTATTATTTTGCTTTCAGTATTTCACATTAATTTCCAGAGTGCATTTGTCATTTTTCAAAAACATACAATGCATTGTCACCTCTATCATTAATTCTAGCTCCATAGAACAGTGTCAGAACAGTGATGGTGTCTTGTTTGCATGAATTTCAGCTTTTCTGCCAAAAGTAAAAAATTCTCAGCACTATGTGTAATGTTTCCTGACCCTGCATGTTGCTCTCTGCCCTGAGGACAGGTTCAGCCTGTGAAAGGATTCTGGCACCATGGGTGGGGATGCTCAGCCCCAAGCCCATTGCTGGCACATTTGGTGCTCACAGTTTTAAGGCTTTTTATCCAAAACAAAAGCTGGCATCTCCATTAATAAAAACATCACAACATTACAGTGAAAGGGCTTCAAGATGGAGTTCATGATTTCTACAGGCTATCATGAGATACTCTGGGGTATGTGCATCTGCCAGCCATTGCCTGTCAGCTAAGCAGAGTAGAAACAAAAGCACAGACAAATTAACTATGGAAAAGGAAACCCTACTTTCTGCCCTCTAACTGAAGGTTCTTGGATAGGAGAAAAGTCCTCTTTTATTTACTCCAACTCCTAGTTCATGAAGTGCTTCTCCTTTCTGCCCCATAACATGCACATTGTTCTTCACTATTCTATTACTTTTCAATAAATCTCCACAAGATGGGATATTTTCTTCATTTGGGAAGTATAATTAAATAGCCTTGATTTAAAGTCACATTTCCATATGCATCTTTTGTGCTTGTAACAAGTAACCCCTTCATCCAGACATGCCACTAAGTCTTTACCTGCCATGGAGGAACCAAGGGAGCATTCAATGTTTTTCTGCCAGAGGATAGATGCTCCTCTGTAAACAGCATTGGGCACTTGAGTGCAGAACCCTGCCTGTTCAGGCTGTTGCTTGCTTATGAATGTGAAAGGATGACCTTGTGTTTTGGGATGCTGTAGCTGGTATTTCAGTACCAGTTTAGATGCCACTGCTCTGGGGCAGTCCCTCTGCCCCTCTGTGTTGGCTGTCAGGGTCACATCACCAGTATGGGACTCTTGAGGGAGATATCTCCTGGTTTTCAGATGTGTTACAGACTGAGAGAGATGCTCCAACTCCAGGTTCTCACAACTGGTGACAGTGACTTACCTCCCTGTTTGCCCAGATAGGTATATGAAAAGTAGAATCATAGAGTTGTTTGGGTTGGAACACATCTTAAAAACCATCTGGTTCCAACCTCCTGCCATGGGCAGGAACATCTTCCCCTAGATTTGTCTGCTCCACTGTGAGCTTGAGCACCTTCATGGATGGGGCATCCACAACTTCTCTGGGCAACCTGTCCCAGTGCCTCATCACCCTCACAGTGAAGAATTTTTTCCTTATGTCTCATCTAAGCCTACCCTCTTGCAGTTTGAAACCATTATGAATCAGTAGAAAAGGATGCTGCTTTGGGGCATTGAACAGAAAGGGAGAAGTCAAGAAGAGAGTGTCAAAACAGTAGCCACACGAAATGCCTCCTCAAATGCCAGAGCTCTCTCTGAACTCAGGGCATGCACTGACTAAACAGACTGGATCTCCTCTGCTTGGGAGCTGTAAGCAGGTCGCTGTGGCACTGCAGTTTTGCTGGTTGTGAGCTCAGTGTGGATGCTCAAATTCACACCAGTGCTGTCATGATGTTAAGAATCAAAGACTTCTTGCTGAGTTACAAGTCACGTGGCAGAACCAAACACCAAACTGTCCCTACTGCCTCTGTATAAGTTTGGACATAGTGAACAAGGAAGAAGGCTCAGTGAAGTTTTATCCAGAAGCTCACATTGACATTTTTATCCCTTTACAGTTACACACACATTCAAAGAGCCCAATCACATCCACCCAAAGGGCACCACAAGAATTCAAACAGTTTCAATCTCTTTTGCAACTGCTCAGCCATGTTATATCTCAGTGTTAGTCCTCACAGAATATTCAAGCCACAAATTCAGACACAAAATCTGTTAAGTCTCTCTCCTCCTTTGATTAAGCTGCATGGCCAGATGAAGACTGTGTACAAATGTTGTAATTTCCATGGGTGAATGTCAGCCTTTTCCTGAAGAGTGGTGGAAAGTTGCTGGGGTGTGCTCAGCCAATTTGTTGAGCTCTGAATTTAGAGTATTGTTTATCAGATTTCCCAATATTTACACTCAGTTCCCATGCCAGTAAACCGGATGACATATTATATGATACTGCTGTTAAAAAACCCCAAGGAAATGAAAACAAGAAACTCTCTGCAGCTGAAACCCACAAATGCAAAATATGTTGGATTTAGTTTCCTTCCAATACCTTTTTCTCTGACTATGATTTATAGATAATATGCAGTTCATATGTATACAGAGCAGGCCTGAGAACTATTGGCAGATAGGCATTGCTTGATGGGTTCGGACTGTCAGTATTTTTAACTCAGAGCTTTTCTCCAACAGTGACAATTTCCAGATGCTTTAGAAGAAAGATTTCTATAAGGAATGATAATAGGAACACCGGCCCCTAAATAAAATTCTTCTTTACTGAAGGAACTCCGTTTGTGACAAGGAGAGTGAGGAACATATTCTGCATTTTTTGAAGCTCAGGTGAGTGGAAAATGAGAAAATATCCCTGTTTGTACATCACTGACAGTCCCAGTCTGAATTTTGCATGGTTCTGGTATTGAGTTGCCCAGGTGATTGCCTTTCAGTGAATGTTCTTGATATGTTTCTTCTTTCACGAGAATATGGTATTGGCAATGCCTTTCATTTTGCTTTGTATCTTTTTCTGAAGTATTTTTGTTTATCTCTGTTGACAGACAAATCTACAGAGCTTGGCTATGCCATTGCACATGAGCTGTCCGTTGGCATGTCCACCCTTTGCAAAGGAAAGCCCTTTGGTGACAGCCCAAGACAAAACCTTTCTGTTACAGGGTATTTTGTCTGCACTTTAAAAGCAAGGAGGACAGTCCATGAAATAAGGCAGTATTTCCAGATCTGTCCTGCCTCCTGGTTTTAACCACAGAGTCCCCACAAGGCTGTTGAGCCTGGGTGGCAGCCCCAGCTTTGCCCCAGAATGGAAAGGCAGAGGTACCCCAAGAGGGTCTGTAAACCCCACAGGACAATGCTGGTGAGAGCAGCTTCAGAGGACGCAGGCACTGAGCAAGTCCCTGGCTGGGACAGGCCCATAGTGTGTGGCTTTTGTCCCAGAGAGAGAAAATGCCTCAATGCTTAATTGCAGGGAAGCTGTTGTTACTTCTGTATTGCACTTTTCTGTCCTTAATTAAATTGAATAGTTTTTCATAATAAGTGGAGCAGTGCACCTGCAGTATGCAATGTAGATGGGGCAAAATGTTCATTTTAATTATACTAAGTTTATTCAACCATGTTAATGCCAATAACTCCAACTGGCTGGAACAGTAAGCATGGTTTAGCATTTCTTTCCAAGTATACAAAGCTTTGGTTTCTGTAAACTGAAAGGAGATGAGCCATTGAAGGAAATTTCATTGCAATTTAGCAGAATAATTCTAAGTGTCAAGAAAATTATAATGGAAAGTAATGTTGTATCAACTTCATCTACATCAAAGTTATAGAGGGACATTTCCAGCATATAAATTAACTTAATATGGCACCAGTTTTGGCAATGGTTCTAATTCAGTAATCTATACCTCAAAGAGTTAAACAAATTAGGGGATTTTAAGCATTATATTTGATTGAATATTACTGTGATACTTTATTATAATACAGACTGCCTGCTAAGGTGTGACAATTCTCTTTTGTGTTTCTTGGTTTGTATCCATTTAGTTTTTGTTAAGAGCAGAAGTTTTCTTCTTTTCTGGTGCACAGAGGAAGACAAACCACCCAAAGACAAAGCTGTTGGTACAAGCTCATTCATTCTGCATCTGGACTTTGAAGCACCCACGCAGCTACAAGAGCCCTATCTGAAAGAGCTGCATGCTACTTTTTAAGGGAATAAGCAAAAGTACAACCTCATTAACATGAGTTACTGTTGTTAAATAGCCAGGAGATACGGAAAAAAGCAGCAAGTTGGCAGGCCCCTGTGGTTCATGTGCCAAATGAGTATGGATTTGAAGATGTTACCATGAGAAGGAAACCTGCATAGTGATTTATAGTGCAAGTACAGACCATAAACCAGAAATACTTTAAGGGTTACAAAATACTGAGATTTAATAAGTGTTTCTGTGATGATAAATTCTTCCTTTTTTAATAGCATCTTCTGTAAAGCTCCTTTTTAAAAATGTCTATCCATTAGATACACAGCAGATAAGGGACATGAAGAGCTCGGCTTCCTAAAAGTCACTGTAGATGTAGTCCCCAGTCCTGGTATCTGTGGCTAATCTCACAAGTATTTACACAGACTATGGCCAAGATATAAGATTTACAATACAAACTATAATACAAAACAGTCTCTTTATCAGCCTGAAACTAGCCTAAGAAATACAAATGGTTACAGTGCTTTTCTGTCAGCTGATTTTATGGAAAACCTAGGAACTCCTGGTCTTCAGGTTCAGTGTATTTCATCACAAAGCTTTTACTCTTTCATTAGAGAACCCCAAAGTGCAAGAAGCAACAGCTGAATTGCTTATCATATATGGGACACAGCTGCAAGATATGCCCTCTGGCAACCAGGGCAAGGTGTTATTCAGACATAAGCAGGAAGGGACTGCTCTGTTCTAAGGAACTCAGCAGACTTAGGAAATGAAAAATATGATGTGACTGCTAAGAAATGGCAAACAGAGGCATGTGTACATTGCATTGCCAGTGCTGATCTGGGCTCAGCTTCACTGTGTAATTATATCCCTAACGGAGATGTCACTATGGAGGGGAATGGTGGAAAAATAATTAGTGTTAATGGCAGATTAGTAAATTAAACTTGCAGACTCAATTACTTGGTGCTCCCATCTTTGTAGGTGCTGTGAGGATCCCTAGAGTGGCAGATAAATGGGTCTCATCCATTCACCAGCTGATGTTTGAATCAAAAGGTGAGGACAATGCAAGAATGAAGACACAAGTCTCACCATTGCAGCAAACATTAGGCACATATTTTGCATACTAGCATGTAAGTCAGTGTGTGAGTTCACCCTGGCTGGACCAGGTGCCAACTACAGCCATTCTATCACTCCCCTCCTCAGGGTCCCTTTCACAGGGTGCAGTCCTTTAGGAACAAACTGCTCCAGCATGGATTTCTGCAAGGGCACAAGTCCTGGCAGAAAATCTGCTTCAACATGGGCTTTTCTCTCCATGGGTCCACAGGTCCTGCCAGGAGCCTGCTCCAGCATGGCCTTCCCATGTGGTCACAGCCTCCTTCAGGCATCCACCTGCTCTAGCATGGGGTTCTTCAGGGGCTGCAGGTGGATCTCTGCTCTGTCTTGGACCTCCATGGGCTGCAGGGGTACTGCCTGCCTCTTCATGGTCTTCACCAGAACTTCAGGAGAATCTCTGCTCCAGTGCCTGGAGGACCTCTTCCCCCTCCTTCTTCCCTGAACTTTGTGTCTGCAGACTTTTTCTCATATATTCTCACTCTGCAGAGTTTTTTCTCACATATTCTCACTCCTCTGTTCCAGCTACTGTTGCACTGCCTTTTTTTTCCTCTTCTTAAATACATTATGTCAGAAGTGCCACCACCATCACTGATGGACTTGGCTTTGGGCAGCAGCCAGTCCATTTTGGAGCCAGCTGGCACTGGCTTGATCAGACCTAGGGGTAGTAGCTTCTAGCAGTTTCTCGCAGAAGCCACTCCCATAGCCCCTCCACTAGCAAAACCTTGCCATGCAAACCCAAACTCAGTACATTCAGGGATCAGGGATGGAGTTTCTCACCACAGAAAGTATCTCTGAAGAACCACAGAAGACTAGAGGATGATGCAGAGGCTGAGCTTCACCTCTGAATTGGGATTGGGATGCAGTGCCATAAGAGGCAGAGGGAGCACACTGCATATTGCTCTCCATCACTGAAGAGGGAAGACTGTCCATCTTCAGTGCAGCATAAAGCACATGCTGGAAAGTATCTTGAAAGGGAAGAAGGGGTCTGGTTTTCATCATTGCTGTGGCAAAGTCCGCAGAATAGGACTGACATTGTGCTGGAGGACAGAAAATAATAAAGCCCTGTTTGTCAGTCTCTGCAGAGAATGGAGGGCCAGTGGGAGCTGGGCTGGTGCCCAGCCCCAGCGTGCCCCTGCAGTGGCCTGCATTCAGATTCAGATCATCTTGGAGAGGAAAAGAACTTTCCCATCCACCCAGGGTGGTGGTTTTGCCAGTGTGCCGTGAGGAACATGGCAGCCCTGGCAGGGCAAGCAGGTCAGTGGGTCAAAGAGATATCCAGGGCAGAGAGCTTCTGGTTTTAGTAACTTTTGCATGGATGATGATTTCCATCGTGAGACCTCTGTTCCCTGTTGCAGCGAGTGCTCCTGTCCATGCCTTGCAGCTGCAGCTTTGCCAGCAGCAGCCCTGACCCAGCAGTGTCTGCACTCCCTGGCCAGGGGCCCCTCCAGCTGGGATGGGGTCAGTGCCCTTGCGGCCACTCAGGGACACTGTGACCGTTTGCTCAATATGTGTTCTCCAGAGCAGAGTTAGTTACAGGAGAAGTTGCAGGAAGGGGGAAGATGAGTATTTCTGATGGCATTGGACTGGTGGTCTGCTGAGACATTCCCCTGTACCTCAGTGCTTATTTTCGTTTAATATATTGCTGTTCTGTGTTCATTTAGCAAGTGTTTATTTTGGAAAGGGCTCTGTTCACATTTCTGTTTTTACACAGAGTGCACATATGGTGATGTTTGTTTTGCCATGACTTGGCATTCCTCCTCTTCCCCTTCCACCCAGCCCTTATTTTGGCAGAGTCACCAGTTATGGCCAACAAGTTAAAAGTTCCTTTTGCTTTCAGGCCTAGCTCCCACCCACCTGCCCTTGGCCCCTTCACTCAGGCAGCTCTAACAAACCACTTTCATGCTACCAAGTCCTTCCGAGTGTGGCTGATATCAGCACTCTCTATCCTCTCCATCGCTTGGTGTGGCTGAAGAGGACAGATGTGACATTTTTCACACATCAAGCACCTGACTTACACCATTATAGAAGGTCTTTCTTCTTCTTCTGTCCCTCCTTGCACAGTGATCTGGGCTCAGCAGGAGCCTCACAATCCCTCTGGGCCATGCCTGCGCAAACCCAGCTGTAGTTTTTCCACTGGTTTGTGCTGAGGTGGTGGAAAAGCTGATAAATCAGATCTTTCCTGTTCAGCCCATGAAGTTAGGCAGGTGGAGCTTAACTATTTCTTCAGAGGGAAGAAAGCCACTGAATACCTTGCCCATAAAGCTTCCCCATCTGTACCGGCTGAAAAAGCAAAATGAGGATGTGCTACAGACCACCTGAGCCCTCACTTATATTGTCCTTCCCACCAAAAGCCACTGCTGAAGTTTCTAGGAAGTGGGAAATAACTTTCCTTCAGTCTTCACTTGTGGATGAATTCACTTCTTTTGTCCAATTTCTTCTTGCAGCAGGCTCCTGTCACTGGTACTGCTGGTTCGCTGGCAGCTGCTCCACATTTATTTTGTAAGAAGTTTTGTGTTCTTGACCTTTTGCTCCATGTATGGGCTTTGCTCTGCGGTCCCCCTCTGCCTCTGTGCCACCACTAGAGCTCTGATGATGGGAAACCCAGCTGGTCACTTGAGGGCATTGCAGAACTCTTCAGAGCAAACTCTTGGAGTGATGCTGAGGAAGGGCTTTGAGAAGTTTGCAGCGCAACAGACAAATGCACAGTGACTCCTCTGGAAGAAAATCCATGACTCTCACAGGTGGATGTTGAGGTGTGGCAACTAAAATCTAGAGACCTCTTGCCTATTTTTGTGGGTTTATATAATTCAAGAGTAAGAGCTTTGTACAGGTTACATGCATTCAAAAAGTAATTCAACAGGGAGTGCATTTAATACCACTCAAGTTAGCAAAGTATCAGTCTCATTTTAGTCTATTTCCTCTATAACACAGTTGATTAACAAAAAAAAAAAGAAAAGAAAAAAGAAAGTATGATGGGAGAGCTGTCTTTTGAAAGCCTCCTCTGGCCAGACAGGACCGTGTCCCAGACTTCAGGTCTGTATTGAGCCCACAGCTCCTCACACTGGTGATGGCAAAGGACATCAGTCACCTCCTAAAAGTGACTTCCTATCTTTCAGGTGCAACAGGAATAGTTCTTGTCAGGAAAATTGTGTTCACAAGCAGAGTAAGGCTGAGGAACAGATATAAATACTCAGGTCTGTCTTATGAAAAGTTCTTGGAAAAGATAGCAGAGGCCTAATCTGCTCTAGCTCTTCCAGAGACACCTTTCCTCACCTCTTTTACCATCTGTTGGGTGCCTGCAACCAGGAGACTTACAGAAAGGCAAGAAGTGAGGAGCCACTGTGGAGTGGTTCTTGCAAGAGACAAGGATGAATTTGGGTGAAGGAAGAAGGATGACTTTCTAGATACAGAAGTACCTATAGTATGAGGACAAGGTTTGGGTTTGTGTGCTTTAGGGACATGCAGGAGTGACAAACTGAGGACTGGTGGATTCTCTATGGGGACAGGGAGATCCTTGGACTATAGAGCAGGCAGTCTCAGTCATTGCCTCACTAGCATTGGCTTCCTTACACTCTCTCTAGGGCTGTATTTCTTTTATTAAAACCAAATTCCAAACCTATGAAAAGAATCAGACATTTCAAGTAGTTCCTAGCTGGGAAGCAGGCACTTGAGTCCAGAATTTAGGTCCTCCAGATTACTCTTGGGCTGCCTCAGTCTAGAAGATGCTGGATGTCAATCAGCAGCTGAATTTTCTGTATTTGCATTGCCAATTGTGCCAGGTGAACATGCTGCTTGAGGCCTCAGAGACCCCTGTGGACCCCACTGAACATCAGACAGCATGGGGTCTTCTACATAAAAGACCTTGATTCTTTTCTTGTCCTCACAGCCACTCCATCACAGTGGGTGGAGGCTAAGAGCCTGCAAAAAAGTGGAGATCCTGGAACTTTTCCTTCTCCCTGTTCCCTTTGGTCTCTCTGTCTGAGAGGACACAGGTGCTGATACCTCCTAGCTCAGGAGCTGTCACACCACGGGGACAAACTCCTCTCCTCTTCTGGGCCTGGCTCTCCAAAAGCTCTGCTGGTGCAGGAGCCAGAGGTCTGCCTGTGGAAAACTGGTGCCTGAAGCTTTCACTTATGAACATTTAGCATCAAGCCCAGAAAATGTATAATATATATATATTAACTAAATTGTATAATTTATGTATTTTATTTAGCATTTTATTTGTGTTGATCTTTAAATAGTCCAGGTCACAAAAATCCTTAAAATTGGCTATTTGCAGAGGTCTGTCTGTTTGTTGACTAGCACATTAAAATTCTGTCTTTAATTTTGCCACTAAGCTCGTGAAAAAACAGGAGGAAATTTGCTTTCATTTGCCTTCTGTCCTTGATTGCTTAGGAGAAGTACAGGAATGCCAGCTTCTAGGACATGTAAGAGTAGAAAGATCAGGACTGGAAAACTATATGGAAGTTTGTAAATGAAAGTACAGCTCCAATTTCTGATGTGGTCATGAAGCTTCACAGAATGTTAGAGTAGTCTCATTTCCTTGGGAAGGGTTCATAGGTCTCTGTTGCCTGGTGAGACACTGCTGGATAATCTGATGCTGCAGGACTGCTCACAGTGTAAATCAGAGCCCTAAAAATGGTTCCCAGAGGCTTTCAGCCTGCAGTGTCAGCCCAGAAACAAAGCAGAGATTGCCCTTGAATATGGTAGATGTGGTTCCTGCTCAGTTATAAAGACCCAGTGAAAGCACAGCCATGCTCTCTGATCTTTAATGAAAACACACTGATTAGAAAAATTGCCATTTCTTTGTGAACCTGAAATCCAGTGCAAAGACAAGTTAATGACATGTAGCCTGTGTCTCCTTCGCATAGTGCTGTGGCATCCTGCCAGAGTGGGTGTCCCTCTGCCCAGCCCACAGCCACAACAGCCCCCATAAAAGCCCTGCTGGTTCAGTCACCTCCCTTTCACTCTGCACAAGTGCTATTTGGGAGGACAGCCCTGTCTCCTGGGAGATCCTGCATCTTGGAAATCCTTCTGCGCTTCAGCAATTCAGGGATGACTCCTCCTTTGTCCCAGCCTCATCTCCCCTGCAGCCATCAGACCCCTCAATTTGCTCTTCAGCAGCAAACAGATGGTTGTGATCATTGCAAAGGGACAGGGGGTCACTCTGAAGACCCTGGGGACCTCATACAGTTTTCTATGTGTTTTGTGACGCACATGAGGCATAGATGAAGTCAAAATGCCTTTAACTTTACTGGGAAGGGACAAAGCACTCTCTGCAGGCACCTTTCCTCTGTGACTGCAGCAGAGGCTGAGCCAACTCCCTTAGGATCACGGCTAGCCTTAGCAAATGGGCTTTAGAGGCTGTGACTAGGCATCACATACAGTAACATGGTTATATACTCATAAAATTAAAACTAATTTCAGATTATTATTGGTGAGCTCTGACACTTTAAGATCTTGAAAAAACCTAAGTTATGTTGGTTCTAGACTGAAGGGATACCGAATTCAGGATTTTTAATAGGACCTCTCATTTCATATTCTCTGACTTCATACAGCATCTGCTGTGTTCACAATTGATTTTTTTATTTGAATTTATTTGCAGAAATACTTGTTCCCTTTCTCTGCATGTCTCACCTGCATTGACATAAACTTTTTTGTCTCAGAAATGAGGCAGTTTTCGTTCTCTGCTTACACTCTCAGCATGTTTGCAAAACAGTGACGATAGACAGATTTTAATTACTGAACAGAGATTGAACAGGGGTTCTTTTCATCTTCGTGCAAATATGCCCTGTGCCTCTATTTCAAATATTGTACTTGTTAGTCACTCAGGCCCTTATCCAACAACTTTTAATATCAGTGGAAAGACTGATGCTGGCTGCAGAGACTGCTGGATTAGGCATTGCAGTGCAATAGCACTGACACTTGCAAGCATTTTTAAACTGTTCTTACTTGCATTGTTTTGAGATGTGGGGCATATTGTGTTCCCAGCTCCACATATAAGAGGAGGGGCAGCTCAGGGAGGAGTCGTGGCACCATGCTCCTTATTGCCATTCACCTTTCCGAGCTTCTCGCTTTAAGGACATTAAGAGGTTTGGTCCTCACTGCTCCAGCAGAGGCTGTTTCCAGCCAGCTCAGCGAAATAAAATAAGCTAACATGAGGCTGGGCATTTTGCAGGTCAGCTGGCAGTGGCTGGAAAACCTTTGTAAAGGCTCCTGCCACTCATATCCCAAACACTCCTGTAAATCAGCGATTAAGTGCTCAGACGGCAGATTAGGGGCAGCAGCTGGGGACAGCTCTCCCGAGCCGCCACTGGCAGCACCAGCAGAGGAGTGGATAGGCATGAGCAGCAGAATGTGTCTCCTGAAGGGCTGCAAATGTGTGAAACCAGGTTCTTAAATAATCGTCTCACTGCCTGAACATACGAGAGGGGCTTTTGTGTGCCAACACAGGCTGGGTGAGAAGAAAACTGCAGCCAGGTCTTGAGCCAGATTTTGAAAACCACTCTCAGCCAGGCACTTTCTCTGATGCCACCATCCCCAGTGAAGCAGGACTTTCCTTAGTAAACTTGGATCCTTCTCCTCCTCCTTCTCCTGGCTGCCCTTCCTGAGCATCACACCTCTCAGTTCACAGTTGCATCCCAGCTCTCCATCCACAGAGCCAGCCGATATTGGCAGTGCATCCCTATTCCTGGTAGTTTTAAAACTGATATTAGTTTATAAAATGTTCTAGAATTTAACTGAAACCTTGACATTTTGCTTTTAAAGAGGGCTTGCTCTTCTGAAAAACAGCTAAAAGGCTATGCAGGACCACTTTTTCAAAGAGGCTGGTCCAGAATGTCGGACCTCCTCAGGGAATAGTAAGCTATCCTTCATATTTTGGTACTGGCCTCTGGGTGAAGGAGCAGACTGGTCAGAGACCTGGCCAGGAGGATTCACACGGGCAATCACTGCTCATCACTGTGTTTGCAAGGATGTTGGGTGCTGGGCCATGCTGGGCACTTGTGTCCCATATGTCCCTTGGCTGCATAGGCTACAAGTGTGTGGGTTATTTCTCAACCTTCCTGCCCTCCTGCTCCTGTGACAGCTGCTGACATCTTTCCTTCCTCGGATGTATTGCTCAGAGGTGGTTTCTTGTTTAAAGGGATACAGGTTCACTTCTGATTGGTGCTCAAAATAAAAGCAATGTTCTGTCCAGTCAGGGGTTTAAAAGGCATGGTTTAGAAAGGGAGAATTAGAAATGGAAATAATAGAAATAGAAATAAATAAATAGAAATAGAAATAGAAATAGAAATAGAAATAGAAATAGAAATAGAAATATTAGACACCTAATGCTTTGCAGTGTAGGTAAACCTTCAGTTAGGGTCAAGGCCCCTGGAAAGAGATGCCAGACGTGCTTGTCCTACCTTGTCTACGTCTGTGGTGCTGGTCATACACAGCCTGAAAACAAGTCCCAGTCTCCTGAACTTGTTAAGCATGACAGCACAGTGGAGTTGGACTGAAACACTTTTAACAATCTGACTCTGAATACATTTCCATACTCATTGGCCCAAAATCTGTCTAGCTATGGTGAACTAATACGTGCCTGAAAAAAACCCAAATAGTTTCCAAATGTTTCAGGTTTTTTATGTAAAGAAGTTTCTCATAAATATCACTGACATTTTACTACTAGCCTCTGCTATAATTCATTTACTGAAATCTGGGTCTGACTTGCAGTTGTAACTCTGAGCCACTGTGGTACCACTAATGAAAATAGTTACCCTATTTAATGCTTTGGTATATTTTCCCCTGTTCCATAGTAAAAGTCATGTATCTTAACAGTGCGGAGGGAACAGGGACCTTCAAGATGCCCGAAGTCTACTGGTTTTAGTTCCATTCAGCCCTGGTTCCATGTGATGCAAAATGAGCCTGTCCTGAACCCAGCTGCTTTTTGGTACTCCAGGGAACCTCTCGTGATTTGGGCAGAGTTACTCCTTGCTTACACCCACGTAAGTAGGAACAGGACTGTAGATGATATATTCACCTTTTTTTTTTTTTTAAAGCTGACTGGTAACAGAACCAGAAAGAGAGACAGCTTTGGTGATAGTGAATACTAGACTTTTCCAGACTTCTGACGTAGTTTTTCCTGAAAGCCCTAAAATCTGGAGTGTCATTAGACCTCGTGTTTAGTAGGACACAGCATGAGCTAATCTCAGCACACACAGGACAGAAAGGAATGCCCTCCAACCCAGATCCCAGGGATGGTGTTGGCTTAGCTAGGCTGTATAAGAGCACCAGCTCTCAGTGCCAGAGAAGCAGATGAACAGGGAGCAGAGACCTGTGACGTCCATCTCAGCAGGTTTTTAGGTCTATTACCTGTGCTCTGACCCTATTATATTGGCCTCTACGGGATGTAGAGAGAAGGTAGCAAGAACTGCTAAGCTTTACTTCAGGACTAAGAGGGTGCAGCAGGCAGCTCAACACACATTGAGCTCAACACAAGTTCCACATGCATTGCCCAGGAGACCTCTGCATAGAAAACTCCCCTGAGAAGGACACTTGAGCTGGAGATGAAAGTAGACACCAAACTGAGGAAGATAATTTGTCTGGAAAGCTGTAAAAATTACATCCAACCATTCCATTTGCATTGCTTCTTGGAGAGGTTTAAATGACCAGCTTGTGCTGGAAGCTGAGGTGCTGTAGCTTTTCTTGACTGCAGCAAAACCATCTGAAACTTTGGGATTTTGCCTTGAAGAGAGCTTCAGACAATATAGGAAATTTTTGTCCATGCTTGATAGAGACTTGAGGTACTCCCTGGGAATATGGTTCATGTTAGAGGATAGCCCAGGGACATGCAGCAGACTGCATGCCCCAGTGGTGTCAGCCCCAGTTCCAGGGTGGTTGTGCTGGGTCTGGCTGGGATGGAATTAACTTCCTTTGGTCAATCCACCACAACAATTATTAATGGGCTCTAGAGGCCCTATGCACAAGGGAGAAAATCAGGTCAAGTAGCTTTTCCAATATGCAGAGTATTCCAGGATGTAGGGGGCTCTTCTAAAAGGCCCTGCCTCTGTTGTATTGCCCTGCTATTGAAAATGCTTCCTCGCTGGAAGATTCACTCCTTTCTTGACAACTTACCAATTTCAATAATTTTGACACCTTGTGGCTTGTTTCACAGAACCTTTGAGCTCCAGTAGGAGTCCTAACACAAGTAAAGCTGCAGGACAGGAACATGCCTTGCTCCGTTAGCTTCTGCAAGGGCAGTATACCAGACTGGGAGCCACACCCAGAATCTGCTATGCTATATATTAGCAGGAGCAGAAGATTGCTTCTTTTACCCTATTTGTCTGTTAAAATGTCATTTCTTTGAGTATGTTGGCTCTCTGAGCATGTCTTCATCTGTTGCCTCACTGCACCTCCTCAAGCAGGTTTTGAAACCACTACCCAAATCTAGTCAGACTGGCAGAAGTCTCCCTTCTGGGGAAATCTGCCCTGAAAAATAGAAGTTTCTCTGTATTTTGTGAAAATAAATAGCTTGTTAAAAGAAACTAAAATTAACAATCTTCCACCCAAGGATACATAGAGAGACTTTAGGCCTTCTTTATGCAGTTTAATCAGTTCAGATATATTGCTTAACCAGCCATGCAGCATGTGATGAAGCCTACCGTTGCTACCTGCATCACACCTGGTGCAGCTCACATGTCCAAAATCATCAGTGTGAAGGAACAGCAGGGCTAAGACAGAGAATGGTTGGCCTATGAGCCCTGGGGGTGGGCTGGAATGAAAGAACTGGAAGGCTTCTGGAGCTGTCTGCAGATGTGAAGGAGGCTTGGGAGCCTTGTAGTGAAGAATTATATGGGACATGGAGCAGGTCTGGGGTCACTGTGGTGGAGAGCATAAGGGCCACAAGACATGACTGTAGATGAAGCCAGATATTTGCTTTGCCCTCCCTTATAGCAAAATAGATTTATTTCAACTAGCAGTAGGAATCAGTACCTACCTATCCTAGGAGCTTCCACTGTTGCCTTTACTAGCATTATTTTCATTTTAGATGTATTTCTAATGGCTTATTTTCCTGGCTGTTTTAAAAATCAAAGGCAATCATGATAAGGCAAGGCAATAACTGTTCCCCTTCATTTTGGCCTCTCCCCTTTCTCTTGATCAGCTGCCTCCATCTAGTCCTTTCAGAGTGGCACTGACTTTCTCCATTGTGCAATGTTTACTGTGTACCCCCAGTTTAACTGGCTTATGCTATATTTACTGTTGGTAATCCACCAAAATCTATCTTAAAATCCTCTAAAAATTGCCCCTTGGCAATGTGAAAATCTCCCTCATCCCATTCATCTTCCAACACAGAATTTCCAGGAGATAAATCCAGGCTTATTTTATATTGTTTTTGTTTTTGCATTGCCTAGTTATGAAATGTTGTGTGACAACAGTTCAAAATGGTTACTAACTACCAGCATAGTGGAACTTGCTTCTTTGCCTTTTAGGAATGACTCCCGCCTTTTTTCCAGAACAGAAGTATCTTTTTGTAAAACAATTCAAAAAGAGTCAAATATGCAGAGAGTTAATAGAAATCAAATCCTTGAACTGTTTCTCCCTTCTGTTGTGGACTGTAGCTTCAAGGAATCAATGCTCTTTGCCAAACATGTATCTTGAAAAGGAAAGTTTTGAGTCAGGTCTAGCCAATCCAGCAGTAGAGTGAAAGGGGAAATGTGTCATCACTTCCCTTGTTCCTCAGAGAAGTGCCTGTGGGACAAGCAATGCTTGGTGTGCTTGGAATCAGTGATGACCACTGCTCCATACCCTCATGCCTTTTTTGAAAATGTTTTTTAGCTCATCCAGTCTGACAGGAGCTGAAGGGAATAGAGCTAAGAACTGGCTTTGTTTCCTCCAGCCGGGTAGGCTTCCCATTTCTCAGACATCTCTGTCCCTTCCTAGTTTGAGTTTGTCTGTCTATCCAGTTCTCTTCCTCACACTGGGATCATCTTCCATGTAAGCAACATCATCAATTACCAAATTTCACAACCAAATAATGCTTTTTGTGCTATAATAAATTAGAGCACTCCCAAGTCCGGCCCCTGACAAGCTCTGCCCTTGTCCCCTTGCCAGCGCCCTCCAGGTTCAGGAAGCTGTTGCTCACTGGTCAGTTCCTCCTCTCCTTGCAATTCTTTGTGCTAGCCTGCATAATCTCTGTTTTAACTAATAATAACCTGTGTTGGGTGGTTTAGCAGACTGTAGGTAAAATACCATTTCCTTTGACCACTAAAATCCTTTTATCAAAAACAGATCCTGTCTAATCTGGACACATGGACACATCTGTTTGATAAAGATATGCACTTGTATTCTCTTCCCCTGTGTTTGCTTTTCCCTTAAAATTTGACTTCATGTTTTGCATGCTACATAGACCTGATAAGGGGCCCATATTCATGAGTGGTACTTACAGTTCTTTGATTAGAGACAGCCTGAGCTACAGTGAAGTAGAAATATTTGTTAGAAACACTTGCTGCCAGTCTTACCATTTCATTTTCCAGCTCTTTCATTATTCTGTGATTCTTAGATACAGGTCATCTGTTTTTTTGAGTCAAGCACATTAAAATTCTTCAAATTTTATTCCATTTCAGGATTGATAATTTTTATCCCTATAATCTAAGTCTACTTAGCTACCCTATCTTTGCCCCTCTGTTCGTTATCCTCTTGTACTGCAAATGGAGATGAAAGATTAAATTTGTTCTGGGACTATACCTAGATCATCTTTAATTTGGCTGTTACTGTCTCTGCACAATAACTCCTCTCTCTCCTTGCTCTTGTGTGACTGGGTTGGCTTACAGCCCTTAAATACTTGGGTGAGTTTCATTTGCAAAGGTAACATTGTTTTGGGGCAGCTCTTACTCCATGCATTTCAAATTTTTTAATGTCTTTTTCACCTGTTTTGGGTAACACTTCATAAAATTCACCATGAATAAAATGTCACTCTCCTACTTGAATCTTCCCGAGGCAAATAAAACATGCAGTTGTGACACCTTGCATAGCCCTGGAGAGGAGGGTGCAGGGCTTTGCTCTCTGACCCCACGATGAGGCTCCAGGGATCAGGGCAGGGAAAGAAAACGGCTGCAAAGGAGCAGCCTGCAGTGAACAGGTCCCACTTCATCCCTTGGAGGGTCTGTGACCACCTGGAGGGAGTGGATGGGCAGGACTGGGTGACAGCAATGCTCAGACTCAGTGAGTCAGGAGCAGAGGTTCTTGTATTTGTCCATTTTTGTCTTCTCTTTGCACCTTAATAAAAAGTTAATGCATTTATAGCCTAGAAGTCATTCTCGAACAGCTGGGTGACATTCACCTCCTGAAGAAAAAAAACACAGTTGCATACACTGGAAAATGCTGCCCTTGACAACACTGGTGAGGCAATGGAGGTGAGGGCTGGGTCTGCAGTGTCCAGCCGTGGCTTGTCATCTGGCTTGCTGAAGTCATGTCCCTCTTGTTACAGTTACAGCTTCACGTTTGTTCCGGTTTGTTTTGTTTTGTTTTGATGAGTTTGGTTGCTGGGATTTAGCACAGCTGGGCGGCTTGCGTTATCCCACTCAGAGATAACGTGGGAAAACAGCCTTAGTTTTCACTCTCTACAAGGAATTCAGGGACATCTGTTGTGGCTGGATAGGGTCATCTCTAGAAAGGACAGCAAGGTACTTCACACAATGAGGCCCTTTACTCATAGGATTACATAGTTCTTAGTTCCTTTTAAAGACAGATGAGAGCAGTAAATGCAGCAGTATTGGTAATTGGATCTTACAGAATTTGGCTGTTTTGAGGTTGGGGTTTTTTTGGGGGGGGGGGGGGGGCAGGGATGGTATTTCTACGTGTTTCTGACAGGCAGTTGCCAACACTGTCTTAATTGTGCTCTGCAGCAACTATTGTCTGAGTGTGACTACTTTCCTCACTTGGTTTTGGTGAAATTTTTTTCCATGTAAAACATATTCATGTGGTTTCCAGTCAATTCAAAATAGGGCAGAGTGAGCTCATACCTGCCTGCAAAACACCATGTGTGCATACCCATGGAGTCAAGTAAGTTGACAGAAAGACTATTTGGGTTGATTTGTGGGAATCTGCCCTTATACTCTGGTTCACATAAGCCCTGCCAGGCTGAGAGCACAGCCAGCACATGTCTGCCTGTTTATCTGTGGGATCCAGTCATGGAGCTGCCTTACATGTAGGATTGCTTTTATGGAAGAGCAAGCTGTAACACCAGGTCTGATTTCAGGATAGACACACAGCACAAACTTGGAGCCTGAAAAGGTCCAAAGCATTTCACTTAGTGTCCAGAGTCATAACACACTCCATGTTTGTCATCATCTGTGGGGAAGGAATGGAGGATGATGAGACGGAGGCTATTTTGCTCTCCTCTCCTCAGAGACTGACATCTTTCGGTTTTGTTGGTGCCACAGATGCCTTACCATGCAGTAATCACTCCCACTGCTCTGTGCCCTCGTCTTGTTGCAGTACCAGGCTGTTACAGGGCTGCAGAGCCTTCTGTATGAAAACAACACATGCACTTGCCTTTGGGCAATTGCTGCAAGCTTGCACTGCAGGGATGTGCCTAACTGGCATCCACACACCCATCCTTCTCACAGCAAGGTGAGGGACACAGGCAGGTGCTTGCAGTAGGTGATGGAAAAGGCAAAAGTGAGAAGTGGAATGTCAAAGGGATGCAGTTGGCCACTGCTGCCAGAGCTGCTGCTCAGGCACAGCTGGGTGCTTCCTCTCAACTTGGGCAGAGTGGCTGCTGCAGTGGCAGGGATAGTCCACATCTCAGCACAATAGATTCTCTGGCTTCTATTCCTGTGTTTAGGAAGTGTGTGACAAATTTATCACCACTTACCTTTTGGGTATCAAAGGGAAAAGCTGGAAAAGTGTAGTGATCAAGGAAAGGGCAAAGACATTTAGTGTAAGCCAGAAAACAGGTGCCAAAAATGCTTTCATTCCTATCTCTTCAGCAGCTACTGACACTAGGAAACCTTTCCATATTATCTGTGGAGAAACAAGTTAAAGAAGTGTCTGCCAGAGATGCTGTGTAACAATGCATGCAAGGACAGTGAGTTCCATTCCCGAGAGCAAAACTCCAGAGTATTCTTCTGAATTGACCTTGCATTCCACTCTGAACCTTGCCTGCCCACTGATAAAAAGCCAGGCAAAGGTGGTGATTTAGACTTTACCCATCTAGTGTTGAGGAGCAGAGATTAGCTGCTGGGGAGGCACTGCATGATTGGGAGGGACACAGAGATGTCCTAATCAGAACTGGCAGAGAATTCAAGCATAGTGAGTTGTTTATTGTGTCCCAATTCAAACCAGGTGAGATTTTCCCTGTAGAAGATAATGCCTGAGTGGCAACCTGGGGCTCGGTGAGCAGGGGGCTGGCCATGGGAAGTGCTGGTACCACTGTGTTTCCATGAAGGTAGAAAAATGTCACACTCTCGTTCCTGAGAGTGGGCAGTGAAACACATGTCAAAGGTGTGCTGAAATTCAGTTTTTTATAAATCAGGCTGTTCACACACTGGTATATTTAACAGGAGTGTGATATATACTTTCCATGTGAGACTGCAGGCTGGTGATTTGCTATTACAAATTAAAGACTAGCAGCTACTCAGATTAGATTAACTGCACAGAAGTGGATAGCAGCAACTCAAGGAAAGGGGGAATAAAAAGAGGGAGGGAAAGCACAGGGAAAAAAAAAAGAGAAAAGTAAAAACATTTGAAATTTGCTAAATGTGATTAACTCTGCAAAGAGTTTTTGAAAAACTGGAAAAGTTCCTTTTAATATAGGTGGGACTAAAATACATATGACTGAATTCCTGTTACTGATTTCTGTTTCTTTCTCCTTATTGGAGAAAGATTTCTTTGAGAGCAAAAGGGTATTTCTATCTTCTTTCTTTGTTTTTCTGCACTTGCTATCACTGTGTGCACGGTTGGTTTTCACAATGCTGTCAGTCACTTGGGCTCTCATCCAGCAAATACTTAAGCACACATGTAACATCCCAGCCAGCATAAGGTTATCCATGTGCGTAGATGTTGGGTCAGGATCTTAGTATCTCTGCAGCTCAGATATGACTTCCACACAGTAAGGAGGAGACACAGACAGTTAGAAAATGTTATTGTGAGACTACAGAGATCCTGGCAAGAGGGCTTAGGGGTAATTATTACCTGAAGCATTATTTCAGTCTGGATGAAAAATTGGTAAATCAATTGTTCTCCAGAAAGTACTGCTTTTGGTCATTGGAAGCAATCAACAAATTCAGTCCAAATGAGCTAGGTTAAGTTAAACCATAAAAATATCAGAGTTTGAGAGGAGAGGGAGGGTCTGGGCTTCTTAGCCAAACAGGCCCCAAGGATGAGGGAAGGTGATCACCAGCAAGGCAAGCAATAGTGATTCCTCCTGCTCACACAGGTCTTTGTTGAAGTCCCACTACAGATGAAGACCTTTTTTTCACAAATATGCTTGGCTTGTTTTAATGCTCTAAAAGCTTTCTTTGATCCAAAGTGCATTTTTCCCCCTGCATGTTACCAAGTAATCAATTCTTGTTTGATCCAAGTTACTTTCCCGTGTTTTCTTTCAGTTTGGCCCCCAGATAAATGCATCCAACTCAAGTGCATCAATTAACGGAAAGGCATCCACATGCAGCAGCAAAATCAGTCTTCTGGCTGGTCCCTTAGGAGGCACTGATCATGGTCACTAGATTATGGGACTTTTTTTTCCAGCTAAGAATATTTTGGTTTTTATCTAGTCTCTTCAGTTTTTGAGCTTGTCTCCTGATGTTTCTGTGCCACTGAGGTGGGATTCCTGCAAAGCTGATTCCAACCCCACACACTTTCTACTGCTTAGAGGTTAAATGTCATGGTGGCCAACCTCAACTCCTCTCACTCTCCTGGCTGTGGTTTGGGGGACAGCACAGGCTTGAGGTCCTTCATAACAGTGAGAAAGGAGTAAGGTCACCCTCTTGGGGGAGAGGCTCTTGCTGCAGGCTGCAGTTGTGTTGTGACCTGGTCTCTGGGCCAGGGAATGAGTCTTGGCTCCTTTTAGCTGCCCGAGTAGACGTAGTCCTGGAAGATGTGCAAGGTGACAGAAAGTGAGTTTCATCTTACTTATGGTTCAAGACACTTTTTACATCTAACCAACAAGTTAGAAGGTGAGGGCATTGCAAACAAAAACCAGGAGAATGAATTGAGAAAGGAGAGGATGTGGAGATACTGGCATAGGGTACAAGCTGCAGGAGGAATGCACAAGCCCCATAAATGATCAGCTCCTGTGAGATAGCAGGTGCAAGCAAAAGTTTTAAAATATCATGTGAGAAGGTATTGCATATCTTAGCAGGAACAAAATCAATGCAATGCTGCCTAAGGATAGATGATGACATTATTTAGACTCAAATGTCATTTGCTGCAGACCAAGTGATCCTTCTACAAAATATATCACAAAAAGGCAATTCACAATGCAAGAGCTCTTCCCCACCCCTCAGCAGCCCACTTCAAAGGTCTTTGTTTGGGAACAGGTCCTTGCTACTGATGCTTACACCCTCCCAGAGCTTCAGTCTCGTGTCTCTTCTCACTGCTAGGAAGGGTGCTGGGGGAATCCCCAAAGCCACTGGTGCTGTATGGGAAACAAAAATTACTGCTTTGGAAAACAGAATCATTCACTCACCCTGGGAACAGAAATCAGTGGCAGTAAAGAGCCACGACAGATATATGGAGAGCATAGGATCTTCTTACAGTGCTACATTCCTGGGAAA
This sequence comes from Sakesphorus luctuosus, assembly GCA_013396695.1. Lineage (NCBI taxonomy): Eukaryota > Metazoa > Chordata > Aves > Passeriformes > Thamnophilidae > Sakesphorus > Sakesphorus luctuosus. The sequence goes on from VWZD01013617.1 coordinate 220,285, forward strand.
CCATCTTCCACCTGATTTAACTCAAACAATAACCCTTTCACTGGGCCACCGTCAGTGAACGGGGTGGGCTAAACCACCTTCTTGTCTTGTTTTTGTTTCAAACCTCCTGTGCTTGTAGTGCCATGTCAGCTGTATCAAAACTAAAATGTCTTTTCCTGTGGGGTTTTTTCCATGTTGTTTTTCTACAAGAACAAAAGTCAACATGACAACTTTGCTGATCCCTGTTTCTGTCTCTTGTTTATCTATGCAACTGATGCCAATAGAAACATTAGCCACTCTCTAAAACAGCAAGCTGCAGAGGCCAGTAAAACACATGTGGTTTGTTCTTTATATATATATATATATATATTTATTACATTAAAATCATGCCTACTTGTCTTTTTTCTTCCTTCTATTTTTAAAAACAGTAAAAAGTCTTTGAGGGAAGATTTCAAGATGAAACATTTTCGAAGTGTTGTTTTGATAAGAGGAAAGCCAAGAGTAGATTCTCAGCTGCTTGCATGGATGTGGCTTCTTCCTGAGAGTGAGGATTGACACCAGAGAAGATCTAGTCTTGTGGGTTCAAAGATCAACCCATATAGAGTTTCTGCTCCCTGTGTGTCTTCATTTTATGGGCAAACAAATGTTATCTATTGTTAGCTCTGTACAGCCAAAAGAAGTGCCAGAGAAAAAGTTGGATTGTGTCCTACCTTGCAGCACTGCATTTGTGTGTAAGTTATAACATAGGTCCTGATGCATGTGTGTTATAGGTTTAGGTATTAGAGATATCTATGTGTATATTATGATACATGTAACACACTATGCTGCAGTCAGTGAAGCTCTGGCAGTCCATCCTCTAAGGAAGAGGGAGCCAATCCATGTTCCCTAGTAGTGCCCTCCATGGACCTCAGACTTGGAGAGGTGGGAGGGATGGAGGTGGTCCCAAATCAGGTCAGAAACCTTTCCCCATGAGGCATCATGTTCTTGTAGTGGGAGGAGGGAGTGCCTTTGTATCACAGTCCCAGATGGATGCAATGCATTTGTTTCTCAGCAAGCTTCAGCTTTTAAATCATAGAATGTTAAGGGTTGGAAGGGACCCCAAAGAACATCTAGTCTCAACCCCCCCTGCCATGGGCAGGGACACCTCTCACTAGATCAGGTTGCTCAAAGCCCTATCCAACCTGGACTTGAACATCACTAGGTTTGTAACATCCACAATCTCCCTGAAAAACCTGTTCCAGTGTCTCACCACGCTCACAGTAAAGAATTTCTTCCTAATATCCAGCCTAAATTTCGCCTCTTTCAGTTTGTACCCATTACTCCTTATCCTATCACTACCATTCCTTATGAGGTGTCCCTCTCTGACTTCTCTGTAGGCTCCCTTCAGACACTGGAAGGTTGCTATGAGTTCTCCACACAACCCTCTCTTCTCCAGAATGAGCAGACCCAACTTTCTCAGCCTGCCTTTCTAGGAGAGATGCTCCAGTCTTCTTATTAAGTTCTTGGCCCACCTCTGGACTTGCTCCAGCATTTCCATGTCCTTCTTATGTTGGGGACCCCAAAACTGCATACAGTACTCCAGACAGGGTCCTACAAGAGCAGAGGGAGAGAATCACCTCCCTCAACTTGCTGTTCAAGCTGCTTTTGATGCACCCCAGGACATGACTGACACTTTCTGGGCTGCGAGTGCATAGTTAATGTTGAGTTTTTTACCAGGGACTCACAGGTCCTTCTCCATATAAAGTATCTTTGCATTTTTCAAGACAGTACCCATGTTTCATTCTTTTGAGCTCACTTGGTTGATTGCAACTACAGAGGAAATTGTTTTGATACTGGGGGCTTTACTGTAGAAAAGTTAAGCTCATTCAGGGAATATAAGTTTTTCTGCCACTTCCAGCAAGATACTCTGGCTTTCTGAGGGACAGATGCCATTGCTTTCATTTCTCCATCTGTCTGCATGGTGGTGTAAGGTTTCCTTTGATCCTAGTCCTGGAAAGCTTCGAGAGTTACAGCAAGTGCTGGGAACAAGTAGGCATTTCAGTGAGAAATACAGAAAATCTCCCTGTGGAGGAGCCATCCCCAGCCTTCATCACTGGGGAGGTGCAGGAAATCTCTGCCAAGCTGTGAGAATGGGAACCATCCAAATTTACACTGCCATTACTGTATGTTCTTCAGAGCACTGGCCATTTTCTTTTCACTTAACATCTTTCAACTGGCTGAAAATTACAACCATCTCAGTATATAATTAGTATGCCCCTACAAACACCATGCATGGTTTAAAAACTCCTTCAAGTTCTCATGCTACAGCAGAAATATCCTGTAAGGGTGAGTGAAAGGGTTACTTTTATACCAGAGGATGAACATGCCCTGCACTCCCACATCTGTAAGTGTGGAGACAAGGCTTACATGGAGTAAAGCAGGTCCCCAAGGGGCTGTGAGAACTGAAGTTGTTCAGCCTGGATAAGAGAAGGCTCTGGGGAGACCTTAGAGCAGCCTTCCAGTACCTTATGGGGGCTACAAGAAAGATGGAGAGGGATTTTTTTACAAGAGCATGTAGTGATTGGACAAGGGGTAATGGCTTTAAACCGAAGGAGGTCAGGTTTAGATTAGCTATTAGGAAAAAATTCTTTACTGTGAGGGTAGTGAGGCACTAAAACAGGTTGCCCAAGAGGCTGTGGATACACCGTCCCTGGAACTGTTCAAGGCCAGGCTGGATGGGGCTTTGAGCAACCTGGTCTAGACGAAGGTGTTCCTGCTTATGGTAAGGGGGTTGGAAGTAGATGATCTTTAAGGTCCTTTCCAACCTGAACCACTCTATGATTCTATGACCCTGCCTGGCCATCTCTGCCAACCCTTTAGGGCATCAGCAAAATGGCTATTGAAATGTTTTGTGACCATTAAAATGCACATGTTGTACTGTCCACTTTCATGAAAGGGCTTCTATAAGAATCAAAAGCATTAAAATCTCTCCCAGGTGCACACATTTTTATCAGACCAACAGAAGGAATGTGCTATGTAGTGTTGAGGGATATCTTTTTAAACTGCAAACCCAAACTTTACGTACTATTGTACAAACCTTGCCATTAAGTGAAAAACTACATCTGTATGTTATGATACAATTTTATTAGTGGGTGTTGACATGAAGTTTAAGCCTTCTTTATTGGAGTAATATGTGGGATTATGTGCAACACATGTAGTAATCAGTGGGGTTTTTAAAATTCATCGCATTATTCTTATTCTGTTAAACAGCCACAGGTTTCCCAGCTAATTGTGAGTATTTTCTTTTTAAGTCATGAATTTTAGACAGTGGGGGCTGCCTTATTCTATTGTAATAACTCTTTGAGCCCTCATCACTGCTTTGCACTGGGACCCAGGAAGCAGCTCAGAATTTCAGAGGTCTTTGCCCTCTAATACCAACTGCCCTGGAAAGCCCCAGCACAGTGCCCATAATGGAGAGGTGGTTTATAAGCTGTGCTGGATAGAGATGCACTTCTCACTAAATGCTGCACAAACCATCACTGGCCGTTGTTGACCTCAGTCACAGAATGGGTCAGGTTGGAAGGGACCACTGGAGATCATCTAGTCCATCCTCCCTGCTCAGGGAGGGTACCACAGAGCACATTACTTGGGTTTGTGTCCAGAAGGCTTTTTAGTATCTCCAAAGAAGGAGACTACATAACCTCTCTAGGTAGCGTGTTCCAGTTCTCTGTCATTCTCACAGTAAAGAAGTTCTTCCTCATATTCAGGTGGATTTCCTGTGCATCACTTTCTTCCCATTGCCTCTCATCCCATGGTCCAGCACCAAGAAGATCCTGGCTCCATCCTCCTGACACTCTCCCTTCAAACACTTGTATACAATGAGTATCTGCCCTTTCATACTCCCCTTCTCCAGGCTAAAAAGGCCCAGCTCCTTCAGTCTTTACTCTTAACTGAAGTGCTCCAGTCCCCTAATCATTTCTGTATCCCTTCGCTAGAGCTGCTCCAGGATCTCCACATCTCTCTTGCACTGAGGAGCCCAGAACTGGACGCAGCTTCAGATGCAGCCTCATTAGGGCTGCGTAGAGGAGCAGGATCACCCCAGGACACCCTTGGCCTTCTTGGCCACAAGGGCACTGCTGGCTCACAGACAGCTTGTTTTCCACTAGGACTCCCCAGTCCTTCTCCACAGACCTGCTTCCCAGCAGATCAGACCCCAACCTGTGCTGGTGTGGAGGGTTACTACTCCCCAGGTGCTGAACTTTATACTTGCCTTCATTGAATTTCACAAGCTCTGCCCATCTCTCCAACCTGTCAAGGCCTTCCTAAATAGCAGCACAGCACTCTGGGGTATCGGCCACTCCTTTCAGCTTTCTATCATCAACAAACTTGCCAACAAGGCATCTGTCCCTTTATCAAAGTCACTGATGAAGAAGTTAGACAATACTGGATACAATATTGACCCTTGGGGAACACCATGAGCTACAGGACTTCAGCTTGACCCTGTGCCACTGATCACAACCCTCTGAGCTCTGCTGTTCACACAGTTTTCAAACCATCATCCAGACATGATGTTGAGCTAAATAACCTGAATGCCTGCTGCTCTCACATTCAGGAGAGAGATGCAGAGGAAGGCAGTAGAACTCAGTGGCCCTCCCACTGCCTATCAGTCCCATGTACCCTCCATCCTCCCACTGTCTTGCATATGGGGAAGACTCCCCAGAACCCCTTTATGCCCCATCTGAAGTTGTACTTTTATTTCTAATATTTTCTTTTCCACTGTTGCAAGGGGGCCAAAGCCAACTTTGGCCAAGGTTGCTCCAGTGTTGGCATTTGCAGATCCCATGCAACTTTACATCTGCTTCCATCTTCACTAGAGCGACCTATTGAGGTTGGTTCCTGGTACTTCATGTCCTGGGAACAAGTCAGTAACCACCACTGACTCAGATGAGCACAGGAATATTTTCTTGTTACTGACACTTTTTCTTTCCCCCCTGCTTCTTGTAGGTGACTCTTTCCCTTCTCCAGCATCTTCTGTGTCCTGCCCCTGGTGTTTGTATGTGTTGTGGGGCTCTGGTAAGGGCAAGTGCAGAGAGGGGGAAAAAAAGGAAATTTTGAGGAAGGAATGGATTTTAACTAGAGTTAGAAGGAAATCAGAGGCACTGGCATTGTGTCTCTCCCTGTAGGATAAAGCTGCAGAAGTGAGTTGGAACCAGGTGGAAACGGACACTGCTTTGTCCCCTTCCCAGAACGTTTTGCTGGGAGGAGCTGGAGAAGCATCATGGGCAGACTAGCAGAGGGACCAGGTACTGAGGCTCAGGGGCATGAGGCCAAGCTGACTAGGCAGCTCTGGGACCAGCCCATAACCCTGCATGGCTGCTGCCCCGCATCACTTCAGCAAGGACCACTGCTGCCTCACCCCAAATCTGGGCAGAGATGTTGGTGATCAAGAATGTGTCCCTGTGGCTATGAATAAAACTTCAGCTGTGTGTCATTTAGAAAGACCCTAATTTTAGCTAGCTCAGCACAGCATTGAGCTGCATGTCACTGAGGTGCCCCAGCATACTTTGAGGGCAGCACTTGTGCTCTTTTCCTTGGGCAAACGAGGTGTATTACGGGTTTTCGTTTTCCGCTGGAGGCTAGGAATGCAAGAGGAAGAGAAAGAGAGAAGTGTTTTCTTACAGGGACAGGGTTAAGAGAGCATCGGCGATGGGACCAGCCTCCCGGCGCAACCAGCTCCAGCAAGCCCGTGGTGTTTGGGTTGTCCGGGCGCCCGTGATGGCTCCAATGTGCGCGCAGTATGACAGATGACCTATTGAAATAATTTCGGAGCAGTGCTGGGGTTGCCAGGACAACCGGTGCTCCCTGGGCCTGCGCCTGGCCATGTGACGGCCGCCTTGACGTCAGCTGGAGGCTGAGCCTGCGGTCCCGGCCGCGCAGTCAAAGCCTTGTGAGAACCCGGTGGATGCTGGAGTCATCCCGACCGCCGCCGCCGCCGCTGCTGATTCTCAGGGGCTGCCAGAGCATGGACTATTAAAAACTTGCATTTCTGCAGTGTGAGGTAACCATTTGCTTTTCATTCTCATCAGGTTTGGATTTTTTTTCCTTTAAAAAAATTAGAATAGAAATCAGCTTATCGCGACTGGTATTTTTTTCACTTGTTTGTTTTGGCTGGAAGTTTGCCTTGATGAACAAACCCAGCACTATCAGATAAACGCAAAGCAGCTTCCAGTTACTAATTCTGTGAGCAGACAGCAAAACGGAGTTAAATTTAGATTAATGATCCATGAAAGCAGAATAAAATTATATTGTTCTCATTTGACACTTTAGGAATATAAGTGAACACAAGTAATCCTAGGCTAATGCATTTGGGAGTTAAAAGAAATGCTGTTTAGGTATTGTGTTGATTTCGGCATCCCGATAGCTTTTTTATACCTCTATGGGAAGCTGTTTTTTAATGCTGCCCAATTCAGGAGGTTTTGTATCCAGTGTATTCCGTGAGGGGGAAGCCCGCAGTCAACTCAGCCAGGAATTGCTTAAAATCCAACTCTCAAAGTTCGAGCATTTAAATCATCTTTGTTCACACGGAGTCGCTGAACCCCGCGCGCTCCCCGGGCTTTCTGCCTCTCTCGCGGGGCACGCGGCACTCTTGACTGTGTAGTGTTTACAGAGGAAGGATCAAGAGCTTCCTGAAAAATTATCTGAAATATGCCAAGAGAGCAGCATTGCTGCAACAGAGGCTTTTACCCTTTTTCTCACACGCACAGACAGAGCTTTTCTTTTCCTTTTTTTTTTTATTATGCACTGAGACCAGTTAGAATAGCTAAAACCAGAACTGCAGTGTGAGCAGCATGATTTTTCAATCATCACAGTGAATGAAAAATGAAATGCTATTTGGGTCTTTTTGTCAAAACAGGAGGGAGTTTGGGTCTGTTTCTGTATTGCACTTTCTCAGAGGTGGCTATTGTGGGGAAGGAGATCCCAGAGCTCCTGAAGTTTAGTGCCACAGGCTGTTTGTTTGTGTGGGAACATATAGATTCGTTTTAAGAACAGATTACAGCTGAAGCATCGTGTGCGTTGTTTCCTGGAAAAGAATGTTACATCGTTCTTATCTTCTCTAATTATATACTCCTTTTCCCTTCCTCTCAAAGTTCAAAGGGTTTACTGATAATGGTAATGATTCTTGTTAAAGCAGCTGCCTGTCTGAAACAATCATGGAGCTACAAAACAATTTGAAACACAGAGCAGTAAAAGATTAAAAAAAATTCTATTAAAATTATCCTAATGTTATCCAATGAAGCATAAGTAATTGTTTCAGAAAGGCAGCCAAGACAGACATTAAAACTGAAGGCACTTTGCTAAGGAAAATTATGGCTTAATGCTCTGGATTTCACTGCATTTGACATTCTTAGCAGAGCAACAAGGATAAATGCATCTGAAATCTTTAAACCATTTCACTTGACATTATCTCATCAGTTCTTTCCAATTCTCATGCCTAAAACATCAGTGTTTTGGGGGGCTGAGATACTACAATTTTTCTGTATTAAATTCTTCACCTGATGCTGCTGCATCAGTGCATGAGGAATCTTGACTGACTCCTCATGGGTGACTCTAACTAAGGTTTACATGAGCCTTGCAGCCTCTGTGAGGAGGTGCTACAGTACCCTATGTGCAGCCTTCCCACAGGCAGTGGGGCTCTCGGTGTCCTTGCCCAGGTGACCCACTTGGGCTAAGCTGGGCATGGCTGCCCCTCACCCAATGAAGGGAGCTGTGTTTCATCCGATGTCAGACCATCCCACTCCACCGGTATGTGAGTTCCCCCGGACTCTAGTCGGCAGGGTAGGAGGAAAGGGCAGGGAGAGGCGGTCCATGCTACCCATTACCCTCTGAAGTCTGCTTGCTCACCAGCTTATACTGGTGGGGCAAGTCCAGCGAGGGACTGAGGCATGGAGCATGGGGACAGATTTGAGCTGAGTGGCACCTCCCATTCAAGAAAAGTCATTCACACTCACATTTGAAGAGTTTGAATCCATGTATAGCTGCAGTCATCTGCCAGGTTTGACTTGAGTCAGCAGTGTGGCAATAATGCTCGCTCTACTGGGGCTTGTCCTCTTTCATTTAGAGTGGAATACAGTGTCCTGTAGCATTTGGTGCCTTGAAAACACCTGCAAGAGGAAATATAATTGATTCAACTTTTGCTCAAGAGGTACTCATTAGAAATATTTTTAAAATAGGGTCTTCATCTCCGATAGAATGAACGTAATCCTGCTTTAGTGGTGTTGAACAAGGCTTCAAAAGATTCTAACTTGACCTGACAGAGGAGGAAGATACACTGCTTCATGTTTTATCAGAAGAGTCCCGGACATGTTGTGGCAAGAGATCTGAGAGACAATGTTACAGGGGAAGCTGGTGGGTGCCACTGAGGTTGCACAGGGGTGCGTCCTGCTGTGCACATGGAGTCCTTGCACCCCGGGTGCTCCCCGAGCCTTCTGCCCCTCTTCTGGGGCATATGACACTCTTGACTGTATAGTGCTTACTGAAGGAAGGATCAAGAGCTTCCTGAAAAATTATCTGAAATATGCCAAGAGAGCAGCATTGCTGTAACACAGGCTTTTACCCTTTTTCTTGCATACATACAAAGAGACACCTCTGTTTCCTCTTGATGAGTCTTTGAGGGCTTTGGGCATGCTGTCAGTCCAGGAGATGAGGATGGATAAGCTGCAGGCAGGCAGACACACAGGCAACACCATAGTCTGCACCTGGAGAAGGCACAGGTCCGTGCTCAGGAGAAGGGCAGGGAAAGGTATGTGAGAGTCATCCTGGAGAGGCGTGCCTCTGCTTCATGATTTAAAGCTCTCATTTTTGCTGGTCAGTGAAAACCTTTGTACCAAACCTTTTGACAAGCACTCGGATTTTACCTTGGGAGTATATGAGGTTGCCAGGCAGGGTCATGCCAAGCATCCTGCTGTCTGTGCCCTGCCACGGTTTCACCCACTATGAGAAAAGAACAAACAGTCTATAGGTTTCTTCCCACCACTGAGAGAGGGGAAAGGCGGCTGCAGCCCATCCCTCACCTTCTGCCTAACACCACAACCATGACAATCCCAGATTACTTGAACTCAAAAACCTCTGACATAGAGGGGAAAAACATGAGATGCACATGGGCTTGGCAACATTCCACCTTCCTCTAGGGAGGCTAGACTGACCCTCATACCTCCCATCATCCTTCATGTTGTTTGCAAATGTCACTCCCTTTCACACACCCACGGAGGAAATTATCTCTTCTGACAGTCTCCTTGTCCATGGCAAAGGACGAGCAGACCAGCAGTTCTTGAGGAATTGGAGGACTTCACCTTAGGAGAAACCTTTGGCAAAGAGTAGGGCTGAGATCTCAAATCACTTCTCACACAACTGGATACAGCAGCGAAATTAGAAACACGTGGGAGCTGTTGATGCCTCTTTGCCTCATAATAATAACAACACACTTGAGCCTTTAGTGTGCTGTACCTTGATCTGGTTGAGTTGATGGGCAATGGCAATCTAAATTTAGGCTAGAATCATAATAAAACCTAAAAAACCCTTGCAATGCAGAACACTTCTTGAATTTTTTCAAACGGAATGTGATTTTCCCCGTCCTTTTAAAGGTTCTAGCTATACTACCTAGATGATATTCGTGGAGGGTATAAAATCCTCTGGACAAGGAGGCAATTGTCAGACAGTGGGAACTGATGTTTCACTATGGAATTTTAGGATCTTAAATTACTCATTTGTTGGTTACAATTACTGAAATTGGTTCCCACTCTGCTACAAATCATTACATTGTGCTAATTTAATGCATCAACATTAGCAACAACTACTTTAAATGGTAGCTGAGCTGCGCTAGATATTTGGCATTTTAGCCAACAGTTGCTTTTCCAATTAAATACAGATGCCATGCATAGGGTAATCTGAATGCAAACCAGAAGTTGACCTGGCTGTTGGTTCCAAGCTAAAGAAACAAAAATCCTAACTCTGGAATGTTTTTGGTAATCATATTTTAGAAATAATCTTCCATGGTGAGCCAAAATTATGCAGACAGTTATAGTCAGATAACAGTTTAAAAAATAGACTATTTTTGGCTGCACTTTTGGTGCTGTTAAATTTATCTTCTTAAATGGCAGGGAGTATGAGTTGAGGTTTGAGAAACAGTAATTTTGTAATTATTTTATATGGATCGAATTATTCTGTCATCAAATTTGCATTTCAGACAGCATTACTGTATGAAAATATAATTAGAAACTGTAATTCAGGAATTGCTGAATGTGATATTTCCCAGAGGGAGCACTGTGAAGAAGCTGCCCTCACTACAACTGTAGCAAATGTTGAAATCCTATAGGTGGAAAATGTGAAGGCTGAGTTGTAAAGTTCCTCTCCCTTCTGTGGTCTCCACATGCTGTCAACTTTCTGCCGAACTTCATTTTTTCGTAAGATTCATTTCCACAGAAACATCTGATCATTAAGAGCTGAAGGGCTCAGATCCTGTTCTGCTGAATTTCAGTCTGGCTGTGCTGATAGCTGCTGAATTGCTTTCAGCCACAAAATGACACTGAGATAATGTAAGGATCTGATTTACATGCAGAAAAGCCAAGAAGCTTGTCATTTGGTCTGAAATGCTGGTTTTAATTTGCTCAGCACCCGGAATTCCCAGCAGTGCCTCCTTTAACAGCAGAGCACTGGGCATGGGTCTCAGTTTAGCTCTGTTTCTCTTAGTTTGTAATTCAAGATTTTTCAATGTACATGTTCACAGTGTTGCGCAAAGTTTTAGCTGTATAAAGCTCACTGATGTGAATCCTTATGGGTTTTTTACTATTCTTGTTACTTATTCTTTGGCTTATCATAGACATACTAGCTAGAAACAAACAGATCATGCCTCTTTTAGTTGGGCTTGTGTTGATAAATCCCATCCACTTTTGTCTGACACTTTTTCGGAGAGCATCATCCTCAGCCAATTTTTCCCTCCACCTTGTTTGTGTATTGTGCAGGTCCCTGTGGGGAACCAAGCCTGTGAGGCACAAAGCAAAGCCAATGCTGGGAGGAGGCAGAAGTTGAGCATGGGACTTGATGCTTTGATGTCCCCATACATCTGTCACAGTCCTGCTGAGAGACGGTCACAGTGCTGCTCTAGAGGAAATGTCAGGACAGGAAAAGAAGTGTGGACCTGTGAACCCAGAACTGCATGGATAAATGGGCTGGCTGGTGACATGGTTCCCAGTGACTCAGGGACACTGTCACCCACAGTGCACTCTGAGGATCGAGACTGTTTTCCTGTGCCTGCCGAGGGCCACCTTCCTGCACCCTCTTGCACTAAGCCCTGCTATTTTTCCTGGGTGCTGGGAAGAACATCTGCCCCGTCACTTATATTTTGCACATCTTGCAAGCTGTGTCTGGTATTTGCAGCGTGAACACAGGGCAGGAGCTGCAGGGAATCACTGCAGATGACTATTTCTGCTAGGGATGGTGTAGTAAGCTAGCTTGGCTCTTCAGGGACAAGTGGTCTCACCTGGGGTGCAAGTGCTGGTTGGCAGGTGGGGCATGAACAGTTCCTGAGCATCACACCCTTAGAAAGCACATTTACTTAGAAACTGCGGGAGCATAAGGCAGCATTTCAACCAGCTTTGTCTGCACATGGGAGCTGAAAGGCTTTGAGACAGGTTTATGCCTGCCACATGTGTCACAAAGCCTCTTAGCCGTGTGCTGAATTTCATTGTCAAGAGCATGGGGCCAGAGCCATGCTGCCCAGCCACAGGGGCATGGTGGACCAGGAGGGATGGGACAAGGTGGGAAGGAGAGCCCTTGGCAGAACTGATGGGCTCCTGGCAGGATGCGGCCAGGACAGGCTGCTGTCATTGTTTCTGCACTGCTGTGTCTGCCCATTGAGGGACCTCTCGCAGCACTGTCCCGTGTCTCTGGGCGTCTGCAGAACAAGCCAGACAAGACGTGTGAAAGAGAGATATGTGAAGGAGTCAGGAGAGTGAAATATGCTTCCTACGTTAGCAGTAGTGCCCTGTTGTTTAGCTGCTGTGTAATGTAACCCTGGCTTACAGGGCTACTCTCTGTAGGCACTGGTTCAAAGTAGGGCTGGAGGAACACTGCATAGTCAGCCCTTGTGCAGTACCTGCTACTGGACAGAGACTTTGTCTTTAATAGTTTCATGCTTATTCTCATATTGTGGAAGAGATCAGGTTTTGGAGACACGTAAGATTATGTTTATGGAGGTTTTAATAGACAAACAGACCAGGTAGTTTAGAGGCTATCACTCAAGAGAAGACAAGTTACAGCTGAGGAAGATCAGAGTTAGTTTCTTCCTTATCAAATTCCCTTGGTCCTAGAGCAGAGAGATAGAGTCTCTGATTATGCCTCCCACAACCTTTCTGTGTCTCCTCCAGGACTGAAAACACACAGTGGATCCAGCTTATTTGAAGTGCCTAACTTAAGCTGAATAACACTCAAAGAGACTTAATGAAAAAACTGAGCTCCAAGAATCTTTAAAGAAAATACTCTGCTCATGTTATGTGCATGTTCCTAGTCACAAATCCAAGATACCAGGGGGAAGCGAGCACAAAGCCGTTGATTATTTCCACAACTGCTATGTGCTTCCTATCACAACAGTATTCTTTTGTAAAGAATGGCAGCATGATTGCAAAGTCCTCTTTAGCCTTACCGTCCTAGCCAGCCCAGGTCCAATTAGAGCAATTATATCTCAGCAGAAGCACTGTCTGTTGTCCTGTGGACCTGTCTGTCAAGTGTCCTATTCATGGCTGTTTATCTTGTGTGAGCCTTTCCACATGAAGTCATTCTGACCCAACTGAAACCGTCCCATCAGAAAGGTACCCTGCGTTTTTGTAGACTTATTTCACAGGCTGATGTGAAAAAGAAGAGTGCAGAATTACAGCTGGCCAAGGATATATCTTTGAGTCTAGCCACGTTCTCCTCATGCTTGAGCATTATTGCTGATTTGACACAGCACACAGCTTTCACTTTCAATTATTTCACTTCACCCTTCATTTTCAATCACTTTACTGATAAAAATTGAGAATATTATCAGAATTCCCAGCTCTTCCTTGCCATATTAGAGGGTTTCCTTAATCAAAATCCCCAGTGTGAGTTGCAAGGCATGTAATGTTTCATGGCACATGATATTAAACCAGTTACAGAGCTCTGAGGTCTGTGTGGAACTCCCTGGTCTTCGTGTTGTTGAAAAGCTGCTTGGTAGTGGGAACTTCTGTTTTGCTTTGCTTCTGCTGTCAGAGACTGATGAAGGAGCTGAGTGACTCCTACCAAGGAAGTCCCCCTTGTCACCGCTAAGACAAAGGCTAAGAAGCAGAGCTTAGTGAAAGGCAGAAGTGCTGGGACTTGGGAAGGTCATGGGCAATGCAAAGAGGAACTCTTCTCTTTCTGAACAAAAAATAGATTTTTATTTTCTCATACTTCTCTTGGAAAGGAAAAAGGGGAGCAGTGTTTAGAGTCTTCTTTCTGAAACAAAATTAAGTCCTTTCTGACAATTCATAAGTGAGATTGCCTGTAAAAGAGCAGCCACTGTCCCTGCTGCTGGCTGTGTGGCATCCATGGGAGTTTTGGTCAACATGCACAGCAGCACTCAGGCAGAATAAGATCACTTTAGGAACTGAAAACATGAACTCACACCTCAGTCATTCTTCGTCCAGCCTCGTCAGGGCAGTGGCTCCACCACATTTGTTTCCTACTTTGCCTGTCTTCTGCTAGGTTTTAGCCCACAAGGGAAGGTGTCTGGTTGCTTTCGTCAGGAGGAACCGCAGAGCTGCCTGCAGTGGTGGTCCAGACGTCACCCATGGCTTTCCTTGGCACAGGATGCTGGAGGCAGGAGAGTTATGCCAGCACTGACCAGGGCTGCAAAGAGACCTTGCAGATCTGGTTGCACTAGTGGCAAGAGTAAATTAGAGTTGAAACAGCAATATAATATGCTCCACAGCAGCTCCATGGGGGTCTTGGTGAATTCATTTAAGATAAGTTTATACTGTTTACCTGGATCTGCAACCTTGGCAGATTCGTTTTCTTTTCTTGCAGCAATGGCGTTTTCTCTGAGAACCAGGGGCAGTGAGCTGCAGTGCAGGGTCAGACCCCTCCACTCACCATGAACACATAATGCTTGTGATTGTTCAGTTAGAAAAATACAATTCTTTCAGGGGGACAAAAGGTGATGGAAGCAGGGTGACTGCTTGTCTGACTTTTGCTCTTTTTGTTAAAGCCTTGGATCCTTGCAGAACCCCCCACCTCAATGCAGAGTGTCTGAGTAGAAACTGAAGTGTATTTCACTATTAGTTCACGATGTGCCGGTTATTAGCAGGCCATGGCATTGCTCCTGTACTGAGAGTCTGTAGTAGAGCACACCTTTCCTGTGTGCTTCTCCCACTGTGCTTGTGGATGGCACACCAAGCAGGGTGGTGGAGAGGCAGTTGGGAGTTACAGAGTTAAAACAAACCATGGTTACCAATTTGAGACATTTTCAAAAATAGCAGCTTTTCTTTTGTTTGCTGAATTCCCCATGCTTTTACAGTGCTGTTCCCATTATTCATCTCTTTCCCAAAATAACATTTTTCAGCAGAGGAATGGCTTGAGTAGGGAGAGGAGGAGATCTGCAGCCCGAGTGGGACAGCTGCATGTTCCTGTGCCTACAACAAGGAGTATTTCAGTCTTGCAGGCAATTTCGCTTCCTCAGTGATGAGCCTGGTAATTCCTTCCTGATAGCCTCCAGCAGTGCTTCTTGGGGGCAAGCTTCAGGCTTGCACAGCTTGAAGCTGCTCTTGCAGAGAAACATTTATTATTTTTCTTTCAAATGGAAAGCCTGAACATGTCTGAATGTTCAGATTCCAGCTACAGGCAGATATGCTCATGGCCAGTGAGGTGGGAAGGTTCCTTCCAGACATCATGCTGTCCAGCATTTTTGTAGCTCAACTTGACCAGAAGCATCTCCTGCTGGTGGATGCTTCTTTGAAGGAGAAGGAGGGGGTGCTTTGGGGAAAATAAGCTCAAGGCAGCCTGGCCCCAGGACCTGTGACAGGCAAATCCCACAGAGCCAAGATGCAGCTCCAGCCCTTGTATGTCCCATTCTTGAAAGTTGTCTTGGGAAAGCAGCTGCTCTTGAGGGGCTTCCTGACAGCAGCCACCAGTGCTGGCCAGGGACACCCCTCACTCATCCCTCACAACCAGGCATGCAGCCAAACACAAATGCCCTGAGCTCCAGAAATGGGTGCCAGCAGACTTCCCCTGAGGCTGTAGGAGGGATGGTAGAAAAGAAGTCCTGGGAGGAATTAAAAACTAAATGCTCATGGCAGCAGCTTGCTGTCACCACATCCCAACAGTTCACCTTCACTGTGGCTGGCCACGTGCCCAAGCAATGAGCAGGAGCAGAAGAGCATCCCAATCTCAGTGCCCTCACTGGAGATCAGCCAGCTCTCCTGTGGCCCTTGTGGATGGATGAGGATGAGCTGCTCCTGGCTGCATGTACGCAGAACCCACCAGAGCCAGCAGCAGGTGCCTCTGTGGAAATCCCCAGAGCCATAGTGAGTCACATGCCCATTGGACAGATGCTGCTGTCCAAGTATGGGGTGCTAGAGAGCTGAACCACAGCCCTCTCTCTAGTCTGAGGCCAGGAATGACCCTAGCAGCAGGCTTGCTTAGTGAGGGTAGAGGATGATTCCACAGGGGCTGGCATTTGGGATGCAAGAGTCAAGCCTACCAATATGGGGATACAAGGACTGAGCCCTCACAGAGACATTTTGTCTTCCTTGGCATCCAGTCTAGCTCCTTGGTATCAAATGTCCTGAAGCCTCTTCAGAGCCCCAGAAAGCCCATCACTGAGCCCAAGGCCAGTTGCAGGCCATGTCCCAGATTATTAGATCTAGTTCATAATCCCCTCTCAATATTTCCCACTAGGTATGAGTTTGCTTCCCCCAAACCTTAGTATTTCTTATTTTGGCATTAACATTCAAAGAGGTGACAAGCTATCCAGTTTCCTGTGATAATGGCTGTTTCTGTACTACGACTGCTGTCTGTGCCCATACTACATGAAAAAGGGAGCAACCCCAGCACCAGAGCTCAGTATTAGAAACTGGTCTTGGTCTGGAGGGGTCTGTATCCCAGTTAGGTCTCAGCCAATTCATATCCTCCAAAGCTGTGCCACTGGGCCTGTTCCATGGGGTAAATGGCACACAGTCACTCTTGAGGAGAGTGCAGAGTTCAATAGCTGAGGGAACTTCTGTTCCAGCTGGCCCCCATGCTGAGGAATGCACCCAAATGCATTGACTTTATTAGTCACAGGTGATGTAGTAAATGTCATCATGTATAATTGGGTGAGAATCCTGGAGGGGAAAAAGAGCCTTAAGAACAGAAAAGTGTTTTTTTTTCTGAAGCCCAAGTCTAGGTAGAGCTCATGAACTTCAAGCTCTTGCTGCAGCCACCAGCAGGAAACCAGTCCACTGGAGGATGACAAAAAGGCTGGCAGCTCTAGTCTGTCAAACAAAGCAGTGGGGCTCTGATAGGACCAAAGTGAAGGAAGTAATAAACGTGGCTGGAAAGAAGGATAAAGAAAAAACCTTCGTTCTACGGAGAAACAGGCTCCCTACTCATCTGCCTATACGGAGAGACATTACCAGGTACACTGTTGATGTGACTCTTTGAAAAGTCTGGGTTTACTGCTGAATTCATGTTGTTCCTTGGTACACACACTTCCCCCTGTGTGTTCATTTTAAATACTTTTCTAGTTTGCAATCCATTTATTTTTCAGATGTGAAAATTTCAGAGGTCAGTATCCAGTACTATACCCCTTCTGCTCTGCAATTTCTCCAGAATGAATAAATTGCTATTATCTGTATTAACGTTCTGAATGAGAGACCAATGTGATCCACTTTTCTAGTGGTGTGTCATGCCAAATATCTCATTTCTAAACCCTCCCTTGTCTAAAGTGAGCACTGTGCACTGCACAGTGCCTCACCCAGATCCCTGGGGGGCTGCCCAGCCCCATGCACAGTGCTGCCTCTGCCGCACAGCACTGCCCAGTGTTTCATGTTTCACTCTGCAAAGAGCAAAGTGAGTCCAGGTGCTCCCTTCATGAAACTTCAGGGTTGAAAGAGGCCAAAAGCAAAGGAGGTATCTGACTGCAGTTTTCTACCAGTGCTTTTAGTTTTGTTGATTTCAACCTTAATGGTTTTGACATTGGAGCATGATGTCAGTAGGGTTTGAGAGACAGGGGAGCATTTACCTATCTCCTTGCCTGCAGATTTTGAGGTAGATTTGATTGTTTAAATTACTTCCTCAGTTAGACGTGAAGTGTTTTCCACTTTCCTTGGATTACCCAGTCAGGTCCAGCTGCCCATGCCTCTATTCTGGTGCAGCAGCCTCCTGTCTTTGGAGACATCACTGGTCATACAGCGGTGGGACGGGACTTGCCTTCCACTTTCCTACCTGCTGGAAATGCAGCTCATTTATCAGATGCCAAGCAGAGATAGGCTATGTCGCTTGGTAGATGGGAAAATGTGTCACTGGGATTATTTAGGTGGAGGGCCTCATTGAAACCCCTCCATGGATTCACTTGCAGCCGCAAGCAAATCACTTAGTGTCAGTGGCTGTCCTGGTTGGATGAATGTGACCACAACTACAGTGTCTTGGCAGGTGCTTTCACTGAAGCCATCACACGGAACTCTGATATTATTTGCAGATTTACATCAAAGTCCTGCAGATCATGAGGATATTGGCTGTAAACTTTTGAACAGTGGTGTTTTAGCAAGGCAGGATCCCAGCTTGTGGTAAAGCAGGACTTGGGCATGACTGCGTGATGAAAGCATAAAGCTTTCCTCTTTCACTTGTGAACAGGGGCTGCTTATATTGCTCCTAATAATATAGGAGATTTAGGAAGACTAGCATTGTGATATTTTTTCAGAGTCGTTGAACATGTTTTAATCCTTATTAGCCTTGAGCACTTGGCTCCCAGTGAACTCGTGGAAGGATAGGTATAATTAAAGATCTGTCTTGCACAGCCTGCTGTGCATTTATGGCTCCACAACTGCTCTCGGTAGCGAAACAGAAATATGTCTTTCAAAAGAAAGCTCAACAACAGGAAATACTTTTTTCACAAATATGAATACAAGGGTTTTTTTTTTCAAAGAAGCATCAGATAAAAGCAAAAGATTTCTTAAATTCCTAGTTCCACTAAGCACCTGGCTGTAATCCACAATTCCTTGACTTTGTTAATTTTTTAACTCAAATGTGATCCTATTTTAAGGCACTGTTTCTTCTGGTAATAAAAGTCTATTCACCCATCTGTGTCTTTCATCAGTGTTTGCATTTATTGTTCTGTGTCATATTTTGCATTTCTTTTCAATCTTTCCACTGAAGAATCAGGGTTGTCCGAATTGCTGCTACTCTATTGGACATAACTCCCTACTCTGCTATTTAATGTTGAGTACCTCATTCTGCTGGTGGGAAATTTTGATCAAGATTTCACAAAGTGCTAACTTCATCTGCACAGACAATACAGTGACAGGTTTTCTTCCCAGTCATTACTGAGATCCCCCGCCACATGCATTGCAGAGGTTTATGATCGCTGCCTCTCAGGTGTCTGGCACAAATGGGAGTGGCACTGTTGTGGGACATGCTCGTTACTTCAGGCATTAGCCTTGAGTAGTGCTGGGTAATTGCATAGTTTGTCATGTCTGTTTAAGTGCATTATTCCTGAAACTGCTCCTCCTCCAATCAATAAAAGACTCGATAAAATTGTATAAACATATTAAGAAAAATGCGTTTTACTCAAGTAATCTTTATTGCATTTCATTATAAACCACTGAATCTAATATACAAAGAAGATCACTTTAATTATAAGTGAACAAAAGAAAGATCTACTCTATGTTTCCACTAGGCAACTATCAGCAACATGCACCTTCTCCATCTAATGTGGTTACATGAAGTAATGAGGTTTGGTAGTTCTAATGGGAACAGCAGTTAACAGTATTACGCCCAAGAGAAACTGACATCAGATGGATTTGTGGGGTACTGTGGCGTCTGTTCTCAGCAGTTTTTTCTTGTGCTGAAGAAACTCATGAGATAGCCAAAAGTGGGCACAGGGTTCAGATGATGGGCTGTTGATCTCCCTATCTCGTGTCTATCCAGTTTCACTGCACTCAGTGCTGCCCTCTGGAAGTTCATCAGATAGCAGAGAACTGTGGTGGGCCTCTGCTTGCAGACCCATGCATGGCTGGGTTTTGTTTTACAAGGTGGGGCAACTTTTGGCACCATTTCCTGTTTTGTACTTTACTAGCATTTCAAATCCTGAGCAGGCAATTTTCAGAGGAGGAAAAGGAAAAGCTCAGTTAAAGGTGGTGTCCTAGAGCAAGAGCTCCCTGATTGTTCTTCCCTGTTAAGTGGACATCTGACAACTGAGTGAAAGTTTGATAAGCAGAGGGATTCCTCCATGTCTATTATGGTGTGGCCTGGGAGGGAGCATGGTGCCTTCCCACTGTCACAGCCGAGACACTCCTGGGCATGCCCTGGGGCAGAAGGATGGCTGTCAGGAGGTTTAAATGCCTACAGCCTCTGGGCCCCATAGGGTCAAGAAGAGCCTGATTGAGAATGTGTTCTGTTCCATCCCTCTGTGAGTCTCTGCCAACTCAGGAACCTTGAAAACTGACCCCAACTGGTACAGGAGCACAGGACCAGGTGATACAAAAAGCCACAGAGAGAAAGAAGTCCTTTCCTCCCTCTCCCTGTGCATCAGTTGAGTCAACACTGACATGCAGCTGTCAACCAGTAATCTTTGTGGTCAGAAGTCTTCAGATGAAAAAAAATATATAGTATTAATAAATTACTGTGTTCCCTAGAGGAGAAGAAGGGATCACAATAAGGAAGTAAAACTTTATAGGAAGCGTGAATTACTCCATCAGTACTGAATAGAGACCAGGCACATAATTCACTTTTAGAGAAAATGAAAAATTTACCATTTCATGATTTGGACAACATAGTCTGCTAATTCTCTTGACTCCAAGGTTAAGCCCAACCAGCTGTGAATTTTACTGAGGTTACTAGTAAATCTTAATTTCAATTATTTTTTTTGCAATGATCGTATTGCTGGTCTCAGTGATGTCTGATGCTTGAACTGACAGAGCTGGCCAGTTTTCCTGACCTGTCTGCTGTGTTCTGGCAGTTGCTCCGCTGCTTGCATAAACCTCCAATCAGATTCCTGCCCCTCCCCATCACTGATGTGCAGTGATGGGTGATTACATACTGCAGAGGAAGACAGAGATATCACAAATGTGTTTACTTAATGTCACTGCCTTTGGCTCTCCTCTTGGTGGTCATCTGTGCCAGAAAGGCTCTGCCCACTCTTAGAAGCACACTTGTTTTTTTAGATGCTGTTTCTCTTCCAGAAGAAGGCAGGACAGTAGGGGACCTCCTGACTCCTCCATTCCACTGCAAGGATCTGTGTCATATAGACCCTATTTGTGGATTTTTCAAAATGCATTTTCACATGAGCTAGGCTGTTTTTCTTGTGATCTTTGAAGAAGGCTGTTCCACAGACTTTGCTGCTCCAGTGGTTTGAGATTTGCTTCTCATTCCCAGCCAAAATTTATTATGGCTAGTTTATACCCATTTGTTCTTGTGCCAGCATTGTCCTTCAGTTTAAACAGTTTTTCTCCTTCCCTAGTGTTTACCCCCTCTGATGTATTTATAGACTACAACCATATCCCCTCTTGGCCTTTCTTTAGCTAGGCTAAACAGCTGAGTGCCTCTGGTCTCCTTTGAGAGCACAGGCTTTCCATTCCCTTATTTGGCTTACTAGCCCTACTCTGTAGCCACTGTGACCCGAAATCCCTTTTCCTCAGCATGCTTTCCTGGCCATGTACTACAGTAATACAGGTGAACCCTCATATTTCCAAAATCTGCTGTGTTTTTATTAATAGTATTGGTGCTTCACCCTCCCTGGACTCACCAGATTAGTCTCAGCAAGTTCACTAGAAAGCATCACTTTTCTCCTGCAGGACATGTCACATCGGGGCTTTCCTGTTATGACTATATAAGATCTCCAGCTCTTCCTCCTTCTTCATCATTTCTAGTTAATAGCATCAGTTCTTCTTACTGATCCCTTATACACTGCATTTTGCAGTAAGAAATTTCATCCCTTTCCACTACTCCAGTTCCAAAATTATCCCATTGTTCTTGTGTCCAGTTGTTGGTGCCTCTCACCTTTATGTCATCGGTAACTGCAGTGCTTTGTGATTATGCATCATGGTTATTAATGAAAATTTGCAACTACATCCATCCCAAGACTTATCTTGGAAAAGCTCTATCTAACCATCTTTCACACAAGATTTCCACTTTCATTTCAACCCAGGATCCTGAAGGAGGAAACATCTGCCTGACTCTGTCCAGCACATTCCCTAGAGGAATGGTTTGCTTTGATTTTAGTGAAGTGCTTTTGCATTAACATTTCTATATACATCCATGTATCTATTAAAAATGAGTGCTTATGTGCTGGTTCAAAAGCCAGTGCAGGCAGACTTTCTACAGGGTTTCCATATAAGGTCAGTTCTGCCAAGAAAACTTCAGTTCTAACCTCTAACATTTCTACAACTTTAGTCTGAGGTCTCTCTTCAGCAGCACTTGCCAATTGTGGTGCTCAAGTCATGGTGTTAGCAGATGTGTTTTGCTCTGCTTCAGTCTCACAGTGGGTTTTGAAGCCAAATTCAAGATTCAAATGACGACACTTATTTTTTAGACTTAGTACACATTTTTTTAATGGGA
This sequence comes from Sakesphorus luctuosus, assembly GCA_013396695.1. Classification (NCBI taxonomy): domain Eukaryota; kingdom Metazoa; phylum Chordata; class Aves; order Passeriformes; family Thamnophilidae; genus Sakesphorus; species Sakesphorus luctuosus. The sequence continues at coordinate 242,047 of VWZD01013617.1, forward strand.
ATTTGGAATGGGGTGAAAATTCTTTTGTGTTCTGGCCGGTGTCCCTCAGATATTGGCCTGCAGAAGAATAGCAAAAATTTTGTTTGTACCCTTTACATTGAAAATGTGTGAGACTATAAATATCTCGTAGTCTTAAAACATTCCTTCTAGTTGTTCAATTAAGACTGTGAGACTTCAACCTCTCCCTGTGATTCCTTACAAAGATCTGACTGTTTTCTCTTCTTCTTTGTGCCAAAGGGTTTAGAGACTTTTGGAGGAGGTAGTGACATACCACAAACCAAAGAACAGAGCTACTTCTCTTAGACTCAAAGAGAGCAGCAGAGAAGAAATAGAAGAAATCACTGAATATTTAGCTCCCCTTTTGATGACAGGAAAAGCAGTCTTTGTCCTCTTTTCCATCAACAGTTCAGATTTTGGATATCTCTCAATGTTATCAGCTAGTTCTTCTGAGTAAGTTGTATAAATGAGAACTGAATGAGAACTAGTTCCTTTAAAAAGAAGAGGAAAAAAGAAGGCAAAGAAGAGGAAAAAGCCTTCAGAAATATCGACTCAGTCAAGTTAAGCTTATTCACTGTGTTATAATTTAGCTTTTTTTAATGAACCTCAGAACATCGTCTGATGTAAAGAATAAACTTTCACCTTTGCATATTGAAGCCTGGCTGAAAAGCCTTCATGTAGTGCCTGTGTCTGAGATGTTGTAAAGCCAAGGACCAGTTACTCCTATGACACTCCAGACTTCATCATACTTGCTTGGTGGACTTGCTTATCCTGGATGCAGCTCTGAGAATTATTGATTTGAGGATTTGTCTGCTGAGTAATCAGGTAGAAAAGGCTTTATGTTGACATGAGGTTGCATTTTCCAGCTATTTTTGCTAAAATGAAGGAACATCAAGAAGAAATTATATAACTTAATCTGACTTCGTATGTTGAGCAAACTGAGACTGTGTTCTCCTTAAGTATTGTGAAACTGGCCTCTCATATTTTTGTTTCTGCCTGCCACCAATCCATGAATTTACAGTTTGCTCAGTCACTCTCTAGACTCCAGAGATGGTATTGACTAGATTTCCATAGCTTGTATAGACACAGTGCAATTTAGGTTTCTGAATCTGGAGTTTTCTGTAGGTAAGTAATGTGGAGAGTTTGATATTAAAACAATCTGCTCCTGAGGTGTTGTCAAAGGATGTAACCTGTTAAAAGTTGAGTCTAGATTCAAAGCATTCAGTGTGCACCTGCACACATGCTCTGACACAGTCTAGCTCCCTTGTTCTGTTCAGGCACAACCGAGGGCTGTGGGTGTAAATGCCCAGTGATGGATCCCTTCCATGAAGGAAGTTTCCTACTGATCCGAACCCAGAAAAGGGAACACTTTTGCTGGTCTCTGCCTCTCCTGTCAATACAGGACACAGGCTGAAGATGTACAGAGCCAGACAGCTGGGTCTCCAGTGTGTACAGAGCTCATGGTATCAGTAAGAGATGTCCCTGGGAGCTGCAGCCCACAAGCCAACCCACCGGCTAGTGCAGAGTCACAGCATACAGCCAGGTGCCTGGAGCCAAGTTTCTCCCCCTTTACTCCCTTCCCAGGGCATCATCTGTTGGATGTAGGAAGCATCCAAACCAAAAGCACAGGGACAAGACTGTACCAGTGGCACCTGCTTAGTGTCTCAAAGGGAAGACAGAATTCCTTGTATCTGACAATTGAGATGCAGACAGTCACTTTATTGATAGAATTAGTTCATATTCCAGTTCGTCATGTGTACGGATAATGCACTCTGAGATTAAGCTACTGTAGCAATGGATTTCCTAACCTAATTTTAAAAGATAAAAGCTCCAGTGAAGTGAGGCTTCATGGCCCACTCCACTCCATTCAATTTACAGTGCTTCAGAGGAGCAGTCAAGAAAGCCCTCCCTCAGTTTGCTGCTCTGCACCTCTGACCTCCTTCTCTGAAAGCCAAACTTCCAGGGAAGGAAATAGAGCAGCACTAAATCTCCCTTCCCTCTGGGTACCAGCATCTGCTGTTACTCTTTGCAGCTCACGTGAAAGGTCATACAGAGCAGGGCTTGGAGAAGCCCTTCATGTAAAATAAGGAGGAGTGCTGTCCTGCATCAGGAGAAGACCTGCTTCCCCTTGTCTCTGCCCTCCCCACTTCAGTTCCTGACCACCCTACTCTCCCTATGAGCTTTGGATAGTCACAAGCACTGCCAGTGCAGTACCTGGATCTTTGACATGTAAACAGTTGTAGCTTCTGAGTACTGATGGTACAGGAGATGCTGATTTCCACAGGCTATTGCAGCTCAGCAGCAGAAGGAGCACGGAAGTGCTGGGTAGGCAGCTCAGGGCTTTGTTCATGTTTTTGGGTGAGGGAGGGCTGAATGCACTGGACATCACGCAGGGTTGGATGGTGTCTGGGGATTGCTCAATACCCACAGGCCTGCTGTGGCAGCAGTTGAGGGACAGAGATTGCAGCCTATAAGGAAACCCCAAGAGCTGAGTGTTTTAGCCTGGACAGCAGCTTGCACTTCAGCAGTGGAACTGCTGAACTTGTTCATCTCTGCGGCCTCAGAGACGGGAATGGCTCTACCACAGTATGGTCAAGTCCCAGGGAACGAGGTGGCTGCATATGCGTGGGGCAGCTGTGCACAGAGACAGTCAGGTGTTCTGTGCTGCCCACCCCCTCAAGGCATCACGAGTCATAGAATCAGAAAACAGTTTGGGTTGGAAGAGACCTTTAAAGGTCATCTAGTCCAACCCCCCAAGTCTTAACTGGTCATTGATTTTCATTCATGATAGAGCTGCCTTGCATTGCTAGCGAGACCATAGTTTCTTATGCAACTTCACTGAATTAGATTTTTCATCTGCAGGGATGGCATTGTTAGAAACCACAGGCATGAAGCTCATGTAATGCTGGTGACTTAGCTTTATTTCTCTTTGCCATGATAGGGGAGTTTGCAAAGCTACGCCAAACCTCCCTGCGCAATTGGTTGTCTTCACATTTGAAAAGGCAGCATTTACATTGCAGGCTCCAGCAATGTGCTTGGAACATGCTAGTTTAATTTAATTTTAAATCATTGATTAGGACAAAAAGAAAACCATGTGTTAGCATGTTATCTTCCTGTATGAAAGCTAAAATGTACAATTCTCTGAACAGTGTGCTAAAAGCATCTATATTAAGGAGACAGTGGCATCTTGTTCACTTGGAAACCTGTAAGAAAAACATACATAGCTTCTATATTACCAAAATCCAAATAAATTAGTACTGTTTGTGCTGTTTGAGTGTTTACAGTGCAGTTCAAAGGGAAATCACACAAAAGAAGGTAACATATTCAGGCACTCCTGAACTGCCCATAATTGTTGCCAGCACAGAAAGCTGCAGCAACTTAATTTACTTGCATCAGCTTCACAGTTGGCCTCCAGCCAGCAGCTGAGGTTCACCCCAGTTCTAGATGTGAACCTCAGACAAGGTTTACAAGAAGCCTTCAAAATTACTAGTCTGTGGTTTCAGTAGGGTTCAGCAGCACCAGCTCCCTGGGCCTTCCTTTGACTGCTTATTTTCAGATCTTCATTTCACCATGCATATTTCAGAGGAGTGTTTGCAGTCTTTTTATGAACCACAGTTGATAATGGGCAGCTGAGTGGATAAATGTTTTTTGCCTGGATTCCTTGGCTGATATGCCCATGGCTAATAAGCTCCCATTTAAAATAGTTGTTACACAGGTGTTTAAAACACTCAGAGAAGTCCTTTCCTTCTGTGCTGGCTCTTGGCACAAGTGGTTCCAGTCATCCTGCACAGCTCCAGGATCTGGTTATCAGCTCTGTGCACAACACATCCATGTTATCCCCCTCCAACTCTGTCTCAGCTTATCATGCCCCTATCTGCTGTGATTTTTATTTTATTTGGCTTTCTTTGATTAATGAACTTCTTTCCTACTTGTATGTGCCTGAGGAGATGCAATGCCTGGTGGGATGAAAGGTGGAGTAGACTATCCAGGTGATTACCACAGGCAGGACAGTGTTAGAGGAGACACTAGAGGCAGTAGGTCAGTGAATAGGGTATGATAAGGCCAGATGTTCGTGAGGAATCTCATCAGTTTCTGTCAATTCTCCCTCAGCCAAGCCAAAGCATTCTCCAGGGTCAGTTCTTCAGGATCTTCCAGCAATGTGGCTTTTACCTGCTGGGCTTCACTCTGGTGTAAGCAGCTATCATTTCACTGATCTGAGGGAGGGAGATAGCTGCATGTTGGGGGAAGATCTGGCCTTATTCCATCATGCTGCATTGACATTTTCCACAAAAGCGTTTACCAGGAATTGTTCCAACCCCTAGCCAAAAAAGAGCAGTTTTTCTTCCTTCAAATAAGAGTGAATGTAGAATTTCAACTGCGTGTATGTATTCTTATACATATGGTAGTTTCTCACAATAAATGTGCCACATGGCATAGGATGAAATTATATTAGAGGGACCAGCACACACGTCAAAGCTTTGATTGTAAACTTAAAGATCAGAGAAGGAGATGAGCAATCTTTATGTCCAATTATAACTGCAGATATTTCTTTTTTCCTAAGCTAGTGTCTGTTACCATGGCCACAACCTTCAGAATTTTCTGGCTATTTTAAAGCCATTACTGGGAGTGGAAGAGCAGATGTTTAATTACATTCTTTTTATTCCATTCACTAGGTACAGCTGACATTTTAGTTCTTGTTAAAAAAAAATCCTTTTTTTATTGTTTGTCATTTTGTTAGAGAAAAATAGCAAGAAGTTAATTAATATGTGCCAGTATTCATTTTGTCTACAACTTCTAAATGGAGGTGAGGAAACCAGTTTCTTGACATTTTAAAGACTGAGTATTATATTGGTATTAGCAGCAGTCAGAGGAAGGTGAAAACCACACTGTAGAAAACAGACCAGTAGCTGCTAGTTGTTGTCCTGGCCACTGACAGTCCCAAAGGAATCAGTATTCAAACAACCTCTGATGTCTGCACACTTCCAGGGACAAATGGCTGCTGAGCAGGGACTTTTGGATGTTTGGCATCAGCATGTTTGGATGGAGGGTCCCTACTTCTCATCCCATTCTTACTTCTAGTGTCTAAACTTACTTGGATGTGTGTCTTGTAGCTCTGTCCCTGAGCTCGGCACCAAAGATTTCCTTGGTGGAGCAAAGTGTTGGGAAGGTGAATGCCCTGGAGAAATGCATCATGAGATGTGAATTCAGATCTCCATATTCAGGCTGCTGACCTATTCCCTTCTACAGACAGTTGATCTAGACTAATGCTGTTTAACTCCCTCTTTAGTATGTTCTTGACTTGGAGGTTCTAGGTGTCAGCTTCCTGATGAGTTACAAGATTTCATTGTTTAGCTGTTGTTCCTCAGCTCCTCTTGATGGTGGAGTTTGCTCTAGCTAGTACTGCTACTAATTTGAAAATATTTGTGTACTAAGCTGACCATAATCTCATCAGCAATTATGCTGATGAACACTGATTTAAATATTTTGCAAACCAGAGAAAAGGACGGCACTATCTGCCTCAAAAGCAGAACTCAGGCTACGAAGGGAGATCCAGAATGGGATTCTCACTGAAACCCCAAATGGAAACAGAGATGCCAAAAGAGGGAATTTAGGTCAGGGCCAGTGGCAGCAGAAAGTCCCATGATGAGAGATGTGGTCAGTATCCAGCAGTTTCTCATAATTTCTGCTACTCTGTAGTGCTTACGGGATCTCACCGCACAGCTGCTGGTGGTCAGGCAGGGGGAGAGCTGAGCAGCAATGGATGTGCCTCTCAGCCACGGTGGGGAGTGGGCTGGCTGCCCAACAGCCCCTTCTCCTCTGACCATGGTTGGCTGTCATGTTGTCTTTATTTTTGGTTATGCAATTGTTTGGCTAAGTTGAAATTCCTCGTGTTGCTGTAAAAGCTGCTTTTATCTATGCAGCCTCCGTAATTATGTATGTCCCCTCTCACTATATCATGCCTACAGTGCACTATCCACTATCCAAAACTCTCATTTTCTTACACTTTTTCCCATTTGCCTGCTTTTCATAGGTGTCAGTGTCTTTCCCTGGTGGCAGTGAGTACAGCTGATAGAGGGCTTGAGCTTTAGGCTTTAGGAACTGATTCTTTCTACAGCAGTAGTATAATGCTACAGACTTAGCCTAAATAATTTGGTGACTTATCCTAAATAGCTCAGCCACCTAGCCTGGCTGAGTCGGTGTAGAATAGAAAAAATATGCTACCCACATAGAGCAGAAATGTAATCACCCTGAAGCAGGAAGGGAGGCAGGACAGGGTCCATCCAGTGGGCAACACATTTTTAGGCAATCCGTTATTTAAGGCACATTTTTATTTTGCAGTGATGGAAGAGAAAGTGCCTTGCTTCCAACATCTGCTTCACACTCCATGCATGACTGATCACATCTCTCACTGCAGCAGCTCCACAGAGCTGCAGCCCCAAGGTCATGTGAAGGTGCAGTTGGTTCTGTGCAAAGCAGCTCTGACAGCTGACCTCAGGTCTGTCCCATCTAGCAGTTCTGAAGGACCCATTTGGTTCTCTCCTTGGGGCATTCACAGTTCAGTTTGCCATCCCACCTCTGCAGCCTGCTTCTCATTCTGGGTTGTACTAACCTACCTGGTAACCTGATCAAGGAGTGCCTTGTTTTGTCCTCTGGAAAGTGTGTCCATCTTTCTATATTATTTAATTCACATATATTGTATACATGTACATGTACATGCATAACATGAAAAGACAAAGGTGAATTTTTTAAATCAGACAGTTGGAACAGTTGAAATTTAGGTGATCTGTGCTTTTATCTCTCAGCTCTTCTAACTTGCGTATATTTTCATATAAGAGTATATATATTAATGCCTTTCCATTATGCTTCATTTTTGTGACACCCCTTGGAAAGTAGTTGCAGAAATCCAAGAGTGAATAATCTTTGTGAATAAAGAAGATTGCTTCAGAGAGGGGGAATTTACTTATAATTCAAAAGCTATACACGTCTGAGTCTTTATTCAGATGTAGAGAATGTCTTACAAATGGGTGAAATCTCCCCTGCATTTCACACCAACTCTGCCCCTCAAATAGTTTGGGTGTACCAGGGACTTACATGCATTACTGTCCCATAAAGTATAACTTTGCCCGTTTGCTTGAGTATGGTCTTGTGACTATATCAAGAACTATCTGGAGAGCTTCCTATTTTGAACAATCCAAGCTATGTGTCTTTCTCAGAAAGAAGTTGCATCCTTGTTCCATAGTGATTACAATGCATTTTTCGGTAGGGTCTCAGTGTGTTTCTAGAAGGTATCTCATTGAGGAGCCATAGTTCCCTCTGTGGATGAGCTGTTCTAGACATTTTTCAGTCAAATTTTAGTTAAATATGTATTTGTTATCGGCTAGCTTTGTAAATGTATGGGTTTGGAATATATAAGAGCTGCAGAACTCCCAGAAGAAAAACTTGATGTCTCAAATGGCCATTCAATGGATGTAAGAGTGGTAATCTGCTGAGATAGACTTCTGCAGAAAAAAATCAACAGGATAATGCTTTTTTGTTGGAGATTTCTTTCAAAATTCACATACAGAGGCTCCTTTCTTTGAGCATCTCACGTGTACTATGAAGAATAAATGCTTTTAAAGGTAAGCCTGAGCTGTCTGATCTTCCCTGAGCACTGTTGTTTACTTTGGACCCACTTGAAAACTGTCTGAAAGAACTGGTGTTTGTTTAATAAAGGGTAAAATTAGATTCCAGGTGAAATGTGTAAAATACTGGGATGTCCATGCTTGTGAATGTCCAGGAGGAGCTGGACAGCATGTGCTGTGCTCATTGTAAGGCCTCACATGCTGCCTGGTGCAGGGTGCATTCAGAGATATGTCCTCACATGGCTGGTACATGTTTGGAAGTTCTGCCTTCTGCCTTGGGGCAGAAAGAATTAAATCCCCTGTGTGTGTGCATAGATGAACGACTCAGACCTCCTAGTTGATAAGATGACAGCAAAACTGGTTGTCTGCGAGGTCTGTGTGTTTAGCCATCTCCTTTTCTTCATATTTCTTCATATTTTCTTTTTATTACAATAGTTTATATGCTGTGAAAAAGCAGATTGCACCTTTGGCATACACTATTGAGTGTTACAGGCTGGCATCTACATGGAGAAATCATTAAAGAATTTCTGCGTGGGGTTGATTGAGGTTACACCTGGAAATAAATTTTTTTCCTGAGGTCTCCCACTTGGTTTCAAGTAGCCTTCACCCTTGCCCAGTTTGTCATCTGAATTCAATTGTCCCAAGAACTAAGAAGCATCAGGTGAAATAAGGCCTTGCCAAAGCCCCTGGCAGTGTTCAAAATCAGTGGGTTTTAATGAAGATGAGACTGCTCCACAGAGGATAGTGACAACCTCCTCCTGCACTAATATCCTTCTTTGCTCCAAATGTGCTAATTACCCTTTTCTGTCATGCTTGTGGTGCATTAACAAAGAGAAATTTACAGGCCACCTGTTTCTCTCCTGTGTTTAGCTCAGGCTGATTGCTTTGTCTGATCCAGTAAGGCAGCTGTGAGCATCCATTTATTTTTACCTCATCAGGTGATCAAATAAAAGATTTGTGAAGACGCTCCTTCATAACGCAACTTCTTAGCAGTGGTATTTAAATGCTGTCACCCAGTTCTGCAGTGTTTAGCCTTTTCTGTCCACAACACATGCAAAAGTTGGTGAGGACATCCAGGCTTTGTGACAGTGGGAATAACCTGCTGGTACCCTGCTGAAGGGCAGCATATGGGGCCTCTCAGGGGGTTAATACAGACCTCTAGTCAGAAAGCAAGCCATTATTAAATTTCCAGTTGCCTTCCTAAGCAGTGGGTGGAGAAGAGTGTCTGAAACTTGTTTAGAAAGACCTTTTTTTTTCCTGCATAAGCAACTGAGAATATCCAAGTAATGAGACATGCATAATTTCACAGCAGCTCCCCAGCTTGCTTCTTTGTGCTTGAGGGGGCAACAACTCTTGTGCTAGGAGTCCATCAGACCATGTCACTGCCAGCATATATCCTCAGCTCTTGGCCCATACGGGCTTCTTACCACTTGAAAGCCACATGGAAAACTTCATGAGGGCTAGCCAGGCTGCTGGGGCATGGCTTGTCCTCCATGTACTTATGTTCCTGGTATTCCCGGCTAGCAGTCCTAGTATGTCCATGTCCTAACTCCTTTGGAAGGTTCTATAGATACATGGGCAAGAAGCCTGCTCCCAGGTCTTTGTGAGATAAATCAGGATTTATTCAGGGACTAGGAATTGAGGACACCCCCACCCACATATCAGTTGTTTCTGTGAACATATAAAACTCAGAGTACAGAGATCCCACCATTTAAGTGAAGTACATGTAGCTGAACTTCAGCCTCCACTGCTTTGACTACAGAAGAAAACAAGGGTCTAAAAATAAGGAAATGTTTGCCTCTTGTAAACTTTCTAAGCAATTAATCCAAGAATTATTGAGGTTTCTAATTTTGTCAGCAGAGGGAGGACCATCAGTCACACTCAGAAATGCCAGCTCTTTGCTGATAACTCATAAAGTGGAATGGGTTTTTAATGAAGTTGCCAGAAGAAAGGTTTACTGCCAAAATCAAGTATATTGCTCTATCCCACTCCTACTCCTTCATCAAGGAAACTTCCAAGAAAACTCTGGCTTTCCCCCAAAGATGTTGTGTGGGATTTTTCTTTCTTCTTCCTTTTTTTTTTTTAATTTGAGTGCCTGAAAACCAACTCCAAAGCCAACTTTACTGACAACCTTTTAAAAATCAGAGTAATGACAATATATGCTAATAGGAGGTTTCACAAATCAGCATGAGATCACTGAAACCAGTTCCCATCTGATGACACATGAATGAGTGATTTGTGGGTTTGAACTGTGTTCATGATACGGTGATAGCTACGTCTTTCATTTAGATGGGGATTAAATGAATCTTACTAAGTGCTGGGTGGTAAACTGTTGATAAGTGACTGTTTTATCATCCTGTGGAGACTCATGTGAAAACATCCTTATTTTAATTTAACCAAGATTTTATAGCACCTTGCAGTAAACTATATACTGTTTCTTTGTGAATGGCTCCCTTTCCCAGAACAGTCATTAAAATGCAGTGGGCCTTGTGGGGTACATCTTTCTTTTAATAAAGAAAAAACAAGCAGAAAACCAGAAGCTTTTTGTATGTATTTACGTAGTTATCAATTCCTTAATCATTCTTGGAGGATTCCTTCAACAATTCACAGGAGTATCCCCATGTTGTTCACTTTGATTTTCCAGTGAATTCATTAGAACATCAAGATATGAGACATGTTTGGTGGAACAGGATGTGCTTTTATTATTGAATAAGTGATTTGTGCGGTGATTTTATATGACCCTTTACAAACAGTGGGCTGATTCTTCAGTGTTCATCTAGTTTCTCAGCAGTGGAGCTTCACTGGTTTTCATAACATTGGTAGCGGAGGAGAGAATTAGGAAATATTTGATGCATAAAGTGAGAGGAAGCATGGAATGTCTGGGGAGTGGGTTGGGGCAGAATTTATTGGTGAAGATGTGGAAGGGAGAATTGTCAGCTGAAGGTATTTTAAGGACATCTTAAAAGCTATATGTAGCAAACAGGGAGAGGGAGACATTTAAAATACAATTTATTTTATATATACATCTACAATACAGTTTTATAAGGCACGATACTAAGAATGCAAGAAGTTATGGTTAAAGTTACTGTAGAAAGAATGGGTCATGCAGGGCATATAGAGTAAGAAAAGACACTGAAACAAATAATGCCAGAGACAGAAGTCTCTGTGAGATTATGATGACATAAGAGCAAATAGCATTGAAAGAATCTGAAATATTGGCCAGCATGTAACTGGTGAATCTTCCACTTGCTACAGGCAAAACATTCTCATTAGAGTCAGCATCTCTCACACTTGCACACATTTCCACTCCTCTCCATGTCTGAAAAGTAATGCTTCCCAGGAAAAGAATCAGATCCCTACCACGAAGGCAAAAGCAGCAAGGCAGATGATGGTAGATGAAATGGTAATAATTTTCTATTAATGAGAGAGACACAGAGATTAAACCATAGATGGTTATCCTTCCAAGGTTTCCAAACCCTGCTGCCTCGGACTTGATATATTTCATTGGATATTATTTTGACACAGTGTATACTGTGAAAAACATACATAGGAAATAGAGAAAAAAATGAAGAGATATTTTAGGACATGGACTTTTTAAAAGATAATAGAAAAAGTAAGAAAGACTGTGTTTGTTCCTGGAAGCTAAGAAATAGTAGTGAAAAGCAAGAGGTAAGGGGAAAGATAAATAAAACATCAAAGGAAGAACAAATTTTTGTAAACTAACACAATGAGTGAAAGTCCTCGAAAATAAAAAATGGGGCGAGGCACTAAAAGTCACATACAAGAATTCTCAGAGAAGCTGACATCCTGAGAACAGCGAAGAAACAAAAGTAAACCAGCGTAAAAATGTAATAGGATCAGCATTTCTGTTTATTTACAGTCACTAGGAAGTGACATTTTATTCCATGTTGGATAAAATCTGGTTTTCCTAAAGTTAAACTGTGGAAAAAAGTTTTCTAGTTCTGCCACCACTACTTTTCTACGACAATAATACAAATTGTTGTTCACATGCGGAAAAAATGTTTGTTTGAAAACAGTTATCTGATGGACTTTGTTTACTTCCCCGAGGATGTTAGTAGTAAAGGCACAAGTGCTGTTAACCCGTTCTTTTGGGGAGGAGTTCGTCTTAGTTGAATTGACAGAAAATTTTCAGTGGTAGCAGAAAAGTTTTCAATCGATAATTCATGTTTTTCTGTCTAGATTCAGTCTGGGGTTCTATGTATTATTTCTCATTACAGTTTGTGTAATGCTGTAAGCATATAAATAATTATTGTTGAATTCTTGCAAACATTTTTTTTATGACTCTGTGATTATGACTGTATGATACATGCCATTTCAAAGATTCCTCTTTAGAACAGTATTATTTATATGCGTGGCTGCTACCTACACTTAATGTTGAGAACTGCCACAAGTTAGTTTATTGATAGCAAGTAATAGTAAGGACATCAAGATTATACAAGAATTTGTTTACACGTGTGTGAGAGACAGACAGAGGAGCACAGCAAATTGGTTTTGCACTTAATTTATCAAATGTTTTTCTATGCCTCTTAAGGGAGTTTGCTTACCGACCTTTAGCATGTTGTTCAAACTCCCAAATTCATTCCTGTTGAGTAATTTCTAAAATCAGGCAGCACACTGTGTTATGCATGAAATAGCAGTTGGGTACGACACGGGTCTGTGTTTTTCACGGCGGTCTGTCAGGACTAGATGTCATTCTGACTTTCATGGTGAATACAAATCAAAATCTTCTGGTAACCTTACAGATTATGTCCAAGTTTCCCAATCTAATTTGTTTCAGGTTTGGACACAAAGGGTGCTTAGATGGAACAGAAAGTAGCATCTCCACATGAAATGCCTGTGGTACACCCCCAGACCCAGCTCTCCCAGGCCAGCTATCTGTGTAGAGAGAGGAGAAGCAGGCATTATGAGGTGGCTTGAGTGATCATCAGTTAGTTAGGAAAAAGAGGAGATAGCATCATCACCAAAAGTAACCTCATTCCTGTCCATGGGAAACTTTTCAGGGGGCACAACAAAGCATCTGAGCTGGAGTCCATGGCCAAGTTTAGCAAGCTGACTGCATTGCTGGGCCAGCTTGGGGGCAGTCATGTGGTTTTCGTGTACCTTATCTGCAGCATGACAGTTATATCTGTGAAGATAAAGAGGTTTGGGGGGAAATAGCAGACACTGTCTTAAACCAAAATTAAAATGTTTCTTTGTGCTAAAGTCCTTCATGTCAACAAAACTTCTCAAATAGAATTCATATTTTGACTCATTTGGATGAAGTTATCTTTGAAATCAAATTAATCTATTATTTTACTGTTAATGTTCATAATTAGGCATTTATCAAGGAGCAAATATTCTATTTAAATTATAATTTAAAATCTTTATAAAATGGAAGTAGCTTACTGTACTGCTGTTTGGGAATTGCAGGTTCCTTTCAGATGTAAAAGCTGAAGGCTGTGCCATATGTCACTGGGAGGATGTTTTCTCATACATTCACAGGGAAATCTTGGATTTGAATGATGAATTCCGTGAACTTGGCAATAGAGCATGAAGAATAAAATAGAAGGGGCTAGCCTCAAACTCCCCTAGACAACTAGAAGCTAGAAATTTGCCATATGTCATTGACTGCCATGAGCAATGCTGAGCATTAGGATATCACCCTAGTTTGCAGCATTACATACTGCCCTAAGTCATTAATACAAAGCAGATGGCTTTGTTGTTGATTAGAGCTGGTTAGAATCTGAAATTCCCATTCCAAAGGAAATTTTGACATTTATTTTTATTTTCACTGCAAATTGGAACAAAACATCAAAATTTCCCTGTGGGATGGAAGTAAAAAAGATCTGGAAACACCGAGTTATTTCTCTTCATTGGCAATGGGTTGTTTTCTCAGTAACATCAAACTACTGTAATTCTAAAATTAATATCTAATATAAATGCCAAAACAAAGTTAAAAGTCACACTGAAACTTTTTTGCCTTGTTAAAAGGAAAATATGAAGCTGAAACAATAAACTCTGACACTTTTCTGGAATTTGTTTTTTTGAACTTGACAAAACATTTTGATTTCAGCTAAGCTGCATTACCTGATGGAAATGGGTTCCACTGAAAAAATGTTCACCCAGTGCTAATTATCCACGGCCAGTAATTTGCAGGATCATCTTGCAAGTTCAAGGACAGAAAAATTCTGAGAAATAAGACATGTGCAAAGAGAAGATTAATGTAATATCTTCAGTTTAGAAACTTTCTTAAAGACTACTTTAAAAATTCCTACAACTCCCTCAGAATTCTTTGTCATCCAGGTCCCTCTCACGTTAAGTCCCTTGTGTTCAGACACTCTAAACAGTGCTAAGTGCTGGACAAATCATCCGTGATGTGGACCTTCATATTTATGGACTTGTAAACTGTGACATTATCTTTGTGCATCTTATTTCCATCTCCTTAGCAAAATCCTGGTCTTGGCGGCCAGAACCTCCCACTCTTACTCTCTTGTTGCCTACTTTCCTGGAGAAAGTTCCACTAACTCTCTTCAGTATGGAACAAAACCTCACAGTTACTCTCCAGGTAGGAACCTCCACAATCATTCTTTTCCAATCATAAGAACATCTTTAAAGATACCTAGTTTGCCAGCTAATGGCTCCATTTTTTCCAGTATCATGCTTTCATTTTTTTTCTGTCAACACTAAGTCTCTGCTGTGGGATAGGAGACCATCTGTTAACAATTTTTCTAAGGGTAGACTAAGCACAAATGTCACTCTTTGGGAATCACATGCTATTTATTTACAAAGATAAAAAATCAAGATCATGAATTCACATCAGCTTCTCGTCTTACTTTGTGCAACAGTAGCTTTCTGCTTTAGTTTCCACTACCCTCCACCAAGGTATTGCGTATATGGTTACATAAAAGGACCAAACAAGATGTAGGACAGATTAGAAACCTGATAAAGTTGCTGCTAGATTGGTGTGCTCAGGTGCATTGGGGAAGATTGTGTTACTACTGGTGAGTGCCCTACACAAAGGAGAGAAGCCCTACAGAAGAAAGGAGAACAAACTGAGTTTGACATGGCTGGACACGTATCAGGATGAAGACAAATGACAGTGACGCAGGTGTGTAGGAAGACTGGCTTTTCCAAAGCACTCAGGCCGTCATTAGGCACCAAAATCAGTGGTGTTATTTTCTGGCATGTCTCATTTTACTGGATACAGCTGCTTTTTGAGAAACTGCCCGCCTAGAAGGTGCGCTTCACTTGAGAAGCCGAAGTTTAATTGTATGCACTGGGCATTTAGAAAAATGTGACTTTGGGCATTTTAGGAAAAGTGGTCCAGAAAGGAACTGTAACCAAACAGGTTTTAGGCTCTTAAGTTGCTTAATGAGAGACATTAACTGCAGAAAATGTCCGTCATTTGAATCTTAATATGTGGTCTTCTTTTGAAAGCATGTCGATAGGTCCATAGAACATTCTGAGTTGTAAGGGACCCACAAGGATCATCAAATCCAACTTGCAAGTGAATGGCCTGTGCAGGGATCAAACCCATGACCTTGGCATTATTAGCACCATGCTGAGCTAATCTCAGGGTAAAGTCACCTCCACCTGGAACAGGTGAGAGATTTTTTTGCCAACTCCCCTGCTGTCAGCTTAACACCCATGTTTATAAATACTGCAAATGTCCTGTGCTTAGTGAAACAGCTGAATGCAGTTTCATTCAGGAAAAGCAGCCTCCTGGGGGTGGATGTCCTAATGTACCGTTAGCAAAGTCTCTCTTGCCCTTTGCCATACAAAATCAGGCAAAGGCAAACATACTTTTACAAAAATACTATTTCCATAGAGTTTTAAGAAATCAAATACATAAATATATATCTAATTCCCGAAGGAGTCATCTGAAGTCCGCCAAGACAAAGAGTTATTTCAAGACCTTAGATGGTTCTACCCAGGATTAATAAACAAAATGTTAGGGTTTTTGTTATACAGCATATGGTAAACTGTTGTTTCTCAAATTCACAAATGAATTATTAGGAACCAAAAGAGTATGTGAGAATTGGCACGGTTTTTACTTTTGTGAGTTCTAAAAGAATTAGGAAGAAATTAATTTAAATAGTGAGACCTTTTGTGAGTGTGAGAAGAGGGTTTAAATAAATCTATATGAGTTCTCCCTCTTTTGTCTAGTTTCTCTTTTTTTGTTTTCCCATTTCTCATTAGGGAGGAAAAAGTTACTTTCAAGCTGTTCTGGGTGGATGAAGCCTTTGCCAACCCTAGGGAATGACTGCCCAACCCTTACTGCATCATTTTCCACACTGCTTACGGGGTGTTGGCATCACTTCCCAAAGCACTCCAGACAAAGCCCAGGACACTGAGAAAGCCTGGATTGCCAGATTCCCCACTGTGCACACAGGGGAGCACACATTTACACTCACGCCTTGGTGGAGAGTCACTGTAGGGTGAACACTGCTGTACATGTAACTCTAGCAGTCCCTTTTCCATTTGTCTTCACTGCCTGCCTACCCCTGCCAAAGGTTACCTTAATCGAGCTGAAAACATTCCTGAAGATGCTTAAGTACACTCTGAAGCAACAGAAGTTTTGTACCAAAGGAAGTGAGCTCCATCTCCCCTGTGTTTGGGGACAGCCAAGCTGTAGATGCAGCAGCAGCAAGTACCTGATTGCCAGTAGGTTAAGGACAGACCTGATTACCCCATGCAATCCAAATCTGATGAGTGGAGCAAACAGACTCCATTACATGAGCAAATACTGAAACTCCTCTTTGAGGGATAGATGCACACCGAATTTCCTTCCGGGACAGCTTCACAAATGATCTTTTGAGTCCTAAATGCAGTGCATAAGATGGAAAGAGTTACCAACCATGAATGTGAGAAGAGTCACTGCCCAATCTGCCACACTGTAAATGCACATAACGTGCTCTTTTCCCCAGCTCCCAATACTAGAATTACTCACGCCTAGTCATTCTTCTCTTAACTGACACTCAGCCTTACAGGAAATGCTTTGGAAACAGAGACCTTTTCTAGAAGCCCGAATTACGCTGAGGGCAATGCAGAGGTGAGGAAGTGTAAAAACACCAAACCTTTCACTGCTCCAGACCGAAACTGCTTTATTGGCTTCAGAAGAGTTCCAGCTGAGCCCATGGGCATTGCTGGGAGTGACTTGATAAGCACTGGGCTGTTGACCTAGTTAACTCACTGATGCTGAAGACCCCAGTAGTAAGGGGCTAGCATTTATTGATGGGGCACTGCCTTTCTGCTGCTTCCCCTTCCCTCACCTCTGCACCTGCTCTCATTGCTAAAATACACAAAGGAATTACGATAAAGAGGAATGGGAGACAATGTGGAGCAGCTGTGGCATTTCTCTGCCATTGCAAATCTGAAGGGAGAAGAGCCTGAACTTTTGATGTTCAATATTCTTAAGCACCTCCAAGTGTAAACCACGTGAACTCTGTGCAGCTGTTCCTGCTTCTCCTGCTTGGACTTCCCACCTCAACTAAAACACACGGCTGTAAACGTTTTCCTTTTATTTCTTGTCTCAAGTTTCTCCAGCGGTAGCCGGAAAGCACAGAACAAATACTGTCAAAGGAATGATAGGGGCACCTTTGTTAAGGGAAGGATCTCCAATAAAGGGGCTGGAGGAGGAAGGTGGCACTAAACAAATGGTAACAGCAGTGAAAACATCAGGATCCTGGCATCATCTAAGATCCTAATACGAAATGAGTGAAATTTATTTCAGTAAGCAGGTTATGAGTACCAATGGGCAACTGGGTGGTACGTATGTCCCTCATTCCTTTTCTTGATAAATAAAGGATAAATACTAATGATGTTCCCTTCCATACCTTTTCCTTGGGTTTTTGCGTCTTAATTTTTTCATTAGTCTTTGTTCCTCTTCTTTGATGTCAGCTACAGTTTTAGCCAGAAGTATTTCGGTGCTTGTTATACTGCACTGCAACTCTGTTTACTGCTGTTCCTTCTGAATATTAATAAGAGAATGACAGATTTTTTTAATGAGTCTCACTCATGAATTTTATCTGGTGTTTGCTGTTTGCCAATGTAAATAGATAAATGGAGGGTGGCAAGGCTCAAAATTTTATTCTGCATGTATT
Organism: Sakesphorus luctuosus; assembly: GCA_013396695.1. NCBI lineage: Eukaryota > Metazoa > Chordata > Aves > Passeriformes > Thamnophilidae > Sakesphorus > Sakesphorus luctuosus. The sequence continues at coordinate 259,769 of VWZD01013617.1, forward strand.
TATTTTTTTGTTAAGTCCCTCTGTGATTTTTAATAAGTTTGGTTTTCTTTGAAAAATATGTTCCAAGATGCTGTTAAAAAAAAAAAAAAACAAAGCAAAAGCCTTTCTTGGCAAGCATCTCCACACTGGTTACCCAGATGAACGTGTGAAAACAAACTAGAAGTGGCCAGAAGGAAATAAAGTGGCTGCTTCCAAGAGTCTGTGGGGTAGTCTTCTGTGGAATGGAAAAGAAAAAAATTGCTTGATCAGGTAGCACTTACACTTCATGGCAAGAGGCTAAAACTGGAAATGTTATTCTTCCCAGCACTGCTGCTATAACTAAAGTCACTATGTTCCACTGGCGGAATCCTGCACTGGCACTGGAATTTCCAATGGAACAGTGGAGAGCAGTGCTGGAGGTGGCTCTGAGGTTGTGAACATCAGAAGGGCCAAATGAGAGCAATGCGGAAGAAGAGTGCTCTGCCAGCCTGCTCTTCAGGAGCTCATGAAATGATCACAGAGTTTCCTGGTGCTGGAGCACATCAGAGATCACTGAACATATGTCCCTGCCTTGCTCACCTGAGTCTTGCTGAAGAGCTCAGTGATAACAGACACATTCACTACTGGGTTTGCATTCATAACCAGGCCGTGGCAATGATGGTGTTCCAGCCACAGGGAAACAGCGCATGCAGATGGAAAGAGAATGTATCATTTGAGATAGCTGTTGCTTTGAACTAGCTCATTACATGGCTTGTATAGTGGTTAGCAGTATTACAGCCCAAAGGAATAACTGACCTTATGAAGGAAACTTGGCTTTTATACCAGAATGTGTTCACCAAGGCCTTGACTTTTGTAAACGCACATAACTTCTCCTACTCTGTAAGGGCATGGACATAGATGAACCAGAGCTGCATTTGGAAGTGTATGTACCCTGGATCACAAATAACAACAGAATTTGCAGAGGCTGCGACATGCTATAATTGGTATTTGGTATTTGGTTTCTGAAGGTTTACCAAGCAATGATAGCAGCTGGCAGAGGAGAAGGAAAAGCATATTTCTCATGCTGTGACTTGTTGATAACAGTGCAAAATTTTGTCCTGGAAGCCTTGGGGACACATCCCCATGCTCGGAGATGCACTGCAATCTGCCCTTGATATCCCCCCCTTATTGCAGGGTAAGGGTCCACCCAAGGTTTGTTCAATCAGAACAGAGCAGCATCCCTTCTCTGAGCTTATGACAGAGTGAAGTTGCACAGTGACATGCAGAGAAAGAACATGTAGGTTTGGCGGAAAGTGATGGCAGGAGAATTTAGCTTACAGGAGCCCTGTAATGCTGTGCTGTGAATCTGGGATGGAGTGACAGGAGATGACTGCTGGTGGGTAGGACATGAAAGAAGGTGACATCCCTGCAGCATGCATACATGCAGACAGCTTGAGAGACAGGTGGGGTGATTTGAGTCCACTTGTCCAACATCCAGTTTTCAGTAACAATCAACTGTTACTCTGGAGGAAAGACCACAGCAGTGATGGGGAGTGGAGAATCACACTCGTACCATAGACAATCATTAGGCATTGCCGCGAGGGACTGACTCATGCTGGAATGCTGCTCTCTTGCCACTGTCAGGTAGCACAGCTGGCTCAGAGTGATGCTGTTGTCCTGCTTGGCCTTTAGTTCATTCCAGCAGTCATCATGAACTTTTACAGCTGCTTGACAAAGATTGAAATCCCACATTTGCTAGTCTTGAGAAAATTCTCAAATTACGTGTTAGAAACATTAAAGACAGCATTGCACCCATAAGTAGATTATTTCTTGGAAACGGGTCAAACTGTGTGTGTTAGAAACCAAGAAACAGCAGTTTGTCAAGACAAAAATCACAAAATGGAAGTTTCATTGCTTCTTTCTGAAAAGTTTCCTGCTTTCATTTTTACAGAGTTGGTGTCTGTAGCCAAGCCTATGGTGTGATTTGCATTGCTGTTCCCACTGGAAATAGATCAGGCAGGACTTTTCTTCAAACTATTTCCACCTTTCAGGTCTTTATACTCTGTTAGCTGTGAAGTACCCAATAGCCTAAATTTTCCCTGAACAAATGCCCTTTGCTCATTACGCTTTTTGCCAGCAGTGGACTTGCCCTCATATTTAAGCCTAAATGAAAATTAAGATGTCTTGTTGTCTTTGGCAGACTGAACTCAATCAAAAAAAGTTAAAATGTAGTATTTTCTTTATATGATGGGTGTCAAGTTTGAAGGGCAAAAGCACTGTTACAAATATGTTGCCAGAACTTTCTTATTATAGCAAACCTTCAATAGGGAAAAAATATAGTATTTTTAAGGAAATAAGTTTAGATGCTTGCATTGCATTCATGCTGCAATTCAAGAGCTGCGTGTTCTTGGCTGCTGCATCTTCCCAGCTCCTGCAGGGCTGTTGCTAAAGCAAGCAATATGTTTGCCTTACCCCGGGGTTTCGGATCGAGGTAACAACTGTCTGTGAGCAGCAGCAAGCACTAGACAAAGAGACACATGATGGAATAGGTAGGTGTTCATTGCCTTTCTGGCCAGTCAGTCCTCCCGTTTGAGAAGGCTCTAACAGTATCACTGTCCTGTCTGCACACAACAAACTGCACTGCAGAGAAAGCCAGTTGGTGCAGTGCCAATGGCTACTTATGCTCAATTGTCCTCAGCCTGTTGTCTGTCAAAAGCTGTGTCTTCAGTCTCATCTTAAAAATGCCACACCTAGACCTGAATAGAGCAATCTCTAAGTATTTCCTTTAAGGAGCATCGCCTATGACATTTCTTACAATAATCAGTGAACGAGGATTCTTTCCATAACAACTGTGCAGCAACAATGCTTTAGTTCTGATCTCTTATAGCGGTTGGCTGAAATGGTATCAACCCTTCAAGCTATAAACACATGACATTCTTTTACCAAACAATATTGCCTTAAGAATTAGAACCTTAATATCTTAATATGTTGTTATATCTAGCAAGTAATTCATAATATGTCTAACACCAGTGCATCAGAGAAGAAATTGTAGAAATGCAGTAAAACTAATCATTAAATACTTACTTTGCCTTTTTTTATACCTACAACATCCATTTCTCAGTATTGTCACTGTTTTACTTTGCTGTTTTGATTGCTCTTCACTATTTACTTGCTGTATTTTTAATATTTAATCATATATTAGAAATCTGAAAGGTCTACAGATGTGATAAAGTATGAAAAATTGCCTAAAATCAGCTTCAACTTTATTTAATTCTGTGCATTTATTGCTGTTATTGTTAGCTGACATTCTCTTAGCTGACTACACTCTGCCCATAATCTAATCTATCCTGAAGGGTCAGGTAGCAGTCTGTGAAGTGATTATAAGGATTTCAAGTGTCTTCAAGGATTTTCTGTACTTGGATTGCAAAAGCATTTTGATTTGTTGATAGGATGGGCACAATAAATCCCATTTTGATGGTTCCTAGAATACCACCTATTAGTAAGGAACAATCTAGAGGACAAAGAACTCAATACAAAGTCATCACAAGTGGACTCAGAAATAATGCTACTAGTTTTGACTGTGTCACCTGTCATCACAGTGGCTGTGGATTTCAACCCTGTATGGAAAGTCACATGTGGTTAGCTCTGCTTTTCGGTCTGGAGAACAGACATTTTTCTTGTTGTGATGTTTTGCAAGGCAGTGCATTCTGCTCTTCTGTATTTTTTATTATTTGGTAAAAATATACTGCACCTTTTGGAACTATAAAGGTATTATTTTTTAGACTGAAACACAGTCTTATTGGTCATCTCTTGTTGAAGGACACTGTCTGCATCTTACTTCACTATTTTATTTTTCAAAAGACTCTGGACTGGAAGTGTGCAAGTTGAGTTTTCCATTTTCAAATATTTGAGTCATTAAAAAACAGGAGGGGATTATATAGCTAATGCCAGCTCACTCCTACTGCAGCTGGATTGCACCTTTGTCAAGAATCTTCCCTCCCTGCTCTAATGGTCTGGAAATTGTGCCACCCTTGGGGCTGCAGAAGAGCTGCTGGCTGGGGCTATGGGCAGCTGCAACCTACTCTGGGGATTATACTGGGGCTTTTTGTGTTAAACTGCTGCCACTCTAAACTAAGCGTGGCCACTTCACTTGTCCAGTTGCTTTTCCATCCCACTGGCAGACCCTGACTGTGTTGTTTTGCCTGTCAGAAAGCCCTCTGGCTGCCCTAATGCAATCCGTTCGCTCAGCTAATTCCCAGGTTGTTTATTGTGGGCTCCGTCCAACACCCGCAGAAGGCCATGCAACATTCAGCTGCCTTGGCAGCTGTTGGACTGGGCCTATAAAACAGGGACTTTTCTGCTATTTTCAGGACATTAAGAGCTTGGATTACGTCAAACCTGTACAGTATGTTTTGATCAGGATAGAAGGAGGAAAGGCCGTATTAAAAATTACCTTTGAGGTGGCATCTTCCCCTTTTCAAGTGTTTTGGAGGCACTTAGGAGGAAAAGATACTGTTTGGATCAAGGAAGTCACCCAGGTCATTTTCTGGCCTGAAATGGTCAGGAGATGAAGAAGCTCCCATCAGGTAGGACTCTTCACTCCTTCCAGCCTCCTCTATGTGAACAGGGGAGCCTGTTCTCCATGAACTGTGTAGGCAACAAGTTTAGACAGGACATCTAGTTCCCAGACTAGATATCTAGTTACCGGACAGGCATCAGTGGGTACTGTGGAGGCACAGATGGATCTAGGGTGGATCCCATAGTTTTCCCCCTGAGAAATAAAGCTTTTTGATCATTCTGGCCCAAGAACACAGGAAATTAGGTAGTCAACCTTCTAGCTGCTTTGAGGAGTTCAAATTCCTTTGGGAGAAGGGGAGCTTCTCACCACAGGAAAAAATTAGCATCAACCTGGGAGAGCCTCAGTTTCTTCTTCCCAATACCAACTAGAAAAGACAGCAAATTAGTTTCAAATGGTGGTACATGTCTCAGTAGCTGCTTCTGACATGCATTACTGCTGTATTCTTCATTTTTCAAAAGTGATACCTTTGTTTTGAAAGAACATTTTATTGAATGCTTGCTAGCCACTCCAGTCATCATTCATAAAACCATCTCTGGCCCAGAGAGTCCATTCTGATAATAGTGGGAAAGTCCTGTTTAAATTATTTTTCGATTCTACTGAAGTTATCCATACATCAGACCTTAGTTGTTACTGTCATTCACATGACAGATTCTGGGGCAGGTTTCTGTCGGGAGAAATGGCTTCCTACAAATCAAAATGGTAAGCTTCCAGTAAAACTGATGTTGCCTTTTGGAGCCAGCACACTCAAGCTTCAAAACTTAAACCCCAAAGGCATTAGTAAATCTGCTGCACAATGCGATATGTAGCTACTTGCCTTTAATCAAATACAATTAAGATGATTTAACAGAGGCTGTGTCCAATAAATACTTCTTAATGGTTAATTTAAGGGAAATGAATTTCCAATTTTGTTGTCTAGGTACGTTTTTTTCCCCATCCTTTTTTGTTTAATCTAAGAGTCTTTTTCAAAGAGGTACGACCACCTGGGTTACTGTTACTTAGTAGTAGATCCAGTTTTTGGCTACAGAGAAAATTAAAAACCACAGTAATATCGGTATAGTAATATAGGTAGGGGAATCCACCATTGATAAAATCTCTTCAGATTTTATCTTCATTTTGAAGTAAAATTGGAATTGGTCCATGCCAAACAACAGAAGCAATTTCTGGGTTGCTCTGATTTTGGCTATAGATATCTCTAGAAGGGCTTTGGAGCTCCTGGTTTCAGCATACCCTGATCCCGTTCAGAGCAAGGCAAGGGAATATAGCCCTTTGTACCTGCCTGGTTTCAACCAGAGGCAGAAAAAATGTATCTCAATAGGCCAGATCCTCAGTTGGGTGATTGGGATGGAGGATGTGCTGCAACACCCAGCTGCTGGTCAGCTGTACCTTGCAACATGCATTGCTTACCTTGTGCCCTAAAGGTAAAGTAGGATGGCAAAAAATTCAGTGTAATTACAGTTCTCTGGGCTGTCAAGACAATGTAATCAAGATGTATATTAGGTTTGTAAATTTTTTCAGAGTATACTTGTAGTAGTGGATGTTGTCTGAAGTTTCGAGTGATTCCCAAGAGTGAACTGTCACCAGAAAACTAGGAACAGAGCATATTGTTCTTCTACAGCCTCGAAGCTAGTCAGTATTAATAATAATTCATATGTGTTTTTGCTCTGCAGGTAATATTTTAACTCCAATATGGGAAAGCAAAACAGCAAACTACGCCCTGAAGTCATGCAAGATTTGCTGGAAAGTACAGACTTTACAGAACATGAGATCCAGGAGTGGTACAAAGGCTTCTTGAGAGACTGTCCAAGTGGACATTTATCTATGGAGGAGTTTAAAAAAATATATGGAAACTTTTTCCCTTACGGGGACGCTTCTAAGTTTGCGGAACACGTATTCCGCACTTTCGACGCCAATGGAGACGGAACAATAGATTTCAGAGAATTCATCATAGCCTTGAGTGTAACGTCGAGAGGTAAACTGGAGCAAAAGCTGAAGTGGGCATTCAGTATGTACGACCTCGATGGGAACGGCTACATCAGTAAGTCAGAGATGCTGGAAATCGTGCAGGTATGTGCTGCTCAGAGGCACCCCTTGGCCTCTCTCCTTCCGAGCAAATTGTGAAACCATCTTGCAGGGAGACGCTGAATGAAAAACTGGCAGCACTGGTTTATGATCTGGTATAACTTCTTGGATATAAAATGCCATTTCATTAGTCAAAGATCATGTCACAATTGAAACTACAGCATTTAATAGCCACTGCCAGTTTTTCCTGAGCAACAAGCTGCATAGGCATTTCTCCCTTGGGACCTCTGTTGGGCTGGAGCACAGCAACTAACCTGCTGATAAATGTGATTCTCTCCTCTGGGAAATCACTGATAATTATGGTTAATTACAGTTCAACCAAGTTGGTATATTAGAACAACCAGGCAGTGTACTTTTAAGGAAGGCTACCTCCACAATAAGAAACAAATCTACTTTGATTTTTTTTTACTCATGTTGACTTCATGTTATTATGAAGAACCAGCTCACATATTTTAAAGGTGTCTGTCTGCTTAATTCCAGTGAGGTCTGTGTACTTAGAATTGTACTAGCTGTCTTCATGTTAAGTTGCCAGGATAGATAAATCTTATCTGGGTAGATGATGGTTCAACATACAGCCCCTTCCGTTGTGTTTTCTTGTGGTGTTAGTAGGAGTCCGACCTCATGTTGGCTTTCTCTAACATGTTTTTTGCCCTTGAGGCACATCACTCTACTGAAACATTTTAAACATTTTTTGATACAATAGTGTATTTACACAGCTTGAATCTGTGTAATGCAGCACTGTTTTAAAAAAAATCCTATTATCAAGATCCTTTCCTTTCCCTGGAAATTTTGAAGTGCTGACAATTTACTGTATTATTCAGACTTATATTTGTGCTGGAAAACAAGGCAAATGAATGTGCACAAATTACTGGCTGTGATGGCAAGCTGTGTGTGGGGAGTCAGCCCAGCGCGTGGTGTCCCTGTGTGTCTACCAGGGCTCTTCTCCATGTCCTCTGACCAGTGGCCAATACCAGCACTTGCACTGCTTCAGCAAGACCAGACACAAAGTTCAGCTGCAAAGCTTGGGTTGCCATGTCATCTTTCACTTTTGTGTTCCTGTGTCTGAGTTGAGGAGCAGGACTGCTTTCAGACCCAGAGACCTCCCTGTCTCTGCCGTGACAAACCCCATGGAATATTTGCATTAGAAGATACTCTGTTCCTTACAAATCTTCCTCTCCCCCAAGCAGGATAAACAGCTTGTCAATTATTGTTTTTCTAGCTGTATTTCTCCTCGTGAGAAAACACAAAGAATCCCAAAAGAACTAATATAGTACATAGCAAACACAAGAAGCCAAACCCCAGTGACCGCCCACTCCTCAGGAGGAGGGGACACCCCAGGGGCTGCAGGACCCCTCGCTGCTCCTGAGGAACCCGGGAAGGCGCCAAGCTGAGAGGCAGCACAAACCCCCCAGGCCAGGAGATTTACAAACAGGGAGAACAAGGCCACAAATTTGTTCATGTCAAATTTAATGAAAACATTGGTGTCTGGATTTTCTGTAGTGAGCCAAACAAGGACAGGCAAAGCCGGCAGCTTTTTCCAGTTATCCCAGATCTGCTTGCCAGCATGTTCAGAGGCTGAAATTTTCTGCCTCCTCTTCATATTCTTGTCAGTACCAAATCATAGCATTGTCCTTTACAGCCATAATTCCATCATTGAACAAAATTGCAGGTTAGGGATCAGTGTAGAGTGACATTCTATCAGTGTGTATATCCAACCTTGAGCAGCTCTTAGGCTGCACACAGCCCTCAGCCTAGCACTCAAGCCCTTCCACTACACTTCTTGGGACGTTTGGCTTTCTCCTCCTTTCAGACTGAACCTGAAACTCAACTCCATGGTGCTTTCTTTCATATAATCTCATCTCATTATGGGGAAACTCAATTTTGAGGGACCACACAAAAAGTAATTATGGAAGTGAACAGCCTAACAAACCTGAGCAACAGTTATTTCTGTACCATGGATTATCAGCAGTTTTCCAGTCAGGAAAGTAGCTCTGTCTGTGATGGAGCTTCCTGTGAGGCAGTGTGCTTATAGGTCTCAACCTGTTCTCCCAGGGGTTTTTTTGCAGTGATTTCCCTGTATTGCACTGGTCACCCACAGCTCCTCCCGCTGGGGGTGGATTTATTGTGTGGTCTCTAGAACTACATTCAGCTGATATCTGAAGCTGAAGTAGATCAGTATATTTTCTTGCTTTGTTGAGAGGTTCCTTTGATGTACAGTGATTAGATACAAAGAGCCAGCAAACAACTATCACTTTCATTTATGAAAGATGATTATTTTTTAATATGGGATGACAGGATTCTGTATCACATGTCTTCCTGGGGGCCCTCAGCTGTCATAGTCTTTCTGATTGTGAAAACCAAAAGTCTGTTATATCTCCAATATGTGTCTCAAAGGAACCTATTACAAGTCCCTTATCTAGCATAACTTTGCATATCGATAGAGCAGGATTATGTTTTCATTGGATTTTTGCATAAGACTGTACAGCAAAATGAATGCTCAAAGAATAACCATCAGTCTACAAGTCTTAGTTTCACTAAAAAATACTGTCCCTGTTACTGTGGGATTACTGTATCTTAAATAACATAGGGGCAAGGCACACTTTTCTTCTTTTTTGGTCTGCTTTTCTTTGTGCTTTGAAAGTCCTCTCTCAGTGATTTTCACTGTTATGCTGACGGTTCATTCCATTTCCCTTCCATTGCCCTGGTCTAATCTGATGCCACTGCAGGCAATGCAGTGGCATTGCAGTCTTGCTCAGCATTTCAATAAGGAGCTTGAGTAACAGTGGTAGCAGCAGCAGCACTGGCACAGCAGAACTGCAGGTTAAGATGTCCCACAGGACCCCTAGTGACTGGCCAGCTGCCAAGGAGATGAACATGAATGGTCCATAACAGCTTTTTGAAGCCCCTTTTTTTTACAAAGTGGTGTGCTAGATGGCAAAGCATCTGCATTGCTTTAGGTTCCATATACCATAGTGCTGTTAACCATGTAGGCATAGCCCAGCACAGACTCACCACACCTGCCCATGAGCATTGCCTAGACCAGTCTCCAAAAAGCCCTGCTGAGAGATCCACATGGAGCCAACTTCCCAGTTTGGAAGTTCACATAACTTGAAGGACTTCAGTGGTGGATTGATGGTTGTAGAGCCTAAAAGAAATAAGGTCCATGGGATACTGTTAAACTTACCAGGCACAGCACATCTGCACAGTACTGTGGGAAGATGCTTCATTGCCTGCCCTCTTGACAGACCTTGCCACAGTTCCTCTCAGATTCATGTCTCAGAGCTTTTCATGTCTCCCATATGTTTACCTATAATCTAAATAGTCCAGTCTACTCAAAAATAGCTTCAAACCAGCTAGAAGATTTGTGGGTTTTTTCCCCTTGCTGAAACAGGACATATTTGGCTACGGTCTCTTAAAATGAGAGTTCAAATAAGAGATGGAAACCTTGTTCTAAGGATACATTTTTTCACGGTATGGAGTCATAAGGCATCTTAAGAAAACTGAGCAGAGAGATAAACACTTTCAGTTTAAGAAAAACAGAGTACACGTTTCACTTGCTGGGCTAGCTTATTTGTAAGCCAGGAAGAAACAGAAGCTGGTATGGGAAGAAGCAGCAGTTGATATGCCTCTGTAAAGACAGTGTCAAAAATCCCCAGGAGACTGAGAGGAAAGCAATTTTTTTCAGGCTGATTATTCACCTCATGAGACTTTTAGCTGTCAGAATTTATTTCAACAGAGTAAAAAGGATGGACTGAAAATTTGTACTGTCTTTGCTGCCATCGCTGTAAGGAGTTTTTTGACAGTGCCAAGTATACCAGGAAAATGCAGCTCTCACCAAGGTTTCTGGCCTGAGTGCAGCAGCAGCAGCCAGCAATTGGGAGCAAAACCGGTGTGAATAGGCAAAGGGATGAGATTTGCACTAAATTACCCATTGCTGCTCATCCACATGCAGCTGGAATATCAAAAGGGACTGTTCAGCAAGGCAGCAGATGAAGCTGGAGCCTGTGCTTGCTCCAGTGATGTGCACAGGGCTCTGGAGGCACAACCTCTTGGCAGCATTCATGGGTGCCAGAGAGCTGTAAGGAGCTGTAAGGAGGTAAAAGCCCTGACTCAGGAAGCTACTGATATGCAGCAACCTCCAAACTTACTCCTGCTGAGTACCATGGATGGTTTGCAGTATAGGTGCTGGGAGACTGAGGAGTTGCACTCCATGTGGAGTGGAGTCCCCGCAGCCTTTCCATCCCAGGTCCCAGCACAGACTTAGTACAGCCCAAGTGTATGTAATTATTGCATGAAACCAACTTCCTTTCAGGACTGGCTCTTTCAAACATACAATAAAGAGCTCTGTGTAGCTGCATTGTATTAATATGGGGCAAGTCTCAAGATTCTTAATCAGCTTTAACTGGCTTTTATTTGGGGAAAACTTCCCACTAAACTTCTGAGTAAGGACATAAGAATTTGTCCAGAGTAACCATTTTCATCATGAAAAGAACGCTTACTATGTTATTCCCGTCTGGCTTTCCTAGAATATCTCATCTGTTATTCCCTTCACGTGCCTCTGTGAAAAGGACCCCGTGGGATGAAGTCATCCTGAAGTGCTCTTTTTGTCCTAAAAAATCTGCATATTCTTACTATGGCTACTTTGATCAGGGTAAATACCCCTGCGCTCCCGGGCTGGCGAATTCCTCCCACACTTTCAATACAGAGTCTCTGCTTTGCTATCCTCTGACACAGAGTGAGGGAATGACCCCTCCACCTCTCTTCCTACCCCAGACAAAAGCCAGACAGCTTCAGATGCTTAAACACTAGCAGATTTATAAGCCTCATCTCTGCTCTGACCCTTGTGAGTCCTGCATGCTGATAAGGATGAGGAAGGTGTAAATTCTTAATGCCTATCCTCTTCTTTTTTTCTTCCACTGTTGCCTCCTTTCCCCAGATCCCTCATCCCTATGTTTATGTGCTTGCATGTTCATCATTTCTTCTGTTCTCTTGGTATCAGAGGATCCCGGTGTGTAGACAGCATCCCTGCCTGCTCTGCCCAGTACTCTGGAACCTTAATTCTCTTGGGAGCCTTTGGGCACTCCTGCTGTGCAAATCATGATGATGATGATTAAAAGGGTGCCCACCACTTTTCCATTCAGCCAGCAACTGTTCAAGCTGAAATGTTCACCTGTATTTCCCTGCTCAGGTTCTGTGTTACAGACTACCAGAGGGCAGACCTGAAAATCCATGGCCACAGTCTTGGTGGCATAACTGGGGGAGCAGATATTTGATTATGCTGAGCATAAGTGAGGGATAATTAATTAAAAAAAGACAAACGCTTTTCTTGGGATGTAAGTCTTGAAGTTATTTAAAGGCCAGGAGATGTGAAAAGTGAGCTTTTGGCAGAGGAGAAGCCAGCGAGATGGCCAAGGAAGTGAGTGCTACCTAGTCTGACTGTAAAATGTCCCTGCTGCTTAGCAGCATCCTCCATCTCTGCTATTTCATTCCTGAAGCCAGTCCTTGGGGATCCTGGGCCAGATGATGTGAGCTGCTAGGAAGAGTGCCTTCAGGAAGGGGAAAGGGGGAGACAGGTGACCCTGTGAGCAATCTGGGGCTTGTACCAAGGACCCCCACTCCCAGAGCAGGAGGAAGGGGACAACCAATAACTAAAGCAATCACATCTGCACTAAGTTATTAATGATATTGGGGTAGAACAAGAATTTGAATCTGTGGGGGAAATCTATCCACATCTACAGGACTGCAGGGCAGAGTGATGCCTGGTGCAGCACCCAACAGCCAACGAGCTTCAATGGGAGACACAAGGAGCTGGTTAGATTGGGGCAGTGCTGCCTCGGGCAGGGATGTGCTGCCTCTCCAAATTGCTGAGAATCCCCCAAGGCCAACACCCTGAAGCAGTCTGGGTGTTGCTGTTCTCCCAGCTGCAGCACTGCAAAGATACCTAATGCAAAACCCACTAGTTTATTGGTGCTGCATGCTCATGTTTGCAGGCAAGATTTACATAAGCAGTTGAGAGACAGATCTTCATCCTTGTTTTAAAATTAACATTAGCTTTCTTTCAGGGGATCTAATACCAAATGTGACTCATGGATTTATCTGTGCAGAAAATAGCTACTATGGGTGATACTGGTGCTCTGTGGGACCAGAACATCTGGTCTCTGTGGAACAAATTGTGAATGGGATTTTGAGTTGTGTATGTACACCAACACCCAAGGAAAAGGCCAGCTCCTTGGTGGTCCAGTCTCTGTTGAGACAAAGCAAACATGGGGAGTGAGTCACTGCCCTTCCTGCCACAGGACAGGATGCTGACCAAGGAGAGAGGGAAAGGAGATGAGAGGAAAGCAAAGGCCGGGTGAGGAGAAAGGTGTGATGAGAATGAAACCTGGGAGGACAAAGCATGGAGGCACACCACAGGATGGAACATTCCCCCAGGGTCTGGGAGCTGCCAATGCCTAACATGCTGTACAAATGATAAATTCATCCAAAGACTGTTTCAGTAAGGAAAAATGTAACCTCAGTCCAAACCACATGGTGTTCAACCATGAGTAAATGAAGAAACACAGTATTTCATAAATGAGTGTCCCACTGAAGAGGGAAGCTGAGTGTGCTGGTGCCACTCAACACCCTTCAGCATCCCAGAGCAGGTCCCAGCTGATGTTCCCAGGATATTTTCTGCCTGTATCTGTCACCAGGAGGCAATCATATCCTTGCATTAAGATAATGTGTTTCTTACCAGCTCTTTGCTCGTGTCTATACACAGGCAATCTATAAGATGGTTTCTTCTGTAATGAAGATGCCAGAAGATGAGTCAACACCAGAGAAGAGGACAGAGAAGATCTTCCGCCAGATGGACACCAACCGTGATGGTAGGCACCCTTCAGATGGGGTGGCTGGGGTGTCCTGCCCACATGGGATGACCCTACAAAGCCACCACCATACGAGGCCAACAGGGTGCAGTCAGGCAGGACTTTGCCTTGCAGGGTTGTTTTCCCAAGGTTTTTCTTTGGGCTCCCCCAGCTCCCATGTTTGTCCGGAGGCTTGGCAGGTGTGCTGCGACCCACTGCGTGCGCTAAGTTAACATGTTTCTTTTCTAGGAAAGCTCTCCCTGGAAGAGTTCATTCGAGGCGCCAAGAGTGATCCGTCCATAGTCCGTCTCTTGCAGTGTGATCCCAGCAGCGCCGGGCAGTTCTGAACCTGTTCTTTGGATGAATTATGTATCTGCTTTTTTTTTTTCCCTTGCCAAACAACATTCATGGTAGTGTTGCCTCTGTATGGCCAATTATGCCTTCATTTGTGGCATCTTATAGCTTCTTTTGTTGTGGATTAATTATAAGAATGCTGAATTGCTCTTAACAATTTGTCCAGAGCATGGGCAGTACTGTTTTAAACAGATATTGTGGTGTTATCATTGTTTTAAAAATTTCTTTGTTTTAATGTGTCTGTTTTGGAAAGTATGTATTCAGGAGGAGTAAACAAACAACAAAACCTTTGGCAGCAAGACACACTGACAGATTTTAGATTGCTGCTTTAGTTTTTAAGTATTCACCTGCAGGACCTGAAAGTGTTGTAGAGGCTGCACCAAAGGGGTTGTGACAGGTGGGGTAAGATTCACCTAGAGCCTCCTCTCCTGTCCAGGTGGCACCAGTTAAGGTCAAAGACAGGACTGAGAAAAAGTACAAAAGTGCAAATCATGTGGGGTATATTGTCTGTTCCTATGCCTCGTTGTTTCAATGCTGTGAACGTTTTCCAGGTTGTGAAGGAGAAGGGACAAAACAAAGGGTGACATTTTTTTACCAGGTTTACAGTGGTTGAATGCACATGGCTTTATCTGAAAATTCAGAAATTTGCAATCCTGATCTCCAAGTCCACAACTGACAATACCTCTTGCCATTTGGGATCAGTAAAGGTAGACACAGATATGAATAACTGGGTCTTGACAATGAATTTAAGGGAGATATATGTTGAATGTGAAATTTTCAGGTTAGTAATAAAGCAGTTGCTACTAAGGAGGGTGGGCATTCACGTGAGGAACTCACGGACACCTGCAAGCATCTCCAGCTGAGGCACATCTGCTATTCGGAATGCTCTTGTGTCGGAGGAGGTTTTTGGGGGTGTTTTTGTCTCTCTCCACGTAGCTATAACAGAGTTTCCGGGCCTGCTCTTAGGGGAAGGCTGTCATCAAAACTTGTTTTAAACATAAAATTGTAGCATTTATATTTCATTTATTTTAGTAAAGTTCAAAAATCTGTACTGAAATGAGGAAATGGTACGCTTTATGATATATTTATATATATAAAAATTAAAACAAAAAAAGATCAGCTCTTGAGAGAAATGTTGAATGTTTATCTTTTCGCCTAGATGCAGGAGTTCTGAAATTTGCTGCTGCAAAACTTTATCCTTTGGTCAAAGTTGCTGTATGCAAAGCTAGTACACGTATGTGGGATTTCTTAGGGACTTTACAAGCACTGTTGCAACGGAAAAGCTTTAGTACAAGAGGCATTATGTTGACTAAATTGGCATTAATCAGTCATTAGCTAAAGTCTGCTCTGTGATCCTGTTGGAGAGGTACCCATGCAGGCAGCACACAGTGTTGGGAATTCATGAGCTCGTTAGAGCAACCTTTGTCTGACAGGCAAGGCTGGCATTTTGTCAAGTGACCTTGTAGATGCTAATCCCCAGTAGCCTTAATTTAAAATAAATTAAATAAAATAAGTCTGCTTCGCAGATGATGATTTGCTAAGTACTAATTAGAAGTCATGAATAAGTACTGAAGTATGAATAATTTCCTGTGGAACACTACCTAGCATGTAAAATAACTGACAGAAACAATCCTAAACTTGATTTTTCCATACTATTTGCTTTGCCAGGTGTGAAGTGCAAAGCATGTTAAAAGACAATAAAAGTAAATTGAAAATAACATTGTTAATTGGTTTTACTAAAATTACTATGAGTGGCTAATCACACTCAATAAATATCTTCAAGCACACACCTTTGACTCAAACAATAACAGAGCCCCAGCTGATCATATATTCCCCTTATATTAATCGAAATACTGAGCAGAGATGAGTGTGGGAAAATGAGAAAGCAAAAGAGGCCCAAACACAGACGCAAACAGATTTCAATACCCAGTGCTTTCAGCTGTCACAAGCATCCCTGACAAGTTTTGCACCAATTCTTCTGGCTGATGGAAATATTCCCTGCCTTTCTCCCAGATCTTCATTAGAAATCCCATGCACAAATCTAAACCTTCAAAGGAGAGCCTATGCCTACTTTCTTCAAGGTAATTTTCTGCTTTATCTGGAGAAGCCCTTTCTCCTAAATCCATTATCTCATGGATATCGAAAGTCATGTTCCCTCTTGATTCTGGGGATTGCTGCAGGAAGGTCAGCGGGCATGAACTGATCAACACCCACCTCTTCCAGATGGGAATGACGAATCCTGCCACCCCAGCTGCTCCTGGGGCACTCTGTCACCACCCTAGCACGGGCAGCAGGACAAGGTGACACCAGAGGATCCCTGCTGAACTTCTAACCTGCCAGCTCAGTGCAGGCACCCACATCCGAAGCAGCCACATCCAAAGCTGGCATATACCAAAAGTGAACTTGAATACCTTCTACAATTCCATCTTCTTATTATTACTTTGAAAGCAATTGCCTGAGACTGAAACATTTAAAACATTGCCTTTTATTTAAGCAACTGCATCCCGCCTCTTTTTTGTTTTACAGGATATTTCTGGCCCAAAACCTAATCTCTCAGTTTGTTTTTGCTCAAAAGTTTTGGAGCTCATTTCTTGTTACTACCATACAACATGTGTTTTGAAAACACAACCTGCGCTATGACTCCAGGCCAGTGGAGATGTAATTCTCCCACAGTTCACAAAATTTGGAATAATAAGCATTAGCCTACAGCTGCAGAGGACATAGCTGGAGATAAGGGTATTATATAAATATTTACAGAGTGAACTAAGGTTATTCTTTTACCTGACTGCCACTGACTGGTATTGTTTTAAATTATTAACTATCCCTTTCTTTCTCCTCCTCTGCGTGTACTTAAAGAGTGATCCATAGCTGGAACTGTGATAGGAGCACCCGCAGACCTCAGAGCAGCAGGGCAGCAGTGGTATGCTGTGCCTCTGATTGGAATTTTCTGCTTTGCTGCCATTTGCATTTGCAATCATAACTGCCTTCATAAAGCTTTTGAAGGCAAAGTGGCATATCCTGCATAAAATAGCACAGCAAGTCAGACACTTACAAGTGATCCTTTAGTAATATCTTCATATAGGAAGAATGGCAGACAGCACATACTATTTCATATCACCTCTCAATTTTGTGGATGCATTCTCCAGTTTTAGTTACATGTGCAAGAGGCAACTTTCACTCATGTATTGTGTAAAAGAATTAATGAGTACATCCCCACATGTAGACTGCATCCATGGAAAACACTATGCCTATTTATCCAACATTCCCAGTCAGCTTGCCAGACTTGGTGCCAGAAGATATGAAGTGAGTGCTATGGCTTGTGAATTTTGCAGCAGGCTGTCTTTGGTTTAGGATGCTTTGTGAATAGAAAAGGGGACACACCCCTTGTAAAACAGACACATGTGTTTTTCTAAGCACCTGTGGTTTGAGAGGCACTGAAGAAATATTTTTGTTTCAATAGTATGTGAAGTCCTGTCAGTCCACAGCAGTGGATGTCCATGAGATATCCAGAGCTGTGCTGTTCCTCTTGCTGTTCTTAAGAGCTTGTAGGGTTTTTATCTTGTTGTTCTGTGTAATAAGGCATGACCTTAACATTTTCTGCTGCTTAAAACAGTAAGCCAGAAGTGTGTAAATTCTGTAGCTGGATGAGGTCTGTGTGCAGAAATATTGCATACCAGCACAAGAAGTGATCACACATGGTTTGAACACTGCCCCTAGGGGCTGAGCCCCAGGGCTCTGCAGCATGTGCTCGCTTTACTGATGGCAAAAGCGCAATAATGCGGCTTAGCTACATTTTCTTTCACTTCAGACCAGGTTAAGTCGCATTACCTTTCAGTTGCTGTGGGCAGAACCTCATCTCAGCTGACTCATGGAAACTGAGTGAACTGTGGTAACTTGATGTTGAGCCCTAATCTGCAGACTAAGCCGAGATGAGAAGATGGCCTTGGCCATACGTCTCAGTACATGTGAACCAGGGAACACGGTGACAACTGGCAGGTCCCTGGGGACACGTGGCAGTGAGAAGGGAATCTCCTGCTTCTGAATAAATGCCCTGAGCTGAGCTGAGCTGCTTCCTTCTTTTAAAACTCACCTTTTTTCTTAGCACGAGTGGTGAAGATGCGACATGATAGCAATACAGTACATCAGGATCAAGGAGGCATCCTTCAAAAGAGTTTCCTTTTGAAGCTTAGTGTACAAGTGCCAAGTGAAACAATCAGAGGGGAGAGCTGGACGAGTCTTCCTGAACACCCACTACACCAGCAACTCCTTTTGTCTTTCTCATGGTGCTCCCTGTTTCCTTGCAAGGCAGTGTTTGGGCTCAGGAGTTAGATGTCAGGTACCTGGTGCAAGACTGGTGGAGAATATTTCACCTGCCCTTCACACAAGCATTTGGATGCATTCTTTGCTCTCTGTCTTACTGAGCAGGGTCTCACAGAGGGGTCTTAAAGTGGGGGAAGGTAGTTTCCTTGTTATCCCAGGCAGAAATTATGTTTAGAATTGGAGACAAACTTGGCAAGTGTCAGACAACTGAGCAGTGCTCAGAGCTGCATGCAGAGTTTTCCACTGACTGTGCAGTAGACAGATAAGATACAAAGCAGCAATACATCAAACTCGTGGTGTGATGTGCTCCAAGATAGGGCTAGACCAGAAATGGCACTTTCTGTCTGAGCAGCTCTGTTGATGTGTATTCCATCAGAGGCACTGACAAAATACTCTCTAAAATACCTCCAGCATGAACATGCAGCTGCTCTTCCTTACATACAAGCAGCAGAGCTGTTCATCACGCCCTGGCAGGAATTGAGCAAACAGCTCCCTGGGGGAACATAGGGCTTTCCCTAAATGTAACTGAGGGCAAAACATTGCCTGCAGGAGCTTCCTTCCTGGTCACGATAGAAAAGAATAGAAAGCTTTTAGTTGACTCTCAAAGCCCAGGTGTCATTTTGCAGGCTGGGGAAGGTGGGAAGAACAGCTGCGTTTTAAGCACATGGGGGAAAAAGTAGCAGGGATTGTAAATTGTCATGGAAAGCAGTGACACTAAAAACCAGGACCAGTGCTGAGGGGCTGCAGAACGCATTAGGTGCCTCTGGCCCTCAGAGAAGTAGAACGATCAGTTGGATACAAAGTCAATCTCCTTGCCCCTTGCAGAAACAAGCCCTGTCTACTATGGGAATCTCAGTCAGAAGCACCCCTTGTTCCAACCTGGATTTTGCTGCTGTTTCTTCCAAATCATTGACACTAAGAAGTTGTTTCAGGAGTGAGGATTTTCACAGGAGAAGGTATAAAGCGTTTCAGATGTACTGTCTGTATCTTAACAAATAACAGCTTGAAAGGCCAGATTCGAGGGTCTTCTTGCAATGTACAGGTTTGATTTCTTCACTGGTCTCATGGGTCATGTTATTTTAATGTACAGTTGGGATTAAGCTATCACATGTAAAAAGCTGATGAATGCACAATAAGCAAGGAAAAAAAAAAGCTTGGGTTGTAGTGAACAATGCAAAAAGACTACATAAATGAAAAACTGTAAAAGGCATCACTGCCTTTATCCCTGGGTCTGAGTTCATGTGGTGAAATCCTCTTGGCAGTAGTCAGCACAGAACAGCTTCTCTGTGCCAGCTGAGTCCATGGGACATTCTGGTCTGCTTCATCCCCATGTCACCATGTGCTGAGGATGGGGACTCTGGGTCCTGTCACAGAGATGGTTATCTGAGCTTATTAGGCCTGCTGAGGGCTTCCTAGATCTGAAGGCACACAACAGCCACCCTCTCTCTAGTGTTCACTTAGTGTGCAGCTGAGACATGTTTTAGATCTTCCCCTCTTGCCCTGATCTTATACCAAAGATGTTCTCACCTTCCTAGGGCATGCACTCATGATGTCCAGCTCTCTGAGTCTTTGCAGCCACCTATCAGTTGTCATCTGTAGACCCTGTGTAAATAAATAACACCAGCCCTGACATCTGGAGGAGCCAAGTTTGATGCACTTAGATGGAACAGCTTCTGATTTGGTTCCCAGCCTTTGCCCCACCTCTGTGTATCTTGCCAACCACAGAATTTATTTCCCATTATAAAGTAATAGTATTAAGCATTTCAAGGGCACACTGAACCTCTGGAACAACATGATTTTTATTATCATGTATGGGTTTGCTGAGGCACAGCAGACTGAACCTGACCAGTGCTCACTTTCTGCTACCTGTGGTTTGCTCGAGAAAGACCTGATTTATTCCAGGCCAGAGCAGCATTTTCCAATGCATCACCATTCAGTGTGCAGTGCCCTGATCCTGACTGGAGCACTCAGACGCTGTGCACCAAGAGATAATCTTGGCATAGTAATGTCAGCTAGAAACTCTTCCTGCTATCTGTCAAAAACACATGTTGAAAGTATGACCTCTGGTTTTCTCCTCCCTGAGGACAGGGGTTTCGGTGGTTTTCAAGGTTGGTCTCATGTTTCCCTACCAAATGGGATGACAGGATGATGGTGATTAGGAAACCCACCTGAGAAAATCCTCTTAGATTCTACACTTCGTTTGTGCTGCTCATTGGCTGCACTCAGAGGGAAGATTAATGAGTCCAATGTGGTTGTTTGGGGGAGAACTCACAGTTCCTTGCCACCATCACTTTTTTATTTCCTGTCATTATCTTGTTCCCATTTCCAGGGCAACCAAATGGTTTTTTATCAGTATCTGAAAGAAAGATTAAAAACAAAACCAGGGTTACAATCTGATAAAGATCTAAGGAAGATTACTAAAGACATCGTGCTCCATGTTAGTCATAAAAATGCTCTACAATATCATGTTTCTTTGATATCTTGTGTTTAATTTTCTTATTTGTATTTTAGATGTGTTTGTGATTTATTTCATTATCTTGGATCCTCTTAGATTTAGCTCCACTGGTCCTTCAGCTCTTATGCAAAAATCCCAGTGATTCCAAGAGCAGAGCTGTCTGAGCAATTAATACCAAGATGGGCTTACTGTGCCTGGTAAAAATTAAGGGCTTAATTATATTAGGGATTATTTTTCTCTACACACTTGCTGCAAGGAAACAGATAGAACTGCATTTCAATGAGTTTGTCTCTTCCAATTGCTCACTTCAATTCCATCCAAGAAGTCTTGTAGTTAATATTTGTATATTCAGCTCTATTTTGCATTTGAACCTGAAGTGATCAATATTTTCCTCTTCTGACAGAAGTACTTAATTCCTTTTGATTTTTAAATAGTGTCGAGTGAATGATGTGATGGATGCAAAAGTGAGTAGTTACACATTTGTATGCCGGCTTTGGTAGTGGCAGAGCTAATTTTCCTCGCAGTAGCTAGAATGGGGTTAAGTTTTGGATTTGTGAGGGAAATAGTGTTGATAACTGGAGGATGTTTTCATTACTGCTGAGCAGCACTCACACAGTGTCAAGGGCTTTTCTGTTTCTCACCCCACCCCATCAGTGATGGGGCTAGGGCTGCACAAGGAGATGGGAGGGAACACAGGCAGAGCTGCTGACCCCAGAGATTTCCCAGAGCATACGGTGTCTTGGTCAGTAAGCAAAGATGGAGGGAGGAAGAAGGAGGCAGAAGGTGATGTTCAGAGGGATGCCATTTGTTTTCCCAAGTCACCATCATGGAGCCCTGCTTTCCTGGGGATAGCTGAACACCTGCCTGCCCATGGGAATTGGGGAATTAATGCTTTGTTTTGATTTGCTTGTGCATGGGTCTTTTGCTTTCCCTATTAAACTGTCTTTATCTCAATTTAGGAGTTCCAATTTTCTCCCCCATCCCACTGGGAGGGAGGGAGTGGCTGCGTGGGACTTAGTTGCCAGCTGGGGTGAAACTGTGACAATTTGTTTAAATTTAGGCAGATACTTTTGATGCTGTAGAAACTAATAAATTAGGATAAACCATGGCTAAAAGCTGAATGGATTGAAGTGTCCAGTTCCTATCTAAATCCATGACCATTCCACAGGGAGAGCTTTCTCATCTCTGTTCCCTCAGGCTGCTGCCTCATTGCAGCATAGAGCAGAGGTACCAGGTCAAACTTTAAATAATCTCCCATGGACAGACTAACTGCAGCAGCATGGAGTTCAGCATATCCTGTGTCTTGGCAAAATTAGATACCTCTCTAGATGAATGCTTTGTAAGCAAACCTACATATCCTGAGGAAGACTTTTACCACTCAGAAAGGAGAGGGACAACTATGAATTAAATTAATTTGGTCCGCATATTTTTCTTATGGCTGTTTAGAAGTGTTAGTATCCTGTGTGTAGTTGCCTGTAGCTGTCGTGATGTGTTAATTTTCCCCGCTGGTTCTGTTGTAAGCTCATCTGGTGGTATTCTGAGCCTCCAGCTAGTTCTTGGCCAGGCAAAGCCTATGAAAGGACATGCAGAGGCAAGCAGCCTTCAGGCAAACCAGGGCCAGTGTGGGAGGATGTGGCCCTGTGCTGCTGTGTGCTTTGGGAGCCTGGACCCACAGAGTGACATGTTAAACCTACCTGGTAAAATGGAAGTAGATGACCAGGCCACTGAAGGAAACACAGAATTTGGTGGGGGGTTGTGTGTTTTGTGCCCCCCCGCACGTGCACGGTTCCCCTGCTTCCAGTTAGGACCTTCCTTGAACTCTTAAGTGTTACAGTAAAGTTTTCTTACGCTGATGATGTATTTGTATTACGCAACGCACTCAGAAAACAGAAGATTATCTCTTCATGACTGTCCTCTCCTCTCAAGAAGCTGTTATCTTCTGTACATACGATATGCAGAATGTATGGGAGTCTTACCAGCGTTGGTTTGCATTTTTAAGACTGTACTAATTAATGTGTGATACTATTGTGTTTTTGGAGTGGCATCTTTGATGTAAGATGTAAAAACTATTTAAAATTTTTGTTTGTTTGTTTACTGTTCAGCTTTTAGAGATAGCACCAAGGACTGCATGTTCACTAGAATCAGCCTTTTTCAAGGGTCCTCGTAGCTGCACGCAGGCACTGGTGTCTCACCCGGTGCATAGCACCTGCGTTCTTCTTTTAGTAGGGGTCAGTTTTGAGGGGAAATGAATTCTTCCTGAAAAGTCTACTTTTCTGTCTTACACTCTCTCAGATTCAAGCTTCCCTATCCCACACTGTGTGCCAGCCCTGGCCCCAGGAGGAGAGCTGGGAGGAATGTCTCCTGACCCAGGGCACCCTGCTGGCATCAGGCTCCCTTACCCCTCAGCTCATGTACATGCACACTCAGTTTTCCTTGGAATTGATGGCTATACCAGGAGAAAAATGATGGGCCCACATTATAAAACCATTTGTGCAAGTGACTTTAAAATTAATTAACTAAAGTTTGGGGGAATTAAGCAAAATTAAAGAATTAAGGAAAAGAGTCTGAGCAGCAATTTTAGGGTCAGAATCTTATAGGGGTGCTTAGTATATCAAGAATTTGGGGTCAGTCCCTAAAAGACAGGAGCATTTGAGGGGCTTAGGTCTACATTTCTTGTCAGGTTTGGGGAGGGAAGTGGGGCTTGAATCCAGCCTTTCAGACAGGGCTGATTTACTGGATGGATTGAGTCTGAGAGACACTTCTCCAGATTGTGTCCTGGGCCAAAAGACAAGACATGCTGCAGCTTAGAAGTTACTTTTCTTTTAGGTTGTTTTTTTTTCTTAATAGAGAAAGCAGTTCAAACTGCACCTGGCAAAATGACTGACTTCAAAAGCATGTTTTTCCTTGTTATATAGACACTCACAAAACAGCATTGTGTGGTTAAAAAGGCGCATTTGTGATAGTTTCTTTTTCAGTGCCAAAATATATAAGCAGTATTGTTTGAAGGGAAATAAGAATTTTTTTACCTTATTGTTATTATTGTTGAACAAATATATTGTTTTTACATGTTAGACTTTGAAGACTTTTGTATTGTAAACTGTTTTGTGACACGGTGCTTTTTCATACTGGAATTACTGATTGCACCTAAATATTAATTATTGTTTTCTTATATAAACATGTAACCTGGAACAATCTTGATGAAAACCAATGTATGGTGGATACGAATGGTTCAAACAAATTCACCTACTGAAATCCCCTAAATGTTCTTTCCTACTAATAAACATTCTGCTGCAGCTAGCTATGGTGTGCCACGTGCTGTTACTCCCTTCATGCTGGAGTCTCAAAGCCTTTGCTTGCTGTCTTCAAAGCTCCTGTCCCACTCACCACCATGGGCAAAGAGTCAGCAGCTGTGAAAGCCAATTTGGAGGGCTTAGCCAGGGCTTAAGCTGAGCATGGGCGCTGTGCTGGCACGTTGCAGCTGGCTGGGCTCTCCACTGCTAACACAGCTTTTCCTCCAGCAGCTAAAGCCAGCAGCTGGGCACAGAGCAGGATAACCTGGAGTGGTTTATAAAAGTAAAGGAAGGACAGCACAAGGCTGAGAGCCCTGGTCCTCTGGAGCCCTGGCTTAGCTGACTGACAGCAACCTTCCCTGCCACAGATAAATCCCTCTCCTGGTTTAGGGCGGTTTTTTTTCCCCCTAAAGACTCGCACACCATCACAGGGGCAGGATGTGGAGAGGGAGCACAGGCTGGCAGGGTGGTAGCTGTGATTAGTTGCTCTGAGATGTGGCTCATGAGGCAGCAGCCGAGCTTGTCACAGCAGGGACTCCTGCCAGCTTCAAACAGGCTCTGGAGGAGGTTGGCTCATGCTCCTGTGCATGCTCCTTAAACTCCTCAAACTTTTACCTAGGTTAAATTTGGAGCTGGGATTAGCACTGGAGAGATAAAAGTAGTTTAAATCCCACGGGAAGGTAACAGCAATCAGTGCCTATTTCCTCTTGAGAGTAAACAAAACAAAACAAAAACCAAAAGTGTATTTGTGGAACTGCACATTTAATATGAATTTGAGACAGGCTGGAGGCTGGATGGAGCATCAGTTACAGTGGCCAGGTACCCCCTGTGCTCAACGAAACTTCAAACCAGCTTTATTGCATGAACTTTCAGTGTACCAATCTCCCTGTGATGTATGTTCTCCTCACCATCCCAGTAGGGCCATAACACAATTTGGCATAAAAAGGCAGGGGTGTATGGGGATGTTTATTTGCACAGGAGTACTGAAATCCTCCACTTTACCACCTCTGCTGGCCCATGCATCTTATATCTCAATGCGCAAAGCCCAAGGTTTCTGTCCCAGGACAGAGCCTGGCTCCAGGTGATGGCCACCACCAGGCACTGGAGTACATCTTGCACCCCCACAGTCCAGGACTGGACCTCTGACTGTCATGGAGGATGGAATCTGAGACTATGTGGTTCATTGGCTTGTTAGCCCTGGATCTGGCCCCATCTGGGAAACAGCATGCTCCAGAACCTATCACTGCTTTCAGCAGCACGAATTGAGCCAAGAGATAGTGAAGGTACCGAAAACTACAGCTTTGCTTCTCTAGTGAGTCCCCTAAAGTTTCAGTCAGGAGCTAGAGGAGGGGTGTTTTGCTCCCCACTTCTTAAAGACTGTGTGAGTCACCTTGCTAAACCCAGGCTCAGCCATGCTAGAAACAGTCCAGCCTCTTGAGCATGCAGTGGGTGCAGCAGTTCCTGTCAGCCCACACAATTCTCCTCACTCCTCCATGGCCTCGCAGATGGAGTACTGCCAACCACTCAGCTTCAAAGCATTCACATTTTAAGAGCCACTCAGCAAAATTACTTCCTATAAAACATAATTAAACATCTATCACAGGCAGTGTCCAGGAAACATAATTACCTCAAAGAGCTCCATGGGAGCTGGTCCTGGCTCACCCTGAGCCATCCAGCACTGAACTCCTCCACCCCACTGTAAGACAGGGCTGTCCTGCTACTGCTTGGGGAGCCTCCCTTTGCTGACGCAAATGTTTTCCCAAGCAATGTCCCACTTAGATGTTCTCACCTCCAGGATTCTTACTTGAATAGCCAAAGTCAGCTAGTGAAGAATGAAACAGCTGATGAAAATGTTTTACTGCAACAAGCATGGCCAGGTATGCTTCAGTGCTTTGGGTACCCAGGGCACAGCAGGAGCAGATGCAGGCAATAAACTCATTCCAGGTGCCTAGGAGCCACCAAGATGATAGGACCAGAGCTTCCAGCCAGGTTCCCAGGACACTCCAAGTCACAGCATCATGGAACAGTTGGGGTTGGAAGGGGCCTCTGTAGTTCATCTGGTCCAACCTCACCTGCTCAAGCAGGGTAAGTGAGGGTTTGTTGTCCAGGACCATGTCAAGGCAGCTTTTAAATACCTCCAGACAGAGACTCCACAACCCCTCTGGGCAACCCATTCAAGTGCTTGGTCACACTCACAGTAAAGTGTTTCCTGATTTCAGAGGGAACCTCTTGTGTTTCAGTGTGTGTCCACAGCCTCTGGTCCTGGGCACCACTGAGAAGAGCCTGACTCCATCCTCTCTGCACTTCACTTCAGGTATTTGTACATACTGATACTATCTCTCCTGAAGAGATGTAGTAATACACACCACAGCAACAGAAATATTCTCTCATACATAGGAATATTTATTTTTTCCTTCTTAAAAATGTACAAAAAATAAAATAACTGTATTTACAGTTTATCAAACCCCTCTCCCAGTTGCAACACTATTAAGTTACATGAGCTATATTCTTAATATAAAAGCACACTATTTATACATAAAGTTTCCTCGTTTGCCAGAAAGACGGCTTGTCACAATCTTTGGCACAAACTTCTCGTTTGTATCTTGTCTCAATTAATAGGAAATGGAAGCGCATATAAACATTTAATAACCTTTACATTTTAAAAGTCATAAGATACTCCTTTCCAGTTCCATTTCAATCAATATACAGCATCGCTGACAGCTAGAGAGTTTAAATTTTACTAATTGTTTGAATTAATTTACAACATTTAAACAATTCATAAAATGAAAGAGAAAAATATGTAAGAAAGACATTTGATCTCTGAATTCCAGTGACCAACAACTTCATGAGAGAGGACACAGAGGAATAAAACATTATTTTCTTTGTAGTTTATCTTCAGCGGTAAATATCCTCCAAAATGTCTTAACAGGGATATCACTGTACATCCACAAAGCTTCACTGAAAGGATGCACTTTATTTTGGGGGTATCAGCACCTGACTGTAACAAAGAACTAAAATTTGAGAATTTGAATGCAGTTTCATAATAAAATATCAAATGGACGGACAAAGTGCCAAATTGGTAGCAGGAACCAAAATTTGAACTTAGAAGACTGTTCTCATTTTGTACATCTCTATCAGAGTCTTTCAAAACACAACATCTACAGACACTGCACTGCTCTAACTCTTTACATGGAAAATGCACTGAGCAGCAAGCCACAGTTCAGGCTGCACTAGTTGAGATTCAAGACTGCTGTCTTGAAGGAAAGGAAATGAGAATTTTGTTCCTTTAAATAAACAGCCACAGCAGTGCCACAAAGAGATGAAAGGAGACAAGTCAAGAGGATTCCTGTCCCCTGCTGAACAGTAGCCAAATCTTACTTTCATTTAACTCATAATATTTGGAAGATCCAGAATTAATCAATATTTTCATTGTTTAACGAAAGCAACATGTATATTTTAACAATATACATGCAAGCACTATGTAGTCCTCAAGACATTTTAATAAAGAAGGGCAGGCACTAGGCAGGTCACTGCTTCAGAAGTTTGCATTGCTTGTACTGTCCCTTTCCTCTCAGGGGAACCCTGAGAGTTTGTAGCTTACCACCACCAGCATCCAAAGTTCAGTGCTCCTCCAGCAGCTGATGCTATAACTACAACTGAAGAGGTGCAGGATGATATACTCTTTGTAACGTCTTAGTGCTTGTGATGCACCTGCATCTAGAGCAGAGAAACAAAGCCCTTGGACCCTGGCAGATAAAGTTCAGGCAGATCATCCTTATCTAGTTCTAGCTTTTGTTTTAAAATAATCTTACCACCAATCAACTTGTGTTCCTCAATGCCTGAATGTTCCTTCATTGAGACTGTAAGAAGGAACTACAGGCAGGAGTATCAGCTTTCTACTATCAGAAATTCACACACTTTAAGAAGTATTTAGAATACCTTTCAGTTAATCTTGGAAGCAACTTTCCTTCTTTGGACAATGGTTCACTGAAAGCTCCTAAAATAGTAATGGAAAGATAGCTCCTTAAAGCCCTAGTATTTCTGGATGTTGAACTTCTCACTGATCCTATGCTTATCCTTGGTGCAGGATGCTGCAGCACTCAACAGATCCCAGCTCATCTCCACGCCAGTGTAAGACAAGAATGTCCCATTAATCTGAGCACTGATGCTGCCAGGACAGCCTGTGCTTCTCTGTGAACCCTAAATTCTCACTGTTCTTTCTTAATGCAGCACATTCCCACCTGGGCCAGCCCCAAGAGCCACAGACACTCCCTGTAAGAGAGCTTATGCAGCAGGTTTGTTGGCAGCAGAAGCAGGGCCCAGCTCCTGCATACATTACTCCTGTGCTTCACCTGCAGCTTCTGCCCAGACATCATGACCAACTGAGAGATCCCAGCTAATATCCTGAGGGTTCCAAACACCAACAGTGAAATATGAGAACTAGCAGCATTGCTCACCAGTACTCTGTACTGGACCCAGTTCCTAATACCACCTATTAAAACTGTTCTCTCTTTATCTGGGGTAAGTCAACATAGACTTTTTATCTCAGTCTGAGGCAAGTAGAAACAAAACAAACCATCATAAATCCCCTGTATTCCAAGGATGTCTGCTCTTCAGCAAGGCAGCAAGAGCATCTTTGTTGGAGTGTATTTCTATAAAAAGCTAAGGAACTTACTACAAAACTGCATCAGAAGGGGAAAGAGTGCACAACAAAAGAAGAGGGCAGGAGGAAGACAACACACTTTGCTTTACAGGCATATGTGAATTCTGGGCATGTTAGCCCTGACACTAACAGCCTGAACTTTTTATAGTTTCTGGTCCCACAGAAACTTTGACATGTAGCTAATATTTTTATTCTGGAAGTAGAGATTTTAATGGGATGCTACTGCTAATGAAGCTAAGAAAGTGAGCAAGGACAATTCATGCAAAAATATGGCCAAATCAGGCTGGTCAGCTATCCCAGCTGCTTTGCTTGAATGTAAATAGCTCCACACAGCTCAGAACACTACATAGTGAGCCCTATTAAAATAGGTAGTGTTTCTTTATGCTATTAACCACCTAAGGTTGTGTGACTAAAGAAAAAGAAAGAAAAAAATAAACTCTAAAGGCTGCATGCAAGAAAGGACCCAGATTTCTGTCTGTCACACAGGACCCACATACAGTGCATGGAGAATAAAATGCAGCTGAAACTCACAGGACTGTATGCTGAGTGAAGAGCTCCCTACAACAGCCTGAGGAGCTGGAGAGGAGAGAGAGAGGTACTGGGTCTGGATGCACAACAGACATTCAGTTCCTGAACCCCTTTCCTGGTTATTTTTAGCCTGCACAGCTTTATTTCTCCACAGAATTCATGAGATGGGGCAGAATTTGATGTAATTCAACTTAGGTTCAGATCCAGCCCTTGTGAGAGAGACCTATCTCCACACCTCGGCTGCAGGATACTGGATCTCCACTGGCAAAATTATTCCAGTTTTGATAAAATATTTACAGCAAGCCCAGGTTTATACCCCACCCCACTGTCCTAGGAATCAAAACAGAATCATTCAATGGTGATACAAGAGCAAGTATCCTTAAGAGGAAGTGTTTGAAGTCCTGTTTCTACCAGTCTAGAGGAATGCTTTAATGAGCAGGCTGCTGCAGAAAGCACCCTTCCCACCACAGGCTTAAGAAAAGGCTGCTTTGGGAGCCTCCTTTCTGTACCTCTGGACACACTTAGGCAGCAGACACATGCTGCCTCTTGGATTGGGTGACAGCTGGATGGGAGACTCAGGTATCCACAGCTGGGAGCTGGGCACCTAAGGTGGACTCTGTTGTGCCAGAGCATTCAAGACACTGTAGCACGGTTTGCTCTAATATTTCAATATATAACTGTGTGAGTGAGGATGGAGCATATGAATGCAGATTAAGTTATCAGCTTCTCAATACACACTCCTTAACAGATTGCAGCAATTTAATCCTCTAGGAAAGATTCTCTTAAACCCCTAAACCCAATACATACAAAAACATAGTGGCAGTAAACATGCCCACATACAGTAGTTAAAATATATTATTGCATATTATAAACATTATATACAAGGTTAAAATGGTTTCTTTACCATTTACTTACAAGTGACATTTGTAGCTGAATGCCTTACTTACAAGTCCTCATTGCTACGTGCTGAGAACTACCAGAGGTATTTGGCAAGACTATACACTACATAGAGATATGGATCAGTCTGAGCAAGTGAACTGTCAGCCACTTTCCCCATCTTTAGCACTGCAACAGCTTTTTAGCACTGACGGAGACAACTACTGCTAAAGTAATTTATACCAGATTTCTGAAACTAGACCAGCATGATTCCTTAATGTGTTTTAGAATGAGCTTATCCACACTAAAGTATGAATTAAAACGCTGTGTTTCACATTTGCAGTGGGTCACCTAGTTACAAATCTGGGGGCTGGTAATTGCTTGTACACTAGAGAGTGGGGAACAATAAATAAGGGGACCAGGTTCATGACAGTGGCCTTGTGCTTGACAACCCCGTTTCTATATGCAGTGGGTGTACATGTACAGAATGGACAGTATTTTAAAAGCAGTTTTGTAACAGTTTCTCTGATCAATGTCTGTCAGGTTCCTGGAGAATCTTCTGCTTTCCACGAAGGATGAAATGCTGTGGTTCCTTACAAAAAGGTTCTGCCTGAGGCTAGATCTCTGTCAGTGTGATCTTGAAGCCTTCAACCATGCTCTCCATGTGCAGGATGAACGTGTCCTCATTGGAGTAGTGCTCAATAATGTTGTCATCCATGTTTACCAGGATACTGGTGACAAAGGTAAAAATCAATGTTTTTATGCACCAGGACACTGGAAGGGAAAGCCACGCACTCCGCCACATTTGCTCATTCTCTACAACACAAAAAGACTCCAGCACATGCCTGTACAGTCACTACTGGAATCATCACCAAGATCTGCCTCACAGTCCCTTATAGTCTTTGGATTAGAGATGGCTCTCTGACAAAGCAGCTAAGAGACATGCCAGCACTGAGAGGTTAACACATTCAAGCTGCCCACAAGATGAGCTGAGCTCCAGATTCCTGGCAGACCCAGCTAGCTAATGCTCCCCATGCCTGGTGTTGGCTCCCCCAGGGAGTGCTACTCTGTGCCACTTCTCAGATGTCACATGAGCTGCTGCACCTCTGTGGTGTGAGCTGCTAGCACAGGGAACCAGCACAATTTGTGCTTTGCACACAGCTCACAGACCCAGAACTCAGCTTGGATGTGAGAATGTCGACAACTATTAGAAGTGTATATGAGTGTTTTCCTCACTCACTACTTCAAAGTGTTCCCTCTAACAATCACTTGGAAATGGTACTAGAAAGAAGCAAAACATGAGAAGTTTCAACTGTCTTCTCAAAAGCTAAAAAAATCTCCAGACACAATGCCCTAACCTAGAGTTACAGCTCTGTAATGAAACTAAATTACTGGTTTAAAATTGTATCACTACAATACTGTGGTTAAATAGAACCAAAAAAAAAGTTAAAGTGGAGAGATTTAGATTTATGGCAAGGAGCCATAGCCTAGCTATTTTAAAAGCCCAGCTGTGATGTTCATGTCTAAATTTACTCAGCTGAAACCACTGCAGAAAACATGGTCTGCCTGTCTTTCAGATGCAGAGAGTGGCCTACCTCTTCATAACACTGCAGGGAAACTCCACACTGCACTCACAGCAAAGGCTTCTCCCATTCTGGCCCTCCATGATGTTATTAGGCATACTGTCTACAAAACAGACTTTATCCAGACATCTTTTCCAAAAACAAACTCTTTCTTCACAGTAAGTTTACGAACACTGGTCAGACAGACTGGAGACCCATCCTTCCTCCTCTGCCATCCCTCACTGTCTCCACAGATGTGAAGATTTCAAGTGCATGGGCACATCTCCTAAAAGTGTTTATACTGTGCACTACCATGAGGCCCCAAGCATAATTGGGAATTCTGTGTACTTCTAAAAGATCCTGCAATAGATCCTTACTTAGTTATCTAACTTACCCCTTTTTGCTCTTCTTATAAAGTTTTGCAATCTTTTCAACTGGCAGCCCATACTTCTCAGAGATCTGAAATCACAAAAAGAAAAGAAATACCATTAAAGACTAAAAAGAAATATAAAATTATCACCTCTTACCTTACATAAAGCATTAAAACAAAATCTCTACAAACTTTGAGAGGATAGCTATATAGGAAAGTCACTCATGACCATATCATAATTTCATTTAAGGATGACTTGGGAAGGAATAATCCTGAACAGCTTGATCAAAACCTACAATTGTTTCCATCCAGAAACCAGAAGACCATAGTTTTTATAGGGTGTGAACCATCAAAACTGCCTCAGCATCTCCGACTGCTCTGCTCAAGGAGGCAGCATTCTTTCCAGCTTCTGATTTTATGAAGAAATTTCAATCTCATATTTCTGTTGTTTCTTAATCTGATTTTTCTAGGCTCATGGAAGCAAAGGCTTCCTCCACTAGGCTGAAGGCAGACCTATGGCAACCCAACAAGAGCTGATGGACCAATGGATCAACAAAAACATGCACATTTCTTTTCTCAAAGATATTTCAAGGTTTGTTAAGTTAACGGGACTCTCCATGGTGGTCCTTTTGTCTGAAAAGTATCTTTGAGGTACTTTTTATTGTGGGAGGGCTACCAACATGCTACACAAAGGACTAGGAAGCTTCAGTATTGCTGGGGAGGTGACTCAGTCTAGTTACTATTAGTGGCAAAATGAGAACACTTTGGCTCACAAACATCATCTGAGCGTACAGATAACAAGATGAGATGTCGCAGAAAAGTGTGTTAACAGGAAAAGGACTTGTAACATAAACGTCTTGCCAGCTACTCAAATTATAAAGCAGAAAATACAGGACAACTTTAAAAGGAAGAACTACGTAGCTGACAAATAACCAGTGGCAACAAGTACTTCACTGGGATACTTTGGAATTGCTTTGAAGCAATGTATTAGCAACTTTTTTGGATGACCATTCTGCAGTGAGTCTGTGCTCATGGAGATGGTGTCTGTCCCTGAGCTCTCCATCTGAGCCAGGTTTCCTTTTCAAATCATGACTTCTTTGAGGGAAAAGGTCTCACAGCTCACACTTTGGAAAAGGATTGCCCCAAAAGGCAAAATAATTACAGAAAAATTACTTTTTTTTGTCAGTGATTAATGTTTTGTGGTACTCTACTGCCAAGCAAAGTAAGTTTCCCACTCTTCCCAGGTGAAATAAAGTTGCAGCTAAATAGCTAATGAGTTACCTTTTGCATTAGAGAACAGAAATGCAAAATTAAAACTCCATTTAAAGACTGCCAAACATTAGTCACTGTAAAATCCTTTCTTTGTGTTTACATTCAGACTTATATTGAGAAAAGGTAGTATTTTAGAGAAGTAAATTAAAGCAATTATCATAAAATAGAAAATGGAAAGCAAGTGATGGATACACTCTGCACCAAGGACAGAATCAAACAGCCACAGGTTGAGCTTCAAGGACAGCTCCTTTCCAAAGAGCCAAGACTCTCTGAGAGAGAGAACTAATTAGCCCATACTTACTTACATCACCTATAATTGTCATTTAAACCAAGAGTCAACTCTGTACTTAAAAAATACAGCATAACTCCAAGATTCTGAAGAACCAATAAAAATTCTTTTAAATTGCAAAGAGTTTCCTCTGATGGTGTTAGCACACGTCTGTGGCTAAGAGAAAAGGGACTATAACTGATAAGGTACACTAGATTCATCCACTCCCTAAGCTTTCCACCTAGCAGATTCCAAAATACAATTTAAATTTAGGTAGTATTTGCTACTTCAGTTTTACTTGCACCAGCATGTTTCACTGCCCTTTTGGA
This sequence comes from Sakesphorus luctuosus, assembly GCA_013396695.1. Taxonomy (NCBI): domain Eukaryota; kingdom Metazoa; phylum Chordata; class Aves; order Passeriformes; family Thamnophilidae; genus Sakesphorus; species Sakesphorus luctuosus. Next base: position 293,517 of record VWZD01013617.1, read on the forward strand.
TATGGCGCTGGAGATACTGATCATAGTCCTGGTTCCGTGTTCTCACCTGCCTGGAGAGAGGCCTAATTCTGCATCAAGGCTGAACAAGCTCCCATGCTGTACAGTCACACTGACCCTGCTGTGGGGAGTGGTCCGCTTTGCACATTTATAACAAGAGCTTCACCCTACTTGTCTTGTATCTCACACAAGCATCCCCACTATTGTGGACTACAAACCAAAACTTTTCCACTCTGAGCTCTATATAACTTATGCAAAAGGCTCTGTGTAGTCTATGGAAAAGCTATGCAACCACATACACTGGGTGGAAATACATCCTGCAAACAAGTTCCCTAACATACTCAGCTTATCTGGAGCACATTTGAGTGTTTGCTCCAAACAGGGTTGAACAACAGTCATTTGAACCCCAGGTTGGCCGCATCCCTATGTGAGATGTCCTAACGCATTCCAGCTACCTTTTATCACAGACAGGACAGGTGCCCCACCCAGACTTCATCAATGCCTGACACAGTCTGTGCACTTAAATCCAAGGGAGGATCCATGGGCAGGATCCCCTAGAAGGAATCACTGGCCAGAAGCACTTGTAGCTATCCACACTTTGACCCTCACTCATTATCTATTCCTCTCTACCACCATGTTTCCAAGTTTCCCTTCCTTCAATGCCCACGGAGGGCAGCTGACTGACGTGTGGGTGGTGACTTCTCTGGGGTATCCAGGTGCCACACTGTGAGAGCAAATCTTGACTGTCTTAGAGAAGTTTTTGAAGAAATGTCCATGTTCTTTATACCCCTTCTTATCCTCTGGCTTTGCTTACCATGAACAGAATGATATAAGCAATATGGTGTTGAACTTTTGTATCTGTGGTTTTATTGTACCCCCAATTTTAAGATTTCATGTAAAGAAATAATAAAAATGGCTCCATTTCATTAGATTGTTGAAAAAATCCTCTCTAACAAGCATCAGAAAAAAACCCTGCCCCCTGAAACTGCAGGAAGTGTCACAACTGTGCAAACATGAGGAAACAATTTATCTTCCTTTCTGGGTTGTTAACTCTGAAATCTACTGATATTGTAAAGATCAGTACTTGAAGACACTTTTCATTGACTTCATGCAAATAAACAAGCAGAGCAAAACATTCCTGTGCCAAGGAGGTTTAATAGCAGTTAATATACAGCATTCTGCACATTCCAGCATAAATCTTCCCTAGGATATTTGGGATACCCAACACTCACGCATTCCAAACGCTGCTCAAAGCAGTTTGGGACTCTGGGACACCACTTCCTACATAAACTATGAGAGACTGGGCTGAGAAAGCCTTGCCTGTCACACTGCCCATGACAGGTGTAGGATTTATATAACATGCAGGGATTAGTGAGCTTTGCAAAAGACTTCCAGCTGACTGAATAAGCACATTTCTCAGGAACCCCTAGGGATTCAGTCAGTTATACCAAATGGCAAACTGTGGAAGCAAGGCTCAAAGTGGGGGTATGGGAGAGCCTCCTCCTCACAGGCTCAGAAAACAAGACTCCAGTACAAATATGCTAAGTTCTGCTGCAGAATCCGAGAAAGCACAGCCAGCATCTGCTAGGGCTTGTCACTTAACACCCTCTTCTCTGGGTGTCTGTTGCCAGTGAAGGGAGTATGGTAGGATATTGCGGATAAATCACAATTCGTATGGAAGTTGCAGCCAACTTCCATACAAAACAGGACTTCTCACCTGACCCCAAGAAGGTTACATTAAACTTTAATGAAATCTTTATTTAGATTAATATTTTTCCTTATCATGTCCATTGTCCATTTGCCATTCTTCTGAGCAGAGAATTCTTTTTTTCCCCTTGGGATGCCTGAAGCAGTGTGACAGCCTTCAGACTGGCACTGAAATAGCTATCTGGGTGTCCCTTTGGGCTGAGGTCCCCTGGCATGGCAAGTTTGTGTGATTGCACAAGCCAACAGAAATGCTCTCTGCTGGAGTCAGGAAGACAGAAAGGACAACATCTGGGCTGGTTGAGGCATGCAGGAAAACATGTTTTTGTTGGAAGATCACATATACAGACATATATCTAATAAGCTTCAGTCTAAGCTACCTCTATTGAACTCATCTGTTAGTTTTTAATTATAGAAAGACTGTGGGATGCTTGAATTTCCCAGTTTAGACTGCCTTCTATAATTGGAATAAATACGCAATTCTGTACAATGTAAGACTGGAGTACCAACTGAAATAAACAGTTATCCTGCCTTTGGATCAGGCTGAACACAGGATTTAGAGCTGGTCAGTTACCACATATGTGATGCTTTGCGATGGGCAATTCTTTCGCTGTTTTCTGTTGACCAAGACTGACTAATGAAAACCAAACATTTGCATGACTTCCTGAGATATACTGTATTTCTGAAACCTGAGACCTCTAGATATTTGCCAAAGGAAAGAAATCTCAGAAGGAATCTGAGTGTTCATTTGGAATGGGGGTATATGTGAGAATAAAATAAACACAGGATCTGAGAAAAAAACATCATTAATAACAGAAAATTAGGAGAAAGCCACAGACCAGGAATAGCAATTAATGAAAAATTAAAAAAAAAAGTCAAATCCATAAACAGAGAAGGAGGGTATGATTCAGGATCACTGAAGCTCTCTTTCAGATCTGGGGCTCAGTAATATTCAGAGGCTCACTTTCTAAATTCTTGGTACCGAGTTTAGAATTGAGTCTTTAGGATGTGCACAATTACAAAATTACATGATTTGCTTAAATGACTATAGAGAGAGTATCTAAGAAAATGCAGTTTGACAGCTTTTTGGCATTGGTTTATCCACAATATCCTACCAAAGAGAATTAAAATTTTCTGAATGTGTTCCTTCCAGTGAACTGGGTCAGTTTACAACAGATTAGATTTCTCTGGTGCCAAAAAAATGCCAATGAGTCAGCAGCTGCGCTGTCTGAGGTATGCCGAAACCTTTCCTGCTTCTGCACCAGCTTTGTTTCTGTTAGACAGTGGCTGGAGAACATGGGGAGGTACAGACCACTGAAGATAAAATATTCATGCTAGCTTGAAAGGTTATAGAAGGATTATAACATTCTTTTAACTTCCATACAAAGACAAGATGAAACTGTGTTACAGCTTACCATGAATCAGACTGCAGCTTCTTCAAACAAAGCCTGGTTTTTGTTACAATGTGCTCTGCCTAACAACTGAGCTGAAGTCACAGCTAACAAACAATGCTGGCAAAAGCACAGTTAGGACATCCTTAGCATGCTGCTGACTCTCCTCAGAGATATCCTGACTTGAAGAGGTGGTTTAAACAACTTCACTAACCCACAAATCCTTTTCTACTTTCTGCTACTGGCCAAATATTCACCAAATAACTTGATCTTTACTGCATTAGAAGTGTCTGGTCTGTGCAACAAGACACTGTGACAGTTTTAAGAGAGTAGGAATATACACACTTCCAGTACTTGGCTGAGCTCTCTAGGGACACTTTCATCCAGTCCCATCTTCTCTCCTACATGCAACCAAACCTTGAAATCAACTCAGCATCCCACATGTCAGTCTCAAATTAGTCCCCGCTACTGACTCTTCTCTCTCCAAATTTCACACATCTACTAGCCATCAGCTCATAGAAACAGGATTAAATATGGAAATAGAAACTCTCATAATGACAGCTAATGGGTAACAGCGAAAACTCAAGTTGAAGACACAGCAAAGAGGCAGGTTGGTAGGTAGGTCACTGCAAGTGAGGGCTAAGGAAGGAATCTGAGACAAGAGGTATGAATGTCAAGTCTGCAGTGGCTCAGCACCTGCCCCTCACTGCTGAACAGCAATTGCACAAAAGCTGTATGAAATTCACATGGAAATAGTGAATCCCTGGGCCTCTTCTGGAAAAGATGGCTGTGAACATACTGATGGGCATTACAGGAAAAGATTCAACAGGCTCTGAACCATCAAGTTAAGAAACATTTCAGAAATGAAACCTGTACCTCTCTGCTTCCCTGACACTGGTTAATTACTGCCATTCCTCAAGGGTCAGGTCTCCAATAACCACCTCTGTGACACTGTTTAAGCCCACCAACCTGCTGACAACACTGAATTTGGAACATGCCAGCATTTCAGAGGTGTGTGTCAGAAAGCCCTTATGAAATGCTTTAAATGTGCTTGAGAATAACTTCACCTTTATATTATGATGTATCGCAATAATACATGGAAAGTCTGAAGATTTTCTTGCCAAGAAAGACAAACAATGTTAGGACATCAGATACTTACAGCTTCCATTAGCCCCTTTACTGTGGGTGATTTCAGCATCAAAGCATCGAACACCTCATCTGTCTCCTTCCTCACATACAAAAGCACTGAAATAGAAAAAAAAAGTCAAACTTGGAGCAGGTTCAGTTAACTGTACAGATGAAACACCCCGCACTGAATAGAAAAACAAATATTAATCCACAACAGATAAAATGAAGTGCCAAGATGGTTTGCACTTAAAAAACGTACTTTCAATATCATAAGTGATCTAAACCTGGACAACACATTATAGTTGCTTTGAAAACATAGTAATGAAAATTCAACAAATTTAATCTAATGTGAGGAATCTGTACTTTCTAGAATCTAAATCTTTATTTACAGAAAGAAGCTAAAAAGCACTTCATCCCTGTCCCTTGGTCACAGGACAAAATAAACAAGCTAGGTTTTCCTAAACCCGTGTCTTGGCTTGTACCTCTCATGGCTTCATCTAAAGGCTGGGAAAGGACATTCAAAAAGGTAAGTCTGGTTTGTCATTATCTGTGCCTTTGAAAACAAAATCAATGAAAAGGCAAAGAAATAGTTCCCTCTGACATGACCATGCAGATGACTACAAATGGTCTGACCAGTATGAAAATAAACACTGAGAAAATGAGTTCAAAGTCATTTGAGACTTTACAGGGGAGACATTCAAGAGTATAGCTGGCAGGCAGGCCAGTGTGTCCACCCCTGCTCAGGTACCCAAATGCCATTTCTGTTCCTCTTCCTCCCTCAGATGTCCTGCCAGGCCTCAGTCATTTGCAGGCGTAGTGCCCTGCCCTCTCTAGCTCTTGGTTTTTCCTCACTTGTACAGGTAAAAAGAGGAAACTTGCTGCTACGTTACAAAAGCAAAGCAGACAGCTACAAAACAAATAAGCATAAACACCAGGAAAGTGTTTTAGGCATAATCTCATATGACTAGTAAGTAGCAGGTTAAAGAAGATGCTCTGCAATTTATTTTGTTTCTTAAAAAACTGCCTTTTCAAACAGCAGTGCTGCGAATGAGGTACAAATATACATGTACTGCCAGGTATTTCATAACTGTGTGACAAATTACATTGGTAATCCTTTTTTTTTTTTTTGGTAGACATCTTTTGATACTGCAAATTCTTGTGGTCCAAAAGATATCTTTAGGAGGCAACTCAACACATGATGTGCATATGAACCAACAGAGATGATGGTATTTTTCATCCAGAAGCAATTGTTTTGAAGCTAATTCTCAGGTCAAGACTAGCAGGATGGACTCAGGGCTATTTGCAGAGAATTTTAACTTCTTTGCCCAGGTTTTGAAATTACTGAAAAAAATGTTAAAACATGGGCAAATTAGTTCCCTGTCTTGGTCTACAAATCAGACATGCAGAACAATGATGGGGTTTTTTCATCTTTAATTCAGAAGTACAAGCCACAAAACTGCTACTGACACTCAAAGCCACATCCTTGCTAAGCTGCACTTTAGCAACCCTTTGGGACCTGCTTGAGAACACCCTTTAAAAGGACTTAGAGGCTGAGGTAACTTTGGGTCACAACCTAAGTGACTGTCAGAATGTAAAAGAACAAAAAAATCCACGTAAGAGTTAAATTTTACTAGGTCTCATATGTTTAATTGCATGAGCAAGAACTCAGTGTGCCAATTTTACCAGTATTTACACTTACATTAATTTAGTTATTCTTTCCTTTCGTATTAGAAGGCTGTCCTGGAACTCCTGGCTTTACAAACATCTGGACCCCTGTCACCCCTAACAATTACAAACATATCTGAGAGGAGCAAAAAAAAATCACTTGGTCCGAGGTTCAACCTGGGGTCATTACACAATCCCAGTGCTGAGCTTTAAATCCCTCTATTGTGCTTGGTGTGCCAGGCAACATTATGCTGAATGAAGGATCCATTACAAGGATAACAGAGAACTTGAATCACTCTTACATACACAGAGAGCCAGGATTAGTAAACATATGGGGGGTTGCTGGTTTTTTCTTTCCCCTGACAGATGTGAAAATCCTGGCTTTGATTCACTAGGGCTCTTTTCCCTAAATGACTTCTGGTGACAGTGATGCCTTAGGAAGCCCCTGTCTCATCTCTGTCCTGATACTCTGTGACTCTGGCCCGTCTCAATGAATTTTCCTGGATGATAAACTCTCAAAAAGCAGATGTGAGTGAAAAAAACAACCCTTTTTTTGAGTTGTTCTTCAAACAGATCAGATCCCTGCTTCCGTGTAACAGTGCAGCCCCACAAGCCTTCGTGCCGGCAGAGCTGTGGAGAGGTGGCCAGCGTAGCTTGGAGCAGGATGCACAGCCAGAGTGGGGGGAGAGGCGCTACAAAGGCTCCACTGGACTCAGCAGCTGCACTGGTGTGAGTGACTGTGATCATGTAATACAAGTCATAGTTACATCCTCTGATCCTACTGTCCCCATGTTCATGACATCTAGATGGGTTCACTTCAATAGCACAGATTACAATATTGGGCAGGGGGTGAGTGTGGAGGGGAAATCTTGTACCAGGTAATGAGCTTTTTTTTTACTGAGAGTTAAAAGATAAATTCAAATTTGTCTGACATCTACACTGCCTGGCTGGCCTTAGTTCTTAACCTTCTTACCAGCACTGAAATCCACTGTAGTCCCTAATATTCTTTAGATGTTAAAAAAGAATTGCAAAAGATGAGGAGTGATAAATTTAACTTTAGTTACTTAAAAAACAGACCCCGATACATCAAATTGCAGAGTGGCAAACAGCCTTTGCTGAAGGCAAGGGATGTTGTTGCACCTGGTAGATTTTTGGAAGCCAGGCCACCAAACTGAGGATTTAGGTGCGAATGCAGGAGAACAATGTTAGATACCTCTTTTAAAGACGTTACCAGCAACAGACATGTGGCACAAATGAAACTTAGGACTCAATGGGACAGTAAGACTTGGAACATTAGGAAGGTCTGAGGCCAGGCACTACCAACACTGTGACTGACACCCTATGAACAATGACTACAGCGTCTGTAAAGTGGTCTCTGGATGGAGATGTGGTACATCTTAGTCAAGGAAAGTAGAGCTGGTAGTTGTGACCTGGATTTCCTTTCTCACATTTGTAGTTTTCACTATTGCCCAGGCACAAATTTCCTTGGTGACAGTGTGAATGCTGTCCTTCACATGGATGGTTCATAAGCCACAACTGTTATAAATCCAAAATGTTTCAATGCAGTTTAACATGACCTTCCTGAGAGACAAAGGCTAGGCAAAAACACAATTTTCTTCAAGCTGAGAACTACAGGACTGGAAATCAACCTGATCTGTAACTCAGCAGCTGGATTTATAATTAATGGGAAACTCCCATGAAATCTGAAAGGGAAAGTGATTTGAGAACTCAAAATAGGAAAAGGCCACAAGTCCAGCCAAGTAACTAGCTACATTGCACATTTGGTACAGATTAACATACTTCACATGTTTCTGTGTCAGGCGCTTGTACCTCTCTTAGAGGTCAGGAGATGAAAGAATAAACTACAAAGATCCAGCTACCTGAATGAGAATGTGAAAACCTTGTTCTACTGTAGTTTACAAACCCCTTCAAACCTGTTCTCTTGAAGGCTGTGCCTTAATTCCTTTGCTTCCACCAGACAGTATTACAATTAGGTCCACCAGACAGAGGTGAGGCTACACACTGTCACTTCAGTTCTTCAGCTGGGCTTGGACCCCTCATTGGCTGCTACTTATCTGCACTGCTCTGCTAATGAGCTACCTTCAGATTACATTGCTTTTAGTGTGTATTTTCCCATATTAGACCTGCTCTCTATCAAACATTACACCAGTGCCCCACCTATACCAGCTCTCTAGGAGTTGTAGATTCTACTGTACCAAATAAATCTGGGAGAAAAAAAGCTTCTAATACGGCTAAGACGGAGAAAAAAAGCTAAACATTTTAATACTGTGACTCCTGTGGCAAAGACAGCATTATCAAATGGGCAGATTCAGCTAAACTCCATCAGCACAATCCCAGATGCAGGGTTCCGGATGGTAGGAAGTTCACCAGAGCAAAGGCCATGCTGGAAAAGGCTTGGCCTCCAGCCAGCATAGTCCAAGTTTCAAGAAACACTGAACAGGAAAGGAATGTGAAGAGAGCATCCTCCAGCTTCACTGGTTCCATGCCTCTCCTGGATTTAATTAGTTAAACACAGTTCTGCCACCAGTTCAATTTTTTTTTCTTTCTAATCCTACCCTTGAAATGCTTGCAAGTCCTGGACAATATTAAATCAACTAACCATAGCAAAGGACAGGAATAACCAAAGCAAACCAGTATCTCCTTGCAGGCAACTTCCCAGGCTTCTAGCTGGGAAACTCAGGTGAAATTGTAGAAAATCACAGTTCTTTATGTAGCCCTTGTAGCTGTCCCTCTTCTGCTTGACAGAGCCCTGACCATGTGAATTTGGCCAAGGTTTGAGTCAACCAGATGCAAGTCTGTGGTCAGTGCTGACCTCACATAATTAATTAAATACTTAATTAAAAGGAGAGTATGTTCATATTTATTTCAAGAAGATATCAGTCTCTATCCTATAATCTTGTATGCTTCCCCCTCATTCAAGCACACCACCCTAACCAACACAGAAACTTGGCAAATGCAGGCTCATGTGAAGTTATTTCTGTATAGCTCAAAGGAGACTTACAAATGGTCAAACTAAGAACAATCAAGCTCTCTTCTGCGCCTTGTTGCTTTTTGTCTCACAAACTGATGGGTGAACCTCAAAACAGTTGCAAGTTTGAGTTACGTAAGTTGGTCAGAGCCCTGGAGCCTCCAACAAATTTATGTGACAGAACTCATGAGACTGAAGGAATGCCAAATACTCTCCAGGGTGTTTAGCTGTGACAGTGTAGGAAGTTATCACTGATAGCATGGCACTGGAAGTGACTGTACACAAAACTGATTTTGTGGACACAAACACCCTCAGTGCAAAGTATAACAGCTCTGCCTAAAACGTTGCTTCAATGTTGTTCAATTTAAGCTTCCCTTATAGCAGACTGGAAAACAGGACTATGAAATGCAACTGCAGCAACACTTGGGCAGTAAAAAGAGTTAAGGGAAACAAATGCTTAAACAATTCCGTTAGGTCTGCTGCAAGATGTCTTTCCAGGCCTTATATTTCTAATTGGATAGGAAACTTCTAAGACTGTATTCCAGCTAATCCAAGCCTGCAGTCAGCAGGAGTTTGCCTGTTAAGGTCTCTGTATTTAACCCCGTGAATCTTGCATATTTGCTTGTGATCCCAGACAGAACAAAAAAGATGAGCAAAAGTTAAAAATAGACAATCATAGATTTGCTACTGGAACATTTATGAACTATGTAGCTTGGCCAAGGATCAAGAAACTTTCTAGATTTTTTATACTTTATATATATTTGTGTCCTGATCCCTTCTTAAGAGAGCACAGTCCATTTTTTTAAATTATTTTTTCTGCTGTTCAGTAATTTCTAGCATTTTTTAAAATGCCTCCTTGTAGACTGACAGGTGCCAAGATCTCTTCTTCCATCTCCCCACATTTGCACACCATCTAACAACTGATTCTGCCCAAGCCACACCTGCCCTTCCAAGCTTGAGGGTTTGAGTTTCACAGAATTACTTTTGACTGCTAATTGACTGTTACCTCTTTTCAGGCCCTCTTCTTTCACTTGTTTCAACGGGGATGGACCAAACTCCTCCTCCACAGGCCGGAACATCCTTTTGACCAGGACACTGCTACTAGAATACACAAAACAGGAACCATATCACAGTAAAACTGATCTCCCAGAAGAAGAGGAGACAACAGCAGCAGTCATGACTCACTTTATACTCTGGCAAAAACACTCACTAGCTGCTCAAGTAGCACTAGAGCAGAAACTGCAAGGATTTAGGTTTTGATGCTTATCTGAACTATCCAGGCCTCTGAATTACCCAGACTGACTGGCTGTGACAGGAAAATATGTTCCAGTGTTACTCACTAATTTGAAAACCCCAAAGGCCCTTAAGTGTTTAAATATTGAAGGAAGAGGGGTGGGGAGGAATAAACAACTAAGTAAGGAGATAAACCCACATTTGCACATTGATTCACCTCTTTGGGGTAAAGGAGGCAGCTTTGAGAAACACCAGCAGTATTTCTAAAATCCAATACCATAGAATCCAGCAAATTCAAAAGGAATAACATGCTGGGCCAGATCCAGCCCAAAGCTGCAATATGCTTCACCAGGGCAGCTGAGGGCTGAAAGAACTACAGCTGCCCCCTCTGCTTGTCATAATTCTGGCAGGACTTTGAGTCCTGGCAGAGAGAACTGAAGCTAATGTGCTTGGTGCAATAAACCCCTTTGTTTCTCAAATTACACTGTGAGCCTTATGAAGAACATTAGTTTCATAGAAGAAATAAAAAGGGCCTCAATTCCAAGTCAATGTCTGTGGCAGGTCCTTGGCCACTCCCTACCACAGGTCACTTTTTGTGGGTTTATGGCAGCGCAGTAGCCTTACTCCAAACTCTCAGATTTAAGCCTGCTCACTTGGGATTTAAGCAACTTACAAAAGTGGGAGGCTTGCACACATTATGGGCATTATGAACTTCAGTCACTCATATTAAACCCTTATTTCATGGCATCTCTAACTATTAGAGGGACTTCCATCTATTCTTTTAGTCCCTCCAAAGTCAGATAGGGGTAGTTCCCATTTCCAACCTTCCCATTTCCCAGGATCTCCCGTTCTCTTTCTGCTGTTCTTCTCTGGCACTTGGCCATTCTCTCTGAGTTCCAGTATTTGTCACACAGACACGTGTGTGCTGCTAAACAGCTTTCAGGAATGCTGTGAAGTTCAGTGCTTCATTAAAAAATTCCTGGTTTTAAGATTATTCGAGAACCCTTGTGCATATATAAAAGGCACTTTATTATCAAATATATTGTCCTGTCCCTGTATTGAACCTTATGGCTCTTTAAATTGTTTTATTTGGAAATGTATTAAAAAAAAAACAACAAAAAAGCAGACAGTTCTCATGAAGGAAAAGAAAGCTACACCATAAAATAAATCTCCCCTTACCAGTTCTACATATTACTCAGCCTCTGTTAGCCATGGGAGAACATGAGAGAAGGGGGAGAAAGGACATCAGTTTTATCTGATATCATTTTGTGTCTACTTTCTATGAGTTTGAACTGCTAACTGCAAAGCTTGTGAAACAATAAATGTCTTACCCCTCTCTCTCATCATCTGTATTATAGTAAACCTAGAAGGGTAGAGATAAAACACAACAATTATTCCCAAAACTCACACACTTGCTTAACAGAATAACTTCAAAAGGCAGAAATTACAAGTAGTTCACAGTTTTTCATATGTTAAAAATCTTTTTTCTTCTATAAAATAGAAACATCTAAAATTCTAATTGCAATCTGGAAAAAGGATGTCTTAGAGAAACTGCTGACTATCATCTAGTGAACATATATCAAAGTATTTTTGAAAGACATTGTCCTCTCCCTTGCTTCATGTAATTTTCCCACTTATTTTACAATCCTCTAAATCAGATCACTACTCATCTAAATTAACTCTAATACAGTTTAAACCACAACACTCTCAAACTTTTGTACGTATTTAATACTATTTGAATATCTAATTAAACTGTAGAGAGCAACATTAAACTACAGGCCTAATGGATATACAATTACTAATGGTACAGCTGAACATTTTTTGCACAGGCTCTGAGCAGAAGCCCAAGTCCAGACCGCTGTTTTGTGTAAATCCAAATAGCTCACAGTCACTGGGACCAAATTTACAACAGCAGCAAATGCAGCTAACAATAGCAGGGGACGTATAAAATCACAGTCTGTTGTCAAAAGCTTTACAGAACAGTCAGCCAAATTCCTTGCAACATGCCAGCACTGTGGGTCTGCACCAACAAGTGTACCAGCCCTACAGCTCCTCAGTTACTGAAGGCAGGGCACCAGAGCCCTGTGTTCTGCTGGGGCAGAGCAAGCCATCTTGGATGGGTTTCCTGCACTTGTGCTGGCAAGATCAGAGCACACTTGGTTCTCCCTGGGAGCCTTCACTTCCAAACCTGTACAATGAAAATAGCTCAGAGGTGTGTGTGCACAAAGCCGAGGTCTGTAACTCATTCTGTGAGTTATAGCAATAAAAGACATGGCTGAACATTGCCTAAGAGCTAGGAAACTGGGGTATCTTCCAGTTAGTTTAGAAAATTATTTACAGGATTACATATACTAAGGAATGCTTCCACCTTCTCCTGTTTTGAAACAAATCCACATTCTGGTTTGAAAGCCATGAGGACAGAAGGTACCCAGCACTGATATGTGAGTGGGCGTCTTTCCAATTTTGGAGAGTAAGTCAGTGGCAGCTGCGACTGCAATGTCTGTGCTCTTTGTGCTTTGCTCTACCGCAATTCTGACTGCTTTAAAATAACTGACAATTCCAACAGTGTCATTTAATCTTCATCATCTTAATATTTAAACACATGCATAAAGGTTTCATTCTACTCTCTGAGATGTTAATAAATAACAGGTTCATAGCAAAAAAATTGTCAGAGCTGATCCTCCAAATCAGCTTTCCAATTTCCCACCAAAATTTCCCACTGATAAAGTAAAAAAAAGTCAAGTCAGCAAAGCAACAACTTTCTCATGTTTACTGATTGATAATAATTGCTGATATTGAATATTAACATTAGCATGACCGAATTTTACTTGGTAGAGCGAAAATATTCTTTCCAAGGAATTTCCAGATCTCTAGGTGATGCTGACAGAAAATGGGCAGTGGTGTTCAGTGACCTTAACCCTGAGATTAGCTCAGTTGGTTAAAACTTGGTTGTAATAATGCCAAGGTCATGGGTTCAATCCCCTTTGTGGGCCATTGATTTAAGAGTTGGACTCGATGATCCTTGCGGGTCCCTTCCAACTCAGAATACTCTGTGAATCTCTCACTAGTCTGTTTGTGAAACCTTGCTTTTGACCTCCCTATACACGTAAGAGCTTGGTCTTTGTTTTCAGTTGTGGCAGGCAGGGGGATCTCTGCTACCACAAGGTGGCACTTCATTTCATTAAGCCAAAGAGCACACTCAAACCCAGACTGTTTCAGTCACAAAATCAACCTATTTCAAAATTCTTGACTATTTATTCCATTTTTCCTTCCAAGCAAAAGAATAACAAAACCATAACAAACACAAACTACTCAGTTTACAATGAAGGATAGACTCCTTCTTCACACCCAGAACACAGAAAGGTACTCATCCCTTTTAAACTCTTGTATACATGACTTGCCAAGAGCTGTGTTTACAAAAAAGAAAGCTGAAACAAGCAGCACCCAGAAACACTGATTTATTTTCCTAAAAGCTGCCCTAGAGCAGAGGCAGCCAGATGGCAAGTGGGCACCAGCTTGTCTCATTATAATTTCCTACCTGTCCAGTTCTTTGTAGGTTTCCAAAGTGAACATCCGGGATGAAGAGAACTGGCTGGGAATCCAGGTCAGCCATCGTTTTGAAGAAGGTGATATCACTCTTTTTCTGCAGAGGGAGTGTACTCAACTTCCCTTCAGCTGCAGAACACAAAGTAACAAGGTTGTGAGAGGAGGTATACTGAGCATGAGCCCCAAAACAGAAAGACCCATCTTACTCACCATTATTACATGAGCCTTGGGATGCCTGACCCTTGCCTTTCTTCCTGTTCTGCTTTCTCTCTTCATCTCGGATTTTCCTTTCTGCTCCCTGATCCAAAAAAGACAACCCACAGATATTATTACTCAAACACAAACCACTGTGAGCATCATACTCTTCAGTGCCTGGAACTACAGCGATGGACATACCAGAAATGCTGAAACAGAAATTGGTTATTCCACTGCAAATCTGTCCAGAATGTTGGGAAGGTACCAGCTTTGCATCAATCACTTGTGCCTGAAACTCAAGCAGCTCCCAGGGCTGCAGACAGCAAGGGGAACATATCCACGTGCTGCTTTGGAGAAGCCAGGATGGACATGGACATCTTATGCAGCATTCAGTCTGTAGCAGGACTGATGCCACCTACCACAACCTGTGCAAAGCCCTGTGTCTCTGCAATGGGCAGAGTGCTCAGGCCAAATACTTTGCCTGTGCAGTGGAATAAAACACCTGCAGGATTGTTATAATCCTAGATCATGTCTGTGCTTTTTCATAAACTCTCCTCCACCCACTTTTTCTGGGGGTGGTATTGCTCTACTGTGGCCAACTGTGCAGAGGCCTTTGAGATTTGACAGTGCAAGAAGGCTATGCTGACAGCTTGCTAACAGTGCAAGGGTTCTTACAGAAAGGTACAGGCATTTCAAAGAGGAAAAAGATTTCATGAAATGGGAAAGCAATGAAGCACTGCCCTACTAGGCACTAGGACCTCCTGGGAAGTTGCAGGCTTCTGTTATGTAAATATACTCTCAACAAGTTTAAAAAATAAAACTTGTTATTGACATAAAAAGCAGCAACACCTCCTTTGAAGTTCTCCTAATTTAGTTTATAAATAATACCTGTCACACTGTGAAGAGTATTAAAGATCCATATGCTCCCAGACAGTCAGCATGCAAGATTACAGATTTTTTTTTCCAAATTAAAATTGGAAGTTTCTTGAGTAGAAAGGGGAGAAGGGAAGTAAGGAAAAAATACCCACTCAAGATGGCAAAATTCACACATGAGCCAATGAACCAAGCTTGAAAGGAATGGAAGAAAAGACATACTCCTGGTTGTGATTGATGAATAGATTTCCAGAGACTAAGAGGTTGAGGAAGAAACAGCCCTTTAAAAAACATGAAGGTGTTGAACAGAAACATTGCCTCCAGACCCAGGTCCCAGTCCAGTTGTCACTGACCTCAACCACAGACACCAAGGGATTCTGAGTCATAACCTTATCCAAATTGTTTCTAGAGGTACCTTTGTATCTTTAAAGGCTGTTCTTTGTAAGAAAGGAGCAAAGTTATGCATCACAGCAGCTGTTCTGCAGCAGGCACATCCCTGAGAGCCCTGTGCTGACAAAGGACTCTGCCAGGTGCCTACAGCCCCATCTGCCACTCAGTGCTGCTGCAGGGTTTTATTCTGTCATCTTGGAAAGATGAGGATACCTAGCCCCACCAGCTATCTTCCTCTGACTGTGATGAACTATAAAAGCCCTGTGACAAAGGGACGTTGGGTAAGATGGGGCAGCATAAGTTAGGGAAGAAGCAAGCCTCAGTTTCTTTCCAAGTGCCAATTAGCACAAACTGTCATGGGAATTGACCTCAATAATTTTCATTCACTTAACCAATTTTCACACCTGCATTTAGTTAAAAAGAAATATGTGTATGTATACATTTATATTTAACAGATATATATCCCATTATCTATGCCCTTGAGCCCTTCGGTTCCCACTTCCAATACAGTTCTGATGTGTGTAACACTTAAACAACCCCTCTGATCTTTTCTTCTACTTTGAGACAGTTTTGATTAATAGGCTCAACATTCATTTCCTGCTTTCTAGTCTGGATATCTGCAGCACCAATTAAGCCAATAGATGCAATGAACATGTATTATTCAAAATCTTTACCAGTTGTATCTACAGGTCACCCTTGATGAGTTTGTGCTCTGAATTTCCTTCCTTTTTTAAAATAATTCAATTTTTTCTAATTGTTCTTCAAAAATAAGTAGATGAAAATGACTTGTTCCTTTGATATTTACTGAGCTTTTAACATCCAGCTGTAGCTTCAAATCTCTAAATATTTGACATTCAAAGTTACAATTAAAGCATAGCATTTTGACTGCAAGACCTCAGTGCATACATTTAAATTCATTACTTCCAAAGATTTTGCTCCACTAACACAACTGACTGATTAGCCCTCAAGATCCCGTTGTCAAGACTGCAACAAGGGAATGAACAGAGAAGGGGGAAGGAGCAGCAACAGAGAGACCTGGAACAGTTGAACTCTTACCCTTTCCATTAAAAAGTTAATGTTACATATTGCCTGGAGCATGGCCCTTGTCTTTCTATTCCCACCTGTAAGATGGCAAGACTAATTTGGATAAATTTCCAAGTCACTTAGGTAGAAGTAGGCTCTTGAATCCCTGAACCTTGACTAGAATCCAGGCATCAGCTCCTCCGCGGAAAATCTTTCTCAGAAGGGATAAAATCATCGGCTGGGAGATGTTAAATGCAACTGAAAAGTGGTCACACTCTCTTCTAAAAACTATCACTGACATAAAATTTCTGAGCAACTGTTTCTACTTGGTGATTATACAGCTGATCATGACATTGCATAATGCATTAAGACATGATCTATGTTTAGGTGGTGAAAAATCTCTCCAGTTCCCACAAAGGAGCAGTCAAATGTATTGTAAAAGAACAAAATTTTGCAAAAGATGGACAAAGCACACACAAAAAACCAGTTACTGAACTATAAAATGGGAAAGGCTAATACACTTCTGCAGTTTACTTTCCTAGCAACATAAAAGTCTCACTGAAGCTTCCAAAATAACAGCTTGTAATCGAGGGAGAAGGGAAATCCATCAGCTCCATCACTGGGACTTGGTGTTTTCCACTGCATCATAGAAGAGAGCTTAGCAGACCTTTACTGAAAGGTAAAGGCATCTCTCTGTCAGAGCATCTTCACAAAGTTTACATGCTACATATCCTGGCTGTTAGAGCCAGAAGGGAAAACATCAGCAGGTTGGCACTTGCATGAGCCTATGGTCAGCAGTTACCTTCCAAGTAGAGATCTTTATGTTTGTACTTGCTATTACTTTTTTGATATTCCAGTATCATGATCTATAACATGCTTAATCAGCCCAACAGATTGCTCACAAGCTGATGAATTAGAGCCAAAAAGACTGCAAAGCAATAAAATTATTACATGATAATCTGTTGGATTTGTGATATAGCTTGTCCAAACACTACTACGAAACACAGTTCTCTAGGGAAAGAAAAAACATTTAATTAGTTCTAAAATACAGCAATAATACATTGTCTAACAAGGTTCCTCCTCTATGCACGATAACTGTTCTTTCCACTTACCTTGTCACAAAAAACCTTGATCTGGCAGTAGGCTCGGTGGATGGGTTTATTGCTGCGGTTATTGTAGCTGTATGTGTCGATCTGAATCATCAAAGGAAGCCCTTTTACTCCTTTTTGTGAGGAGAAGTCTGTGCTCAAGCAATTCACTGTGATGAAAATCTGTGTGCCAGAGAGATTACTTTTAAAATGTGGTACAAACAATGATTAAACTTCCAGAAACACATGACAACAAATGGGAAAATAAAAGCAGATAAACACCCTACCCCCTAGCAAAAAAAATTTTTTAATTCAGCTATGATGCATGCTCTGGCACATTTCACACATTTATTCTCCACTTCTGTTCTATATACAACAAAGATGTGCCCATGCTATGAAGGACAAACTTTTAAGGCATGTATCTGTGCTTCAGTTTGGACCAGAACCTCACATTTGAGTTGAATCATTTGGTTGTCCTAATTCACTGTGCTTTAGTTCACATCAGATAGCTCAAAGTGCATCACCTGGATTATTTTTGGAAGAGTCAGACCAGAAGATGTGTCCTAGGAGCACTCCTCCTCAGATGCTCCAGCTGCTAACAGTTATTCAGTACATGAAAACTGACTAAAGATAATCTAAACCTCCTAAAATGTGCCTCACAAGGATGTCAGGTTTTTAGCCCTGACGTGCTTCACTCTAGAAACGTGCTCTGTATTTTCACACCATTTGTTAATATAGATCATCTTGCTTTGCCCTTTCCAGTTGTCTTTGGTCTGACTTGTTCTTCTGAGAGCTCGCAATTCAAATCCAGTGGGGCAATAATACCCTTTTTTTTAATTTTACAGATTTTCTTCACACTCTCACCATCAGTATCCCTTCCTCCATTCCACAAGAGATGGCCCTGATCTTCACTTTAAGGGCCTTTCATTGTCTTTCTTCAATTTCAAAAATGCATCTCATCCTGTCTTTCAAACTGGGAAGCTCAAACATTTATAAAATTACTCTCTACCTCTTCTCAACAGTCCCCTATGTCATGTAACACCACATAACTTGACAGTGCATTCAGTTTCTGGCAAGTCCCCTGCTTGCCTCTGCTTCAAAAATCCACCTCCTGCCCTTCTACAACCACATACATCAGTTGATAGCCACTACTCATCTCCTGCTAACTCCAGTGGTACCATGGAACAAGGTGTCTCACCTGCCATGTTTTTGCACAGGACCTAGGAGAAGGGTCTCCCACCCCTGAAGCCCAAGGACTATTCGGATGCAAAGCAAGCACTGTGAACTGAAATACCATTGACAGCTTTCGATCAGGAGAGTGTGCATGAAACTCAAGAGATGAAACTGATTAAATAGTCCAATTATCTGCCCAGAGAGGAATATGTGCATACATAATAATTTGGGGCAATTATGTATTGACCTGATTCTACTTTTAATTTTTCCTCAGTTTAAAATACAACAACTAAACACCAAACAAACAAAAACCCAGAACTGTGAACTAAGGAAAAGGACAGAGAAAACAACCAGCAAATATCTCTTGAAACAGGAGAGCTTGAAACCTGACACTGAGGAAGGAAGAGATCTCAGACCTGAAGCACACCCACCTTGCTGGGCAGAGGAGGGAGCAGCAGGCCCCCGTTCGGTGAGGCTTCAGGAAGGAAGAGCATGAAGAAACCGCTCCCCCATCCACAGAGAGAAAATAAACTCACAATGTGGGTGTCCAGAATGCAACATCTCTAAGAAGGGCAGCTGAGAATAAAGAAGGGCTCCAGCAGGGCTGGTGGGGGATACTTAACCCTCATGACAGAAGTTAACATTACAGTCAGGATCTTTAGGATGGAGCCAGAGCAGCTTGTTTGCCTGACTGAGCTAATGGCCCCTCTGGTTTCTGCTTCTGATTCTATCACAAGGCTGCATTTACAAATGAAATGGTTGAACTTTAACTGCAGAGAGAGGAGGGAGGCGGGGAAGGGCCCTAGGTGAAACTCTGATTTTGAAGCTGATAGTGTTCTTTCTGTTTCAAATTACAAGTTGGTCTCTCCTTCAGCTCCAAAGGTAAGTGTAGATACGGGCGCACAGGCCTTTGAAATATGACAGCCTGAATTTTTCTTGCCTTCAGACTCCTTTACAGTGTCAGGGCAATGGCTAAAAGTGTGTGTGAACAGATAGGAGTGTAACGAGGTCTGGCATAAACCAGAATCTGGTCTCACTATACTTTAGTCCATACTTCTGCACAGGTATTTTCCAAACTGTAAGTTAAAACGTGAAAGGGAACATACAGGCTTTGCATGTACCCTGCAGTTTGTACATCTCCAACCTTTGCTGCACACTCAGTTGAGAAGTAAAAAAAAATCTTGACCCACTTAATCAACTACACAGACTGTGTGTCACCTCTTCCGCTGCCTCCACAATCACAGAGCAGGTAGGAGTGGCTGGGGAAGACAGACTATCATTTCAAGATTCCCTATACAGCAACAGCATATTATTCAGCATGAATAATAGATGCTCTAATATTCAATATATTGTTCTGACACTGTGATATATCAGGATCTCTCTGAGGAGCAATGACTGTACATTCATGTACATGAAGTGTACTATACTTTCTGTCGTATCATTTGCACCTTGCAGATAGACAAATGGATTAGAATAAACACGGATCATTTGGGGGAAATTTTCTGTCTCCACACAGCATTCTATTAGCTTTCCTGTAAAGCACAACATTGGATTTGGAAAACATGGGAGGTGTGCAGATGGACAGGGAAGAGGGTGTAGTTCTGTTATTTGAATTGATTTTAGGGTCTTTTTTTGTCTTTGCGTGACTAAAGATTTGCACCAATTTTAACACAGTGGTGCAACAGGCTGTTATGTTGAACAGGACCAGGAGAAACATCTGGACATTCCCCTCCTCTCTCCCCTGCTCTGACCAGAAAACACCTCCACAAAGCAGGAAGTAGCAATGATTTCAACTGCCTGCCCAAGCATAGCCTGTTTTGCCCTTTACAACCCTCAGCTTCCTCTTCTCAGCTCCTGTCCATAATGCAGGTACTCCCACTCTTAGGAAGTCAAGGGGCAAAACAACCTCATTTTCAGAAAAGAAAAGAAACGCTGCTGTACTTCTCCTGGAAGATACATAGGTTTAAGATGATCCTTGCTGTGGTCTCTTGCATAGTAGAGTTAACGAGGCTAACAGAGTTAAGTAGAAATTACAGTAACAGGAGTAGAAATCACTGTTTCCTTCCCCAGCCCTGTCTACACTTGTCTTTGAACGGTATTAATAAAAGTGACTATGATTGCCTAGCAGAATTCATTTATGAACCCTTTTTTTCCTGTGCAAACTGGATTTTAGCAATCTTTTGCCATCAGGAACACATTTGACTTGTCATTATAGTGATGTCTCTTTTTTTTAACATCAGCATATCTCGGATTAGAGCAATTAATGGCAGAGTTCCACCCATCTAGTCTCCAGCTCAGGCATGCCATTGGCAATGAAATACTAATTTGGAGAAACACTTGGTGCTGAGAAAGTTTCAAAAGTAGCCTAAGATAACGACAACTCTTCTGTTTGATATACAGCACGTCTAGAAAAAGCACCCACTCTTTGGGGGAAGGCACTCCTCTATGGTGTAGCTGCTATTATGTGAATTACTGACTGTTTATTAAATCCTGCAGCATAATTAGGGATATACAAGACACAGACACAGTAAGCTGCTTTAAGAGAAAACAAGGCTCAGAAATGCATTTCCCTTTTTATCATTTAATATAGCCAACATGACTCCTGCTGTGGTCTCTCAGCTTATACACTTTAAAGGTCTACAGTTACAAAACTTCTAATATAAGCCTTTTATTACTATTTACATTTCTGGCTCCCATTGTCTCAGAAAGAGCCAAGGGCAGAAGGGAGGGAAGACTGTGTTGCAGCACATAATCAGAAACTTAAAGCAATTTCTCTACTGAATACTGGTAATACACAGAGCCTACACCCGGGCAATGGGTCTTTAAAAACGCTGTTTTAAAAAGGTTCATCCCTCCAGACTGTAAAAACAAAAAGTTAAATTACTTGTTTCTCAAATGACTAACATCAATCCCTCATTCCTGGTATACACAAAAAGTGTGGTTTTATAGTTTCTCCTGCCAGCCGTTACCTTATAAATCCCACACAAAGGTAAGACCTTTGTTTTATTTCAATACAAATGTCTCCAGCAAATGTTTACACTGCTCTTTTGAAGCTTCCTCAACCCACACCACACCCTGGCAACTACATAAAAATGTCATTTGCTTTGAATCCCAGATGCATACTTACCAAGTCATTTGTATACACTGAATTTCAACATTATGTGCTACCACAGGTTAACTCTTCTTTAATATATACACGTGTGTGCATGTCTCACACACACACACACACGCATATATATATATGCACACTTGCACAGACAGACATGGCTTATTAAAGTAGCTGCCAAGTCTAATCCTGCATAATTTCTGGTACTAACTCCCCAAAATGAAGCATCTTTTCTCAACCTTTAAATTCTGAGAGTAGAGAAAAATGTTAATTTCCTCCCTAATTAAATTTGATGTGACTTAAGAAGGAAATTTATGATTATGAACGAAATAATTCTTATACTAGTCAAAGCCTGCCCTAAGTATCAGTAACAATGTTAAAGAAATATGGATTGTCACAATACAAATCACTGCTAGAGACGGTGCTGCTCTGTAAGCTTGATTTTACCACTGTGCCCACTGGAATTGGAGCTCACTTCAGCCCACAATATCCATGAACCTAATCCTGCAAATCACTCACTCTTTGAAAACAGCTTATTACTGCATGGGCTATGCCAAAACTCATTAAATAACTGGAAAGGTTCCCAGAGGCTTCAACGTGCTTTGGATTAAAGATCTACATTTCAGTTAAATATAGCAAGACAACGATTGCACGCAAGTATACACAACAACGGCACAGTGCACAACTCCTGTGCACACCGAAGGGCATATGCCAGCACCTGCCTGAATTACATATCCAACATGTCTCTGTACCACATGTCCAAGCCATGGTGCTCAGTAAAAATCAGCAATGTCTTGGTATCAGTGAAAATGTTTTCTTTAGCAACTGGTCACTAAAGTCACATCTTTGAATTTAAGGTTAAAAAGCGTTTTCCATAAAAATATGCAATTAATGTATTTTTTCAGAAGTAACAACATCTTTCTTGCAAACTAACTTCTGTCAGCAATTGGACTGTAAGCAGACAGATAAATGTATATCAAAAATGAAGCTGAACTCTGTTCAAAAGCCTTCAGTAGATCTTTGTCAACCAGCCAGATACTGCAAAAAAATCTTCCACAGGGCAACAGCAAGGCAACTACCTCCCTTCTAGAATATTTTAAATAGACTTTTAAAGTCAGCCAGTTCTTGTTAATTGCTGTTTGTTTCCTCACCTTTTTTAAAGAACTCGTTTAAAAACACCAAATATAGTATTCAGGTTCAACCAAAGGGAGCCAACAAATCACCTTGCCTATAAATGTTGCATATTTATACACAGAATTAAATATGGGAACTAAACAAAGTACAAAACTGTTCTTCTCTTTCTACCTCTGCTCCCTTATATATAGTATTTTTGTCTTAAGGAAGCATAAGGTAGGGTTTGACATGGCTACAGGGTCTTCCCCTCATTTTGCTGTATCCTGCTCTGAACCACAAGCCCCACAGTGATCTCTAGATAACTGCCCCAGCAGAAAAAGGTTTTGTTCTACGGTTAAGGATGTGTCAGGATAAACTGCTATGCCAAAAGGCAAAGGGACTGCTGCTGTCAACCAGATACAGCAGAAGAAGCACTAGGAGAATGGTGTTTCTGACTTCGATGCAGTTTCCTTAGTCCACACAAAGCAATAGTGAGATTATTCCACAGCTTGACATGTGCTGTACAAGATTCTCTTCCCATTGACTTTTTCTGCCAAGCAGCAGCTGAAAAACAAGGCACCAAGCACAGGTAGCTGGAGCCAACAGCTTAGTTCCAATCATGTTATTGGGGCAATAGAGAGAGGCCTCTGCCTCTGAATTCCTGTTTCTTCCATGTAAGACCCGTATAAGATGCTGCTTTATCAACACTTAGCATGCTCACTGATAGCAGGCAGACTCTGGCTGCCACACCCGAGCTCTTATACCCTCATCCTGAAGGGCCTGGAGGAGGAGGGCCTGCTCTGCTTGTGCATGGGAGGAGAAACCTGGCTTTAAATCAGCTGCCCTCGAGGTGGAATAGGAAAGTGAGAAATCTGATTTTCCAGATAGGTCTTCCTAGATGCAGGATTTAGTCTCCAAGGAGAGACAGGCACATTTAGTTACGTGATTTCTGCTACTGCTTCTGTTTGATTTTTCAGAGCGCTCTCCTGTGCACTTCCAACGATGAGTCCATTTTCTTTGTTTCTTCCCAGGCTGGTAGATCCCTTCATCACATCCCACTTCAGAGGCCCTGCAAAGAACTGCTCTGTGCCACTCTTGTCTGACTCGGAAGAGAAAGGCCTTTGTTCCTCTGAGTGGGTTAAGTTTTAATCTTGAAATTGTGGTGAAAAGAAAAAACAACACTGAGCACAAACAATGGAGCTAGTTGAAAGACCATCATTCAAAAAGCTTAGGAAAAGAGTCTATAATTATGCCTTGAAATTCTTCATCTCTCTTGGATGAGGTAATTGCTGGAGAAAAAACAACCTTCAGTGACGTGCCTCAGAGTTCATAGCTTTCCAACACCGCAGGGGCATCCTATGGGAATCCCCAGACCCAGTGCAACTGGTTATTGTATTAGACTCTCCCACAGCAGAAAGCAAGCAAGTGGGTACATGTACACGTGTGGGGAGGGAAACACTTTAGTGCAGGCAAGGTGATAACCTTTCATGTACAGCCTGATTCATGCTTCATAGCCCAACCCGAAAGCATGTTATGAAACCTCTTACTTTTATCAATACATTTGCAGTTCAAGCTCCTAAAGATCAGATACTCGTGAACTATCCCCCAAAATACATATGCATAAGCCAATTTGCATTTTAATGACTTCCTTTAGAAATACAAGCACCTTAAATTTCACTCCTGACAGTTTTTTAATCCAGCAACAGTAAAGAGTCTTTATTTTAAAATCTTAATATGTTTTATTTCCAGTGATCACTGTGAGAGTTGTGTTCTTAATGTTCTAGCACCCAAGACAAGAGTAATGTGAATGGTGTGAGATTAGAACAAAATGTCCAGGGCTAACCCCTGACATCAGTGAATGTGACTTTCTTGTTCCTAGATCAATATGGTGCCTTGCTAAGTCTGGCTCGCAGCTGCAAATGCAAATGTATTAAAGAACTTCCAAGCCCTGGCAATGGGGATGGTAGACGCCATTGGGATGAGACTGACATGCTCTAGCCCTGGAAATGTTTCTGTAAAGGTCCTTGACAAAGTCTGCTGTGTTGAAGATCCCAAAACAGTATTTGCTGTATCTCCTTGCACAATGATCACACACACAGGAGTCACCTGTTGTGACTGCAGAGAACAACGTACAGCTGTAGTTTGAAATGGAGTCACGTAATAGGGAAATATCTGAGGCATTGATAACGTAATCATTACATGACTAAATATAGCTACAGTAGCAACTGGGCCAGGTACAAAGCTCTTTACCAAGGCCTCCTTTTGAAAGCTGGGCATTTTTCAGAACTACTGTCTTCTCTTTTAAGATGTGAATCAGAGATGAAAATCCCCATTACTACAAACCTCAGCACCTTCAGTCGGCGAGTCAGGACAGTGAGTGTTAATGCCACCACCCCATGCTAGACGCAATCTCTCACAGGACTCACTCACTGGATGCAATCTCTCAAATCCTCTGTTAGAAATACAGTGGGGAATCATGCATGAAGATGTCTGTGTATTTGAAAGAGTCATAGCATTTTGTATTCAACCTGAAAACAGTATCAGGAGTTTGCCAAGCTCAACAGTGTTTGCTGTTTATTAACCACATCCCCGAGAGTACTGCCTTATCCCCACTCATTTTACACAGCCTTGTTGTTTGCCTTCCGGGGGCCAACTTCTTCTTAGAATTACCGGCAGCTTTTCACTTCTCCCACACTAGTCCATGCAGCTGAAGCACTGACAGCCTTTGCACAACCTTATCTGTAAGAAACTCGTTAGGGTGTTCTTCAGTCCTGGTTTATAGGTCCACTTAGCACTCACATTCCTGAATAAAAAAACCCCATGCCTGAGGGTACGTAACCATTTAAAAAAATAAAAATAAAACAAACCAAAAAAGAGCATCAGTCCTCAAAAATGCATTAATTCCCAATTAGAAGGACAGTCTGTGTAACATTATAAAAAATAATGGCATCAACAAAAGGGAAGGTATAGTCTAACTTACAAAGTACTGAGTATTTAAGATGTTAGTAGTGTAGAAAGGAAGTTGAGAAAAGAAAACATTCACCTTGCATCCTCCACCTGACTTTCCGAGTAGGGAAAAAACTACTGTTTCTCAGGCAGGGCACCTACCAGCAACCCTTCTTATTTGTCAAAAAGGACAGAAGAGGAACAGTGACTAAGGACAGATGGTAGTTATAAAGGGATACCATCTACATGGCTTTTCCTCACCTTTGCCTCCTCATTGACATCCCAAGTAAAGGACACAGCATTGAATGCAATTTCTTCAATATTTCCAATGGTATTAAAACTCTCCTTGTAATCAGCTGTAAGAAAAAAACAAACAAAAGCCCTCTGAAAAGATTCCATTTTTCTTTCACAGTTCATAGTACATCTTTGCTTCTTCATCTAGGTTGTCTAACACATCAAAACTACCTCTTGTACTGTTTATGATTAATTACGAATAACTTTAATTGCAAAGAGGTAATATAATGCAACTTCAGTCTTATGCATACTGTATCATTGCTTAAAGTTCTTGCAAAATATTGCTTGTTCTCAAAAAGAAGTGTGACTCTAGTGGCAATGAGTGAGTGCATTCATTAGCTTGGCCAAGGAATGGCCAAAACTGGAAAATTAACTAAAAACTACTAAAGTATTTAAAGGGACCATTCAAAACTTGCCATAAATAAACAGCATTATGGTAAACCCTAAAGAAACTTTCTAAAAGGTTAAGAGAGATCATTGAAGGCTATCATCAATAGTGTGCACTTCTTGCACAGCTGTTTCAACTTTCCTAGGAATTACTGCACTGGATGCTAGATCAGTACCTCTCTATTAAAAAAAAAAAAAACAAAACCAAAAACAAACCAACAAAAACTGCCGAGAATCAAAACAAACAAAACCCACTTTTTCTAAAGTTTTTATGCTACTAAAACAACAAAAAGACAAATATAAATTATTTTTAAGTTGCCTGACTACAAAATCTGCACCTTCTTCTCACTTCTTCCCAAAAGGCTGTTAATATTATCAATAAGCTAGCTTTTTGGAAGGAATGAAAGCAAAAGGGAGGAAGATTTCAAAGCTGACCCAACCATCCCCCAAAAATAGCAAGAGTGGAAAACCGTGCAAAGCAGACAACTCCCAAGTCGTCTGAAAAGAGGAAAAAGCCCCCTTTTTGTCTCGCTTTGCTGGCCAGTTCAACACACTTCTTTTTGTTGACAGATTAAGAGAAATACCAGGTAATACTGCTTGATGAAAGGAATTTCCAGATTGTTCACACACATGCATCAACTGTCTCCGGGATATATACATTTCCTAAGAATTCCCCCAGGGTTGTAATTGGACTTGGTGCCAGAGGGTTAAGATTATGCCCTGAATCTAAGTTTGCCCAAATCCGTGCTTCAGAAGCATGCTGATTCCTAGCTTTGTAATCAGTTACAGAAAGAGAATGCTTTTGTATTCTGTGAGACACAGAAATGGTTACAATATTCATTTCTTTTGCCCTGCTAAACTGGTGGTCTCTGAAAAATAATTTCTAGGTAATAACTGCTTTAAAATAATTTCTCTCATCTAAACCACAAGAATGCTGACATCTCACCGGGCAAGTGAAACTGTGTCTGTGGGACACATAAATGACTTTGGATAAGGGGAAAAAAAATCACTGTTCAGACCATAGGAACAGCATGAGATATTTGGTGATGTAGTACATTAACATAGTATTTGAGAGGGCAGGCAGGCTTTTCATTCCCACTGAGAATTCAAATCTCCTTTCTAACTGAAGTCATTGGCTTCAGTATCTAAATTCAGTGTGGGAATGCAAATGAGAGGAATTAGAAGACACATAAGTAATTTAATATGCATGTGCACACATCCACCCACCTCTAAATTTATGATTCACCAGGAAGTGCCTCGTGCAATTGACTGCTGCATATGGGTGTGCTGTGTAGGTGCACTTTGGAAAGATATGAACAAGATGTCTGGTAAAGACACTTGTTTTCTTCTCCTAAAAGGCTGACAGAACCTTGCATCCCACCAACTTTTCCCTTCCCCCCACATACCTCTGCTTCCTTAATTGCCACACAGAAATCTCAGGCAGTGTCTGTGATATGTTGTTAAAAAGCAAAGTGCATCCTATTCCCCTCAATTTACAGACCATTAAAGAACGATCTTCAGTTGATTAAGAAGGCATTTACATCCAAGGATAGCTGAGAGCTGTCTTCCTCTTCTGCTGCTGTGAGTTACCAGAAAATCAGGCTTCTTCAATATGCAAGAAAATGGCTGTGCGAGAATTATTTCCTCTTTTGTTACATACACTGCATATTAATCAATGGCAATTTTTTTCAATATTAGATAGTAATCATGTATTACATAACACCGTAGTAGCTTTTGTATTGTGCACATAAATAATACAAACTATCCTAAAAAAACGTTGGTAAGTTTCTGAAGCACACAGCTTTCATACCCAGTCTTTATACTTGAATCTGTTCTGGTATTTGTCAATTATTGTACTTATTCTAAATAATCAATATTCACTGCAATTTAATATTTAATTCTTTATTTCACATTATTTTAAAAGAAAAAAAGCTAGTGATCCAATGTCACAGCACTGTGAAAAAGACAGCTGTTTTTTCCCTCAGTTACTCATTCTGAAGAGAGTGAACATACCTTCCTCCTCCTTAAGAAAAATCCATCAGAGTGCACAGTCTAAATTTTGGAAAACACCTTATCTTCTTGCTTAATAAGCATCAAGCCCTCAGGTTTATTCCTCAAGCACTAAGGACTTGTTTATATGTAAGTACAAGCTTATCCTATTAATATCAACACATCTACAGACCTGGTACTGCATCTAATCCATTCAATCATCCTTTCTCCCAGGAGATGCACCAGCCAGTACAAAACCAATTAAAGCAGTGACCCCTGTGTGTCTGGACTGAAGCAGCAATCCACTATTTCCTCTGATCTCCAGAATACAACTGCAGGCCAGAAGGCAGACAGACAGACCTACACCATGGTGGAAAGCAGTACAAGAACAATCCCCACTCCTATCTGAGGGCTGAACAGTTGGAGCCCAGAACTAGAGCATCCCAAACTCATTTGATCTGCCTGCTAAAGATCACATTGTGCTCTAGATTAAAAATGCATTCATAAACAATTAAAAAGAATTCACAGATGTTTAACATCCTGCAAACATCAAGTTAAAATAACATTAAAGACTATAAACATCTATGGAACAGGTGATGCAGATTTATAGACATCTAATTCTCTCTGTAAACTACACATGGCCTGGACATTAACTCAGTACTCTTTTACAGGACCCCTTCAAGGATCTGAATTTTTAATGTAAAGGGAAAACTTCAAAGAATCATTCAATATAATTTTGCATGGAAAGTACCCTTAGAGGTTATCTGGTTCAAGCAGGGTCAGCTTCAAATTTGGATTAAGTTTCTCAGTTAGATCATTTGATGGTATAAGTGGAAGATTTTGCTAAATGTAGCTTGATGCTTGTATGGGAAAAGTCGTTGGGAGCCATGCTGTTCTCATAACACAAACAGCCATAGTGTAAGTGCCAAAGAAAATGAAATGTACTTCAGAAACACCATACATGGTAAGAGCTAAGGCCATTTCAGTTGTTCTCAAGAAAACACTACCAAACAATATCTAGGTCTTTCTTCTGAAAACTCTGAGGTGAAACATGCTCCTACAGCTCTAAGGAGTGCTATATCACTAAGTCTTACTACACCAAGCTGTGCTCATGTTTGCAGTCCAAATAAAGAATATGCACCAGAGTACCTCAAAAGTCAGCACCTATTTCACCACAAATTAATGGAAAATTAAAAGACATTCACTTTAACACAGGGAAACACACAACTTATGCACAGCACTTGTTTTGCACAGCACTATTTTACAGAATATGCATAATAAGCTGACTCTTTGGGGTAAGGGAACTGAAATCTGCCAGGACACCACAAATGCTGTGGAGCTGGAGGGTGTTGGCACGGGAGTGGAACAAGCTCCTGAGCACATACTTTCAAAGGTATGAGCATATAGTACTGCAAGCTTGTAGGGACTAGTACAAAAAAACATGCAGCCTTCAGAAATAGCTGTGACGTGGCACACTTGCTCTTTTAACTAATGTGTCACAATAGGAGTCACTTGGACTGGGGTGGCAGTTTTACTGCCTTAACTATCCCAAAGTACAAGACAAGAAAAAAGGAAAAAAAACCCGAAGAAGTTGGGGAAACAGTTCAGTCAGAACAATGATGGTATCAGGCAGAGAGGAGATTTGGAAGAGTTGCTTCGACAAAATACACTTGACCTCAAGTGGAGCTCAGTGGAGGCTGCAGCATTTGAAAGTCTAAAGGCATCGCGTGAGTAGGACCACTTAGGGACTGATTCCCTGATCACCCAGTTCAATCGCCCTTGAAGTCTTGCAGTGTTCTCTACCAGTAACCCTGCTTTGTTCTCGCCCCCCTCTCTGCCCCCTCTCATTCCTGCCATTCAACGGTTTGGTTCCCTCAGGCGGTCAAAACAAGATCGACTTTGCCTGCTTTGGTCTTGCCGACTCCTTTGACTGGAACCCTGCAGATGGCTGCATGTGTAAACTGCATGTGGGAGGAGAGAAGCGCTTGATGTCTAGACACTGCCACTGATTCAAACTTCAGGCTCCTTGGCAGCAGGTACGTGCTTTTCCTCTGCTAAAATCTCCCAAGCATGCGGATAGGGCAGCTGTGGCTGAAACAGACTTGTAAATACCATAGATGGGATGAACGGTAAGCAGATCTCTCAGGATAGCACACCAGAGCCCGCTTCTCCCTTCAAAGTCTGGAGGTGTAGGAGTCGTGTGCACTCCCTTCGCAGTCACCACAATGATCGCATCTTCACTCTTAGGCTGCACTTCCACATCAACTAACTAACATAACTGTTACTGTCTGCTACGGTTACACTGGATCAAAGACTGGATCAGCCTTTGAAAAACTAAAGGAAACAAACACTGTGCCACTACTGAGCAGCTGCAGATCCTGATTTCCCAGCTGCAGAAGGTGGACCACTAAGTACATGTGCAAGGGTCAGGTCTTCTGGGTAACTCCTTCTGCATGATCCCTGCCCTGCTCCACAGACAGACCCTGCTGCTCAGTCCTAGCAGGGATGAGCCATTGCTAAAAACTGCAGTACAAGCCTTGCAACCATTCCTAATATATCCCTACACATCTCTGTGAAAAGTACCAGAGCTTTCCATATCTGAAATCTTCCCTGAAACATCTGGAGATCCTCTTACACTCACCAATGTCAAGGACCCTCTGTTTAGCTGTGTGCTGTCGGGAATGCCAGTACTTCCAGTATTTCAGCTGTTCGTCTCTGTTTTTATCCTCACTGAAAACAACCATGACCACGCTCTACAAAAAAACAACAACAGAAGCCACGTTAGTTAAAGTAATTAATAGTCAGAAACACAGAAATTAAAGTCTCCTATATGCCTCTAATGCTGATCCAGTTGTCACCCTTTCCTAGTACTTTGGTTGTAGTAGATTGCTGGGTTTTCATCCAGGCCAATACTGCAATGCACTTAAAGACTCTAGGCGGAGGAAATGTAGTCAGAAAATAGTGCAAGGCCCAGCATCATGTTCTTGATAGTTCAAATAAAATTTAATCATGTTCTTAGATCATATTCTTAGATTTAAGAAGTCTAACTTCCCCCAAGTAAAAAGTGGTCATTTCAAAGTGAGAGGATCCCCAATTGCAATTCTGATCTGAGTCCAGTCAAAGTGTTGGGACTTCAGATTCCTTGCCAGTCTGGAAGATAACATTACACCAGAAGGGACGTGTTGTTATGGATCTTCACCTCACTGGCTAAAGATAGGACATCTTCAGTTTTTTCATACACAGTTAAAATACCCTTCTTGGGAGCAGACACTTGCATACATGTATTTAATGACAAACTCAGCATAAGTATTTCCTGCGTTTTGCTGAGGTTCTCACTTCATGTTCTAAATTCCCTTTGTTCAACTGTGTGATTCAAAGCAAACAGATTGAAACTTTATGTAAAAATTTTACATGAGCAATAAAGGCTTTTTATAAAGGCCCCGCTGTAGGCAGGCAAAACAAAAAAAACCCACAAAACAATGAAGAAATGATCATATCAGGTAAACTGAAGTGAAAATAATCCACAGAGAACAAAAAATTCACTTTTAAATATCCTCTTTTGTTCCTGTTCTTCCTTTAACCTCAAAACACTAAGGTCAAAAAAATCAATCAAGCTGTTTCATAAGCTGAGGAGCTGGATCATGACAGATTCATGGTTTGTGTCTCTCCACACAGCCACCACCATAACCTTTCATGTGCTCTGTGACCTTATGTATTCCTCCTAGAAAAGCTGAACACCATCACCACATCTTCCATGTCTAGCCTCTGCGTGGGCACAAGGCAGTATATGTGGAGTCCTGAGTGATGCCTGTGCACACTGGTTGGCCATCTGGTATGTGCTGGCTGGTGAGCTGATGCACTAACCACAACTGCCCATGCAGATTAGCTTTTCCACCAAGGACAGCAATAATTTTTTCCTCTATGAAACACTTACATGGAACTTGTAGAGGTTTAATACCTTCAAAACCTCTTGCACCTCTGTCAGGTTTGGATGGAATTGGCAATAAATTCAAGAGTCGCTTGAGTAGGGCCCTGGCAAACAGAACATGATTGTGAAAGTTGCACGTGGTTTCACAACCTTCTGCAAACTACATCCTCCAAAAGGATGTGGTTCTCATCTCTCCTTTACAATTTCCACCCTTTTGCTGCCACAGCTTCAAAATTCATGCGGCTGTGCACCGAACCAAGTCTATGAGGACCGGTTTTCAGTCAGATCAGAGAGCTCCCGTCTCCTGTTTCAGCTCTACAAGTGCTGGAGTTGGAACCACAAATGGGGAAGGAAGAGGTGGCAGGGAAACAGACTTTGCAGAAACATAGAAATCTTACATCAGCTTCAGTGAACAGTCTAATACTACAGCCTCACGTCCTCAGGAAACCAGGCTAGAAAGTAACTCCTAATTCAGGTTTCCAAATCATTGCTTTTGTTTAGGATGTCTCTCTCTAAATTTCATGTATGACAGAAACATATAGGTTGTTGTCCCTTTTACTGTTCACACTGACTTTTGTTGGTTCCTCTGACTAAAGTTACACCATTCATTTATTTGGATGGCAACACTTTTGCAGCTTCCTATGCAGCCCTGCCAGCTTCAGGGTAAAATTTACAACACAGCAACCCTAAAACTCGTTGTTCATGTCAAGGTTACTGGGTTAGGATTTTCTAAATCAAAAATATCACCAAGGAAATCAGGAGGCCCGTTTACCAAGTAGATATGATGAATACACAAGCTCCAGTCCTACCCATGGAATTTAAGATGCAAATCATTCATTTTGTCACACTTCTGGGTAAATATCAAGTGAAAGCTCATACTTATACAATGTAAATTATTTAAAATTTATGTCACAAAGGATGGAGTCAATTCTTCATTTTTTTATCTGAAATGCAGTGGAAAGTAGCTGATGAATTACACGAGTGAGTGAAGATGGACTACACAGTAAATGTAGTAGCTCTTGGATTTCTTTACTTTAAACATGGCAATGATAAGTTCACTAGTGTCACGTGCAGTATCTGAGTAATCACCATTTTGCCAAATGATAAACTGAGGCGGATATGTATATAATTAACTCATAAAATCACACTGAAAAAACTGGACCCCAAAGTATTTGTTGCCACCATCAGTATGGTGCTCTTCCACCTTTACATCAAGCATCAGAATTAAGCTTGCTCTTTCCTCTCCCACAAGAAAAAAAAATAAATTAAAAGCCAACCAACCACAACTACATCCATCTGCAGAGCTCCATTCCCACTTAGGAAAGAAATGGGACTATACCCTGACTTTGCTGATGGGATGCCGGAAACATTTGTTGTCACCCGTCTCACTCAGCGTGATGGCGTAGAACTGTCCTTTGTTCAAGTAGGTCATGGGCCCCTCTCCTTGCTTTTGACGCAGAGACTTGGTAGCTTCTAGCGTATACTGAAAAGTGCTGCTGAAAAGACAAGGAGAAAAACATCAACAAAATCCATATCACTTTCTCCTTTTCTCCTTGCCCCCATTTATATGTACTTCGTGCATTGCATAAGGCATAAGAAGCTAACAATAAAATTCCAGGAAAAGGTCACATGGCCATTTAAAAATACAATTCTTTTTTTTCAAGTTCATCAGATCTGGCAATCAAGTGTAAAACTATCTGGACCATAAGTCTCTTGGATCAAAGACTACATCTTTACTTTCTCTGAAAAGCACCATTATGAAATACAAGACTATGTACTCCACAAAGAGAGTGTCAAATAGCAGGCGGGAATTCAGTATGATTTGCAGGAAATCATCAGCTCCACAGAAATTTAAATTTAGAAGTGTCACAAAAGGAGAAATAAATAACGATTTTTAAAAAGCCTACCAGAATAACACTTGTTGCAAAAGATGGACACGGAGACTGAAAAGTCCAACTGCTACTTTCAGCACAGTGCAGAGACGGATACAAGGAGAAGGGACAGTAAGTTCATTTGTTTAAAGACAACATGTAAAACAATGTTTTTACAAGCTTTCTCTTCAAAATCAACCAGACAGAACAAAGTGTCTACATCTAGCTTTATCTACAATCAAGTAACCTCCCTTTAGAAAAAAAGAATATAGAAAAAGAGTTTGCTCGTGTTGAAATTTTAGATCTTAAAAGACTCTACTTCACAGAAGAACTTTCCACCTTTAAAGTTCTCAAGCCATGAAAAGTTAAAGCTCCATCAACTAGTGAACTCTTAGCTGGAAACAATTCTCATTGAGCCTCTTCCAGTCACCTCCTCCAGTAACAGGCCTGAACAATAACCCAATAAAAACGATGCCTGCAGCTCCTCCCATTTTCTTAAATGAAAATCAAATTGACCTTGCAGAAAAACCAAAATCTCTTCAAACTGCACGGAAAGCTTAATGCAAGGATTCACTTGTAGGATGTCCTCACGAACTGGAGATGTGGGGGAATCATTTTCACAAAGGTCTTAATTCAGCAAAGTATTTAAGCAGTGTCAGATTAGAATCAAAAGGAGGAATATATTGCTCCAAAACATCAGTGTATCATTAACTTTCTAATTCTAGCAAATACTCTGGATCATCACAGCACTGCCATAGCAATATAAAGGGAAAACAAAAATATTTTTAACTATCCAATGGAAAAACCCACTAAAATATGTGAGTAATAACTACATTTAAATCCCCACTTGAAGAGAAGGTAGAAAAAACCCAACTGATCCATTGTCTTTCCAATCAAAGGAAGACATTTCAGTTAGTTTAGTATCAATTATTTAGTTTAGCAGCAATCTTTCAATCCAACAATTTCTAACTGTTTCTTAACTTATAAATTGAAATCCAGTAATTCTTCTAGTTGCTTAAAAGGTACAACTTAAGCAAAACAAAGGTAAACACACATATCTATACCTATGCAAACCACTGATGGCAGAACCAGCACTTCCCAGCAATGCAGTTGTTGCCAACAGGAAGGCTCTCACAAACAGTGGGAAGGCACCACAAGGGGCATTGTTGTCCCCTCTGCTGCCAGCCCCTGTGGGGACTCTGCCATGATCCCTGTCCTGCGTGCCAGGGGAACAGAAGCACTCCCAACACTGGCAAGCAGTGGACTGAGTGGACTGGAAGAACAACACCACTGGTGCTGCAGATCCAGCATCCATCCTGCTCGTGCTATGGATTGACCAACCCTTAGTGCTGGGGGTACGGCCCTGACCTACTGTCACACGAAGGGACTGCAGGTTGTGTGCTGCAAGACTGCTTCATGACACTATCACAGCACGCTGAGTGCCCTGGCAGATGCATCTCAAAACCTCCCACCAGACAAAAGGCCAAACAACCATGTGTGCTGAGAAGGGCCTAGGATGATTCAAAGTCAGACACGTAACATCTTAACAGAGCTGCCTACAGTCTGCCACAGTCTGGTCTTCTGTTTTCTGGCATTCTGGATGTTTTAGAAAGACGTCAAAAATCCCAGACACACTGTACTGGGCCAATTTTGCAGCCTCTGTGTGGTATCACTTGTGAATTTTCTTTTTGTTCCTGGTTGGCAATCAAAGTGTGCCCTAAAGCAGGAGGATTACCCTCACCCTTAAAACTTACTGCAATCACTCAAATTATTGTAATATTATTCTGAACCTCACCATGAGTCTTAACTAAACCCCTATGTAGTCATTAAGGGATCTTCTATCAGTCTTCCAATTACTTTCAAATTGACCACTTCTTTTCAATCTTAAGTTTTCTTTTCTGAGCTCCTATCACTTCCAGGAAAGATCTATTTTGTTTTTCTTAATGTGCATTCAGAGGTTTTGTTCTAATGTGGACCTGGGCCATAGCATTAAAGGCTTAATGTCTGAAAATTCTTAACAATACCAATGCTTCAGGATTCAATTTTACAAATGTTCTATGTAGTAAGGGAGCAGTCTGCTAAGTATCTGTTGCATATGTTCTGCCTATATAATGACTCAGTTCTGAGCTCACTGCAGTTAATGATCATTTTAATACTTCACAGAATAAAGATCAAACTGTAAGGAACTTTCACCATAGACACAATCATATGCCTAATCCAGGAAAAATATGTAGGCACGTTCCTGTTTCTAAAGTGAGAGTAATCTCTCAGACATAAACAGATCCATTCACAAGCAAGAAATAAAGTATTATCTTAAAAACTTCAGTGATTACAGTCTGTATTAGTTAAAGGGACTCTGCAGTGTTTGCCCATGCTACACATAAATTTTTCTACACTGAAGGAGAACACTATTTCAAAATTCAATTTTTGAAGTTTTTAAAAAACTTCTTGTAATTCTTAAATTTTTTACATGATTTTTAATAGATACTTTGTTTATATTGTTTCATAGGTAAACATGAAGTACCACAACAGGCAGTGGAAAAAGAGAGAAAACCTACTAAGAGCACCAAGAAGAAAAACAGAAGGGAAAAGTAAGGATGGGAATTCTCTAAGTTAATGGAGCCAGTTCAACCATCCTGGACATCAGACTTCTAAATCCTGCCATCCTGAAAGGTGGGAAAGGTTTTTCATTACCTGGCTGTCAAAGCTATGTGCTGTTACCTGAGGGACCTCTCTTAACAGTTTTAATCTCGTGTATCTCAGCGGGGATTCAGAGGAGTTACTAATTTAAAACAATGCTGAGGGAAAGGTAATAGATGAAGATATAAACCAGCCCAATCTGAAAGCTAACATGAGCATGGCAACAAGGGGAAAGTGATGCTTGGCAGCATTAAGCAAGCCCTGCAGGTACCTCAGGGTGAAGAAAGGCAGGGTGGGAAGTGGAGACAGTCAGCACATTCCAAAGCTTATGCCATACCTTGTTTGTTCATAAATATACTCTTCAGCCCCCACTGACACACTCCGATACTTCTGAAAAATAAAACAAATTAAACATAGTTTCATGCAATCAAAATGCAAATACCAA
This sequence comes from Sakesphorus luctuosus, assembly GCA_013396695.1. NCBI lineage: Eukaryota > Metazoa > Chordata > Aves > Passeriformes > Thamnophilidae > Sakesphorus > Sakesphorus luctuosus. The sequence continues at coordinate 330,631 of VWZD01013617.1, forward strand.
CAAAAGTATAATTATGTTTATTTAAGGACCACTCAGAAAAAACCATCAACCATTTTAAATGCAAAATACCTAAAAAATTGAGTGAATATTAATATCCTAATCATGTTTTATATAAAGGTTAGAGGTTGACACTGTCAAAAACATGCAATTTACTTAACTAACCTCAAAAAATTTGTTTATACTACAAAGAATTAATAAATTAATCACAGTTAACTAAGAATACGAAAGAGATGAGAACAGTGTATTTATATAATTGTTAAAATTATATCTGAAGAACACAAGTGATTAACCAAAGTGTCCACTACTACAGGGATCTATAAAAACTCAGAACTCCCTCAGTATAGAAGTCACTCCATAAGTATTTTGAAATTATTTCTAAATATGTATTCATAAAGCATTTAAAAATTGAGTAGGAATTAGAGCAATTCTAAACCCAGTCATTCTGGCAGTACTTTCCAAGCGCTTATGAAAACTAACCCAGAATTCTTTTGGTATGTTTTCATATTTCATGTTACGGTTTCCCCACACCTGTTTCATACAGCAGTCCCTACACAGACAGCATGTGGCTGGAGAAGCAGTCAGAGCACACACGGTATGGGTAAAGCACATCCTGGAATTTGAGTAGTTGAGAAAAACCAAAGGGACAGGCTCAGTGCTGAGTAAGGCTGCAGCTGGGTGGCAAAGCTATTCCTGCTCCCCAGCCACATGCATGTGAACATTTTGAGCCAGAGAGCCCCAGCAGAGGTACACACCTCACCTAACAGCTATGGATGGGGCCCTAGTTAAAATTAGTTGTTCGGCCTCCCTTTTACAGTTAATAGGGGAGGTAAAGATGGTGAGAAGTGAGTGCACCTGGCAAACCATTCCATTTACTTTTTGCAAGTGGATTTGAACTGATTCTTTCTCCACAGACTGCATAGAAAGCCAAGATAACAAGTACTATACCCTGTTATTAACCAATCATTTTAAAGAACACATGACAAAATATTACTATTGTAACAAAACTAACATAACATGGAGTTTGGGATGCAAAGCCAACATACAGATGTAAAGTCCCTTTTTACACCCAAATTAAACAAATCTGCACGTTTGACAGCTCTCTGCACAGTACAGATGGGCTATTTGGGCACCTCTCAGCAACACATCCCAGAACAAATCAGGGCAATGGAATCACTCTGCTACAGCACCACAACGAAAGCCACAAGTACAGCACCATCAGGCTTGCACAAAGAGCCACTCACTAGGAAGAATCAATAGCTGAAATAATATGATTTGATAATGCAGAGGAGTGGTCTCTAATAAAAGGTTTGATCCTACTGATTTTATACCAGCAAGCTAGATTCCTTAGTTAATTATTCATTTAGTTGACCTACATGTGTTCTGTATCTGAAAATGGATTTCACTTCCGTCTTAACACAGATTGCCTTGTACTTTTGTTTTATCTACAATTTTGTAGAGTTGGGAGGAGAAAAACCTGAGAGGATTTTCATCACCTCAATCTCTAATTATTTACAGAGGTATTGTCAGCTTGAAATAGCCTTTACCTTTCTATATTTCCAGCTTGTTTGCATTGTTCTGAAGTAGGCAAAAGCAGCCAGAGGGTACTCACCATACTAAAGATGACTGTAAAATTACTTTAACTCAGCATAATTGCAAAATAATTAAAGAAAGTTCCTTGTCTCTCATCTCTTGCTTGTTCCTATATATATACATGCAGTTTTTCCTTCCTTGTTACATTCTCCAGTCCCCTCTACTCGTCCAATTCTACCACTTTTTCCCACTTGCCTGTGCTGCAACAGACAGCTTCTGAATTAATTACTTGGGTTTATCCAGCAGCAAAGACTGACACTGCTCATTTGCACTTTCAAAAGAATGTCTAGAATATTCAGAATGGCAACTATCCTCTACTTGACAAAATATCCAAAAAGATAAAAGATCAACATTTCTCAGAATTTTCAATAAACATCTTTGAAACTGTCTTCTAAAGTGCCTCATGATGCTCCCCAATAATCAGACCACAGACTAACAGCAACATAAAAAGGAACAGAAATTAGTTTGTTGAAACAAGCATCACTGTTCTAATGTCTCTTATGAACAATTCAAATCTCCGTATCTTGTTTACAAGCTCAAATATCCTTATCTTGTTTACAGCTTTTTACTGAGTTCTTAGATGCTAATTTGAGGGGAAAAACTTACTTCTGTTCCTCCATCCTTGAAGGTGTCGCTGTAAGTACTGTCAGGGGTACTGCGCTGGTCATCTTTGAGATAATTTGTGTGGGGAGCAATGCTGGACACTTCATATGGTTCAAAAATAACCCCTCGGTGCTCCTCATTTTCTCCTCTTGCATAGTGTGTTTGTGGGGTCATAAAAACAGGGGTGAATTCCTCTGCTTTGACCACAGTCACTCCGGTCCCTGTGATGGGTGTTGAGCTGCCAGACACATTCGTGTTGTATTCCCTTTTGGATGACTCCAAAGGATCTTGATTCAAGGAAAGGTTAACTGGCACTGTCTTCAGGACTTGCACACGGTTCTCTCCTCCACTTAAGTTACTCTGAGCTTCCGTGGTATTAAGACAATTTCTGTGAGACAAAACCAAAAAACGTTATGAACTGTCCTGATAGAGTCAATCTTCTCCTTAAATAGGTTAATGTTCTTAGGTATCAGGGAAGGAGATCTTTCAATTCTGATAAGCCACTGCCATATGAAGTAATGCATTAAAAACACTAGGCAAAAGAAATTGTGAGGCAAGCAGAGCGGTCCAGAGCTCTCTACAGCTAGGGAAAGATAATACATTTGGTTTGAGCTACAGTCACTAAGGCTTGTTACAATAAATTTTGGGCATCCCAGCTCACTTCTGCCTTGGCTTACACGTTGGATGCAAAATCAATCCAGCACTGCAACAGCCTTCAGACACAAAATAAGAATAAAGCATAAGGCAAAGTGTGGATTAATCACAGAAGATAATCTGCACATGAAATAGGCAGAATGTCAACAGCAAAATTCATACAGTGATGCATGCTCTTTCAGGCTGTTGACAGGGCACTATTGTTTGTGTAACTCCGGCATCCACGCTCTTCTGAAAGAGCAAGGCCAGGGAACCCATTGTAGCAGAGTAGATCAGTAACTACAGTGGCTGCAAGGTAACCTATAGCAGCATTCCCACATCTACCCACTGCTGCTGCTGAAGGCAAGTCATTCCTGATAGTAGTTGCACTGAGACAAAATTGTTAACTTGTAAAACTTCTGGTAAGTGTAACACTGATGTTTTTAACCAGGAGAAATGGTCTGACACTGCATTTCCTCTCTCTCAGCTTTCCACTGAAGGCCAAATCTGTCAATCACACTCAATTTAGGAATTTTTCAGGTGCTCACAGAAGAAAAACTGTCCCTCAAAAAAACATTTCAGAGTCTGTTTTGAAACAGTAAATTTATACTACTACCTATTTAAATGTTCACCTTATGCAGCTAGTGGAGACCATCTAAGGCTGTCACAAATTAGCTACACTGAAATAAACCTTGTGTAGCTTCTCTCCATTAAATGAACACACCTTCCTGTATGTAAAAACTTAGTTCTTTCTACATAAATATACACTCTTTCTTGTCCACAAGTCTTAATAAAGGAGGGGGCAGCTTCCTCTGACTCACACCACTTTTAGCCTAAAGAGAAAGGCTGAAATCTGAGAGGAGTGAGAAAAACATTCTAAGCAGATGATTTTAAGAGAGTTACCTTATTTTCTGGGCAGACCCTGAGTTATGTTAAAAAAAAACTTTATAAATCAGGTTACTGAGGCCAAACTACTCAGTTTTTGCCCTAGAAGAAAACAAACAGCCAATAGCCAACTGTCAATATAATCTGATTTTACTAATCTCAGTGGTAGCTAAACAACAAAACCAAACACAAACAAACAATGCTACTACTTTGCAAACTGCATGTTTGATAATACCATCCAATTTTTCGAATAAATTAAAAGTAAAAAGGAGTAAAGTGTGCTTCCCAAAACAGCCATCATTCTCTTAACTTTTGGAAGAAAACCATAAACCCTCAGGCTATCAGAGTACTTTCAGTTCACTACTAATAACACTGTTAGTAGCTGGGTGTATGATTTTGAGTAATACTGTACCTTTTATCTTGGTCTTCTTGATTATCACTCACTTTGTTAACAGACAACAGCCTTTTATCTCTGGGAACCTGAGAACAACACCAGGCATGGGGTCAGGTAAATGTGACTGTCAGGTATTTGCAGCTTCAGACTGCTCTACTGCAACAACTAAAAAATGCAATAACTAGCGTTGTCTAGTTCACAGATGCCAAGAGCTGTTTTTCTTTGTGAGACCGATTGTGAACAGAAAGAAAATTTCCAAAGGGAAAATAACTTAGGAATTTTTTCTTTTATAGTTCTTGGGCACACCAGTTTGGAGCGAAGTGCTGTTCTATATGTCATTTGGAATATCAAGCTAGGCCAAGCTATCTCAAAATCAATCAAAGCTCATATTCCAAGAAACACACACACCCACTTCACTAAATAATACAAGATGAGAAGGAAAATACAATGCTTTGATGAGCTCTGCATGGAGACCATTTTAGCTAAGACAAAAAAGGCTTTTCAATTAAACCATGAGCACCAGCTCAGTCCTCCTGTTACAGACCAGCCTGGAGGGTGTAGCACTCATACCTAGGGAAAGTTTGTGAATCTTTCCCTTTCCTGTATGGCAACAGGTCAGGGCATGCTGGCATGCCATAAGAAACATTGATTTCTGCTTTGCTGGGTGCATCCACAGCTGTGAGAAGTAAAAATCCAGTCAAATTGGGCTGCTTGACAGACTCAGAACTGACACCAAGTGACTTCAAAGATTTGTATTCCCACATGCAGGTGTCCTGACAGCACCACAGATATGAAATCATAAAGGGCAAAGTTTCTGTCATAACAATATATTTTTTCTTGATGAACCAGCAATTTGGGAGCTAAATTTTCTATCTTTTGAACAAGAAGGCATATCCACTCCATTACAGCAGTTAACTCACATTTAAAGAGCAAGAATAGACGACCTAAGAATGGGCTAAAGCCATGCCTTTTGTCTTTAAACATTTTAAAGAAGTATCAGGAAAACATCTGAATTTAAAGAAAAAACAGTATTACACTGTACTACAGTAGCCAACAATATGTATCAACTAAATCTGCAAGACAGCAACAGAGTCAGAGAGTGCTAGCCAGACATTCCTTCTCTTAGAGACATCTCCTCTCCCTGCTAAGCACCCCTGCTGGTTATAAAACCTCTTTCACATATTGTTGAACTGGGATAAAAGCCACAGTGTGTACATGTTGATTTCCCTTTTAAGATCATATAGTTATCCCTGAAGGAGGGTCTATGTTTATGTAAATATTACTGTAAGAAATAGGAGAAGTAAAAAAAATCAAACAGTTAAGTTCAAGTAATTCCTATTGACTGGAAAAAGTACTTCAAAAATATTATCCTTCATGTTAGAACAAATGAGCCAGATGATAAATAAGGGCAATTCAGAAGGGTCTGATGCACTGGAAATCCTCCTCGACACTTCCATATTACAGCACAGAAAGTTCCTGTTTGAGACTAGAGTATCAGTAAGAGTTACCACTTCTTCTCAGTTTAAAACAAAAATAGTTATGATTGAATGCTGGAAATGGCTTTGAGATGTTAATCTCAGCTTATTCCACCTGAACCTCAAGTATTTTGCAACTGCCTGGAACAAGGAACAGACATGTTTCTTAGAATACAGTTTTGAGAAGGAAAAGGGCTATTATCTAGTTATATTTTAAAAATCCATCAGATTAATGAACTGCTGTATACAAAGGTATTACTAAGACAGAAACCAATACTCCAGATGCTCGTACACATCCTGAATTTTATGAATCCACGTTAATTTCACAGATTCTGGCACTGTTGTAACTGTCAAGTAGAGAAAAGGACCTGTCTTCTTTCTCACTGGGAAAAGATTTTCTCTACTGACAACACCACACAAAAGCAATATTACCTCTTGAAATATAATCAGTAAAGAAATTAAAACAATAGTTAAGCTTGGTATATGACATCTTGCCTATAACCCCTTCTCCTGAACACTCATCTAGACTAAGAGATAGCCTATTCTCTAAAAGTATTTACAGTAATAAATGCTAAAAGCAGAGGTTTTTAATCTCCATTTTTTGTTACTTCTTCACAAATTACAAGAGGAGCTGGCACTGCTGTTCTGGCTTTCACAGAAGACCAACTGTCCAAGGCAGCCATAGGTGGTGTCAGGAGTATGGAGACTGTTGATTTCACCTAAACTATTTTGTAGTCTCGTGCTTGGGAGGCAACACTGATTCTGTCTGCAGAGTACCAAATGTTCAGCATAGGTTTCAGAGCAATATTTCTGCACTACACAGAGATGCGTCCTGTAGGACTCTCTCCTGATATCAGCAGAAATCTCAAACATAGCTCTACATAAACACTATAAAATATACAAAAAAGAAAAGTGTTACCAAAATGGTAGGTAAAGCCCTGGGTTTAGAACCTGACATAAACTGAAACTGTGTGTCAGCACCTCCCTTGTAAATTGACTTAGATCTCTGTCTCTGTGTCCAGCTCCATTTCTGTCTTCTACCTTTCTATTTAGACTGCAAACTTCCAGTGCAAGGGTTCGACCTCACTCTATGTTTGTATACAGCATATTGCAATCATTATACAAACAAAAATAACATGGGAAACTGTCAGATGAGAGATACTCCAGTTAAAAAGCAAACTAAAACATGTGTGGAATGAACCAGAAAAGCAGACAAACCTACAGATGGACAAGGTCTTCCTCCCCTTTTACACCTTTGTAAGAGTATTGCAGGCATCTGAGCACAAATAAAGAGGAGGCTAATTCATCCAATGTTCTTTCAAAGGAAGAGAAAGAACACTATGCTCAAAAAGAAAACATAGTTGAAAATTTGAGAGTTCTGATTTTGTTTTTTTTCTGTCCAGAACTAAACACATCAAAACAGTTTCAGATAGGCTTCCTATAACAGAATGGGTGCTTGTTACAAGTATCAGAAAAGAAACAAGATGCAGTGACTTCTGCCTTTAAAAACTGGCTCTTTTGATGCTTCTTAGAGCAGTTCCCTGCTAGTGCAGCAGGGAGGAATAATGACAGAGTTACCTACTTTATAATAGTCATACAATAGGCCAAGAGCAGCAGCACTGTCCTCATCACCATTTATGCTCATCATAGCCTTGGTAGCTGCTGTTAAGGGGTTCTCCAAATACGACTTCCAGGCTTCATCTTCGCTGGTGTAGGCTCGTCTGGTGTTGAATGAAGTGTCATTTGGCACTAAGGCCACAAGTCGCTTGTTACTGCATAGACAGGAAGAATAAAATTGTGATCCAGAAGGGATTACTTCATTCACAAGGCATGGTAAAGAACATCAAATAGCTCAACTAAAGTTATATGTTTACATCAAGCAAGCATCTCTGGATTACACTTGGTGACATAAATATTTATCAGTATCAGGTATCTTCAGTGCTTAACAGAAAAAAAATAAATGTGTGCAGATCTTGTGATAATAATTCAAATGTATTTTTACTAGTATACAGACATAGGTATCTAAGTATTTTAAGACTACTTGGAAAAAAAGTGAGGCAACAACATAGGAACACTTTTACTCAGTATTTTTTCTAGATATACACTCGATTATGGAAAACCCCCCAACATTTAACTGATAAAAGACATGAATGAAAACCAAGAAAAAGCAACTAATACTAATCTAGGGTTCACCCACAGAGTAATAGTTCAGTATTTAATAACTGGGTACACCTTATAACTGAGCTAGTCTCTGCTTTTGGAATGCAATTTGTCAGTTATTTCAGAGACATTTTCTGTAACAGGACATGAGCAATGGGTCCAGTGGATGGAACAGAAATCAGCATATTTGGTCTCAATTCACACTTTATCACTCACCACATCTAGTTACAGACCCATGGTAGTACACACAAGATCATTAGTGAGTGGGATTTGCAGCAGAGCAGTTTTCTCCAGCCTGAAAGTGGTACAAACTGACTAGTGTCTGTGTACACTGCAAGAAAAGCTGCTGCAACACAGCTGTGGCTGAAATTTCCAGTATAATGGAAACATAAATGAAGATAATAGTACCTGCTTTTGCAAAATGTTCAATAAATATATTGATAAAAGAGCTAAACACAAAAAACTTGCATTCCTATTACACATGATAGTAGGATTAGGCAGTGAAATAGTAGAGTGAAGGGTGTGCTGCTCAGTGGGTGTTTCAAGAGTGCTGTCAAGAATTGTGGCTCAAGTTACAAGGATCACAATGAAACTTTTAACACAATACACCTTACAAATTGGAAAGCTGCAAATATGGCAGAATAATTAAATATACTGACTTAACTCATGAAAGTAGCAGTTAGTTATTCTTGGTGATCTCCATAAAACATTTCTTGCCATCTTCTACATGAAAACCAGCTTGTTACTCAGTCTCCTCTTTTTGCTTTGCCCTACCTGAAGCAGTGCCAGCTCCACAGACCTAACCCAACCAACTGCTGCTGTTGCACAGAGAGTGTGGCATTCAAACACTGTGCAAACGAGCCTTTTATTTGTTTTCAGAAATAGGATTTGATAAAAGCACAACTGAACCCATGCAGTAAATGCTCTCAGACGCCAGAGCACGCCTTGCCTGGCCCCCAAGCTGCAGCGACCAGCAGCAGGCTGGGGCCTCACCAGGAGCTCTGCTGTGAGTCCAGCCTGCAAAGTGCATCTTACAGTGTTTAAGGAAGAGAATGGGGATGGTGGAGATTACAATCTCTATGGTACAGAGCACTGTTTACAAGTTTCTTTATTTAATGAAAAACAAAATAATCTCTCTGGTACGCAGAGCACAATTTTATGAGCTCCATGGGGGAAGACAGCATTTCATAGCTGTGTATCAGAAAATACAGCCAACAATTACAGTACAGGTTATAATTTCCTTTCATCTAAAATAACTGGATTTTTAGATGTTTTCCTTTTTTTGTTTGTTTGGGGTTTTTTTGGGTTTTGGGGTGGGTTTTTTTGGAGGACCTTTCTGCCTGGCCTTTTGCTGTCTCTTCTAAAGATTTTTGTCTCTCTTGTTTCCACGTATACATGTGTTGTTAGAGGATTGCTTTGCTTCAGCAAGAGAAGCTGGGAATAAATTAGGAACCCAGGATCTGCTTGCCTTTTCAATACCTTATTGTTGGTGACTCAAATCAGATTTGCAACAGTCCTCCTGTTTGTGCCAGAGGTAGCTAAGGGCCTGTTCCCATTCTGGAGTAGTCAATTCTCCCTGGCCCAGAAGCAATTATTCCAAGGCAAGGATTCTCCTTTCCTCAACAAAGCTCCCCTTCAGCTAAATCCGGGCTGTTTCAGCGCATGGGTGACTGCCCATTGCAATGCACAAAATACCACTCATCCTTCTCCCTGTATCACAGTCTTCCCTTACAGTCAATAACTGCCTTTTGTTACTCAGAGCATTCACAGCCCTGCGATAGTCAGAACCAATTTATGAGCACTACAGGCAGATGGCAAGATGCCCTGCAAAAACATACCTTCTAAGAGTTGGGCTGTGCTTGTCTGTAAAAATGCTGGAGCGGAGGAATCAATCTCTGCTGCTCTAACATAGTCAGGACAATCTTAAAGCAAAGACCAGAGTGCAGTCTCTCAGAGGTGTGTATATGATTGTGTTGGGGAGAAGCTAAAGTAAGGGGGATAAATGCTCTGGTAACTGCCACTCAGTAAGTAAACAGTTGGGATGGCTGGAAAGGCAGAGGTGCGTAGACCTAGAGCCTTCCCAACAACTTTGCAGAGCGTATTTTCTCCAGAACGCAGGTTTTCACATTTCAAGACTAAAAAGCCGTCTCCTCTGGCTTGAGAGATGGTCTGCAGCGTAATCAACGGACACACTCATCGTGTTTACTCTGCAAACAGACTGAAACAATAGCACTAAGAAAAATAAAAAACTTCCTCATCACCCCCATCCCTGTAATCAGCTCTGTGGGAGGTTAATGGTCAGATCTAATTGTCACGATTTAACATAGTCAATCATTTCAAAGATTATATCCAAAGCAGTCAGCCAAAACAACTGGGTTCCCTTTAAGAAAACCTCTCTATTAAATAAGGTTGCTTGGATGGGAGGGAAGAGTTTCTCTTAAGAAATGAGATTCGTGTGTGCACATGCATTCCTCCTGCTTTCCCACAACTACTGAAGCTCCTGGACAATTTCAGCTAAATGTAACAGAGGGGTAGCAAAGTCCCCAAAACCAGACGAGATAAATACACTGCATTTTAAAATATGCCAAGAAAACCCAACATCCTGAGTGAGGCTCTGCACAGCTAAGCAACATGGTCTTGTAGGTACCTTCCATACCAGGACAATGCCAGCTGTTCCAGCTATGTAACCCAAGCCAGCAAGCAGCTGCTTGGAGTGACCCTGATGGCACCCAGACGACGTGGAAGACAAAGGGTGGGCACCTACAAGTAACAGCATTCCCACTGGGGAGAGCTGCTCTGAACACCCCACCTGAAAGAAAAGCCTCAGTTGGAGCCTGCAATTAGCAACACATCTATGAATCCTACCAAAAGCTGCATATCCATCAGCAACCCCAACCACCAAGAACCACTCTCTTCAGGAAGGAAGATGGGCCAAGATTGCAAGTGCAAGACTCCTATTGAAACTGACCAGCAGCACCAGCAAACAGCTGCTGTAGCCCCAGCTAGAGAACCTGCCAAGGAACTGAACGAGCCCAATGCCCGCGGTGCCCATGCCCCACAAAGGCTGGCCCCCCACCCCTCTATGTGGGAGTCAGGATGTGTGCTTACCGGAACACAGGAGAGAGCGATGCACCTGCACAAGCCGAGAGCACACCATTATTTCCTCATGGAGATAAAGCTTAAGAATTGAGGATACTTTGTGTCTAAAAAGTAAATGTTTCTTTTCAACCTGTCATTTGAGCTCCTAATGAATGCAAAATGTTTCAGTTGTTTTATGTCAAACGGTAGTTGTGTGTGAAGGTATTTTCTAGGGAATGGTCTAGCTAAGAGCTAGATTGTTCTGATACTTTAGTGTTTATGTCAAGACTGAACTTCAGATGGCCTTTATTTTTCAAAATCTTTCTTTCTCCCAACTGTTTAGTAGAGATTTTCCTGTTCACACCATCCTACATGATTTGTGTGCTTTCATAAGAAAACACATATATACATTTCCCAGATTTATAGCAGTTACGGTTATTTTTGATCTTATTTAAAATTAAGATTATGGAATTTTTAAAAACCTATACAAGCATAGCGTAAAAATGTGAAGATGTCAAAAACTTTATTTCCTTTCAGTTACTGCAGTCCAGCAACATAAACTGGAGAGGTATATTGTTCTTATCATCAATAAATCAGCTAAATGGAGAGGGCTGGTCTTTCAAGCTCTTCCTCGGATTAAAGATAATGACCATTCAACAGCCAGCACTCGGGACTATAGAATCCTACCACAGGCAAATTCTCACCCAGCTTGATGCAATTTGTTAATTAACTGACAAGGAATCAGAATTGCCCATTAACACACTCATGAACAATAGTGAAAGGCTTTGTGATCAGCTTCCTTTTTATTCAGAAACAAGATGTCCTGACTGCCAGTCTTTCTCAGACAATTTTGATGCTCAAGAGCTTTCTGCTGAATTGGCGAAGTTCAAGCAGCCCTCAACCTCTCTGCTAAATTTACCACTGAACATAAAACAGACTCATGCAGCCATGTTGCATCTTGCTCCATCACATGTTCAGCATTACTTGGTGCTAGTGGGCAAGAAAGCATCTTCCAACCTGCTCCGTATCTTTTCCCTTGCCCTGGAGACTTAACCCCGAAATCCAAAGCAGATAGTTTAAACTGCCAAGGTGGGCATCCAGCCCAGGCATTTCCACTTTTAACTGCGCCTTTTTTTTTTGACGTTGCATTTCTTCTTTCAACAAGTTTAAAAAAAATAAAGTTACAATCAAGCTGCTCCATTAACATACCTGCACACTTCTTCATTCCTTGACAATGCACAAGGATGTTCTGCCTGCATAGCTTAGATGTCAGATGGGAACACACAAGCAATACGTGCAAGACAGCAGAATGGGAGCAGTCCCAGTTCCCAGATTTCAGCCCAGGCCTGAGCCTGCCCGCTCTTACATGGGTGAGATAAGAGCGCCAAGCGCATCCATGCACATCCTCTGCAAAATATCCCTTCAAGAGAAGGGAGAGGAGGCATTGGTGTACACAGCTGTTAAAAAGTACACAAATTTTAGCATTAGTCAAGTAAGTGGAAAAGGCAAGACAGATACTCCTGTCACCCTGGTTCCCTGCTGAGAATGTCAAGGCCACAGGACATTGACCGTAATCTGCTTGGTAGCTGGTGACAAGAACATGCACAGAGCAACTGTGTCCAACCCATAAGCCCTGTCAGAAACTCAAATTCTAATGCAAGATGCTAGCCCAAGGGACCACCTCTACAATGCATGAAGACATACAACACACACCATGTTGCATCCTGGCTTCCTGCTCCAGTAATTGTCCAGATCAGAGACCTGGCTGAAGCATGCTGTGATTTAGTGTGCTATGGGAAGAACACCTGCCTGCTTAGTCTTTCCTCCAGTGCAAAGTAAGAAATGGGAAACTTCAAGAATGCCCATGTTTCATTTGGTGTGATGAAAGGTACGGAGCACGCTGCAGACCCCTCCAACAACCAGAAAAAGGGCAGACCTTCCCACTTCAGTTTTGACATAGCTAAGGGGGGCAGGGTATGATCATTTACAAACGTTTCAGTAGCTCTAAAACCCTCTAAGTTTATTTTATGCTTACACAAATCTCAGTTCAGCTATAAGGCAACTATAGAGCAGATTTAGAACAGATGCTCATACAATTTGTCTTAGAACTAATGCACATACATACAAATTCACAGGTACAAATTGAAGTACTATGACCATTTAAAATGCAGGACAGATCCCACAGAAGCTGGATAAGTTAACAAACTTTAGATTTCAGATCATAAATTTCTGTCTGTGCTCATTACACAAAGAAGTATCGGTCTAAACTAATCCCCTAGTGCTTGAAACCATTTGTTTTGAAGATTCAAATGTTAGTTTTGGCACAAGTTTACTACTCTCAGCACACTACTTTGTCTAGACATCAAGTTATAAACAAAAAACAACAACAAAAAAACCCAACAACACGTGTGACTCACTGCATGTTTTATTTAGTTAAAAAAATCTTGAGATTCCTCAGAATTTATTGCCAAAAGCATAACTAAACAGTCAGCAACACTGTTGTTTCAATTAGATAATAGGGTTCTGTTAAAAGTACAAAGGAGAATAAAAGTTTAACGAACAGGAAAATTACGGTCCATGTGTCTCAGTACTTTGTCTTTCATACACGACAATCACATCATTCCCAGAAGCACAACAAGTCTCCAAAATGCACTTAACCAAATTCAGTGAGCATATAAATATACAAATGGTTCGAAAGTGAAGGCAAAATGAAAGCATTTAGACCACCAGGAAATGAAAAGGTTAGATGCCCTCCGGCCCAGCCAGAAGCCTATAGCAAGGAAAAAACTCCCATTAAAGAGGCCAAATAATTCTGCCTGCTGATGAATGCAGATTTGGGACTTTTGCAATTTTGGGACAATTATACTTTTTTGAGCACAAGACAAATCTGAACAAGATTACACATGTTAAATGATTAAAAGAAATTATTTAACTTTACTAAACACTCCAAGAGGAAGTAAAATAATATACTGAGAGCAGCAAAAGTGAATGGCAAAATGGGCTAGTTCAACAATTTAATGCCTAGTAGAAGTTTTATTTGTTTTTACTCAGAACCAAAATAACTTGAGCAGGCAATAGTGATTAAAGAGATTAAAACAAATGGGTGATTCATTAACATTGACAAAAATTATTAACTATGACAAAGTGGAAGTTTGAAAAAGAAATATGACACAAGGATTAAATACATACAACAGTAAATGCTTACTGAGGACTATTTCAAGTAGGCAATTACCTTGACACAGAATTTTTATACTCATGATTTCAGAGACTTTCTGTTGTTCCTCTTGTAATTAAATATTATTTTTGCCACACAGTCTTTTGTTACTAGTGCACTAAGCCTATTGCTTTTTTTGTTTTTACCAAGAAGAAATCGGTCTCAAAAAAAGGGCAGGTTTCAGCATATTTGTAAAAAATAACTGACGTCTCAAAAAATGAGGAAAAACTGAAGCTCACAGCGCTCCTCCAGGCACTAACAGAGCTGATCCGAATTAGCAATTACTCAGCAGCTTCATAGCAGGACATGCTGTTAGTTAAGAAGTGTACTTCCAGTGTGCAAAGCACACGAGGTTGTTTCAGATGCCTTCAAGCAGCTAGAAGTAGCCTTTAAAATTAAAAACAGGTCATGACAAGGCTCCCCAGACCTGCTGCAGTTTAACCTGACCCTTGGCCTCGTGGTCCTTGTTCATTCTCTGCTTCCAGTTAATGGAAATGGAATAGTTACTGCACTGATTGCTTTTTCTTTCAGGATATTAGACCCTTTACACAGCCAGAAGAAAAACAGGAATTCAACAGCTGAGCAATCCTGCGAGTCAAGATTTCCCACAAATATGTTTTTTAAGTGTACAACCTCAAAAATATACTTTACAGGACAACTAAAATACAGAATTATGAAATACAGCATCACCACCCACAATTAGGAAAATTAACAAATTTAAATAGATACAGATATAAATATGTGTATAAAGAAATCTATATATGTAGTCTTTAAGGTTGGAGATACTCTCAAGCTACAAGTATGCTGCAATATTTGACTTCACAGTTCACATGCACTTAATATGGATTCCTTGGGTAAATATTTTGTTAGCAACCACTGTCTTCTTTATGAAGTTAGCCCTACAGAAGAATAGAACAGTATACCTGTATACTAAGATGTCTGAAATAATTACTTCTCTTCTTTTAATTAGCTAATACAGTCCCAATCACTGATTAAAAAGCTAATGAACATTCATCTCAGGATGAATTCCTAGATCAGGATTTGAAAGTGCTATTTTGTGTGTGTACAAAAAAGGGCAGTTTAATTGGCTGCTGCATAATAAGGAAAAAAATATTTAAGGCAACCATCAGTGGTCTGCACTGGATTAATATTTGTGGAAATGTTTGACAACAAACGTCAATCGGTGTAATGTCACTTCCCCTTCAGATGTCCCGGCCAGAACAAGGATGATGATGTTCCTGCTGACCCTTCCACCGGGAAGAGGTTTTGCGATCATTATAATCAAGGTAAAGTGAGCTGGGAAAATCCCCTCCCTCCTGTTCTGCTTTGATCTTCGGTCTGGTCTCAGACTTCAGCACCGCAGAGACACTGGTGTTAATAGCAACACCTAACCATTTGTTACCCTTACTCCTCTTGGTTAAGTTTATGGTTGCAAGTTCTATGAGGTTTTGCACACTGATTTTCCACCTTCTTTGCACAGAAATTATTTTCTAGGGAACATCCAAGACAGCATGTCTGACATTTGAAAAGTGCAAAAGTAAACACATCTACTTCCTGTTTCTCCATTTGTTCACTTTGGAAAACTCAACTCAATGGACGCCCTATTCATACACTCAGCAGTAGGAAAAAAAAAACCAAAACAAAACTGACTAGTCTGTCATCTAACTGACACTCAGGATCTGCTGACAGAAAACATATTTGACCTTTAAAAAAAAAATTAAGAACTATTCACAGAATCACATTGTAAATGGCAAATGCCCTCTTTGTATTATAATATGTATCATCATCTTCATGGCCAGGCTTCCCGAAGGAAGATTTGAGAAGGGCTCTACCCACGTGAGTGTGTCCTTCAAGCCTGTGCAGTGGATTTAAAAATAATATTATAAATGTGCTTAAAATAAATATTATGAAGGCAGCACATTTACACACTATGGCGAAAATAGTAAATCAGAATTATCCTGTGAAGAGCCCAAGATCAGCTCCTGCCACAGATACTACCGAGCAGCAGGCTGGATGTGAACGTGCCTCCACTGACACATGGGAACAGGTCTGAACCCATTCCCACCTACGGGCTCGCTCTCCCCTCAGTTATTTACCCACAAGCACATGCTCCGCTGCAGATCCGGGCTGCCCCAAGCCCTCCTTAATGCGGTCAGCCCGAGCATGCCCCAGCCCCATCTCCCTGCTATCTTGAGTAGCTCTTGCACAGCGTGGCCTGACAGACGGGCAGTCACACAGCTTGGCAGCCAGCAGAGCCACAGGGCCAGCGTGCTGGGCCAGCAGCGAGCCTGCTCTTCGTGGAACTGCGCTGTCAGCCCATGCGGGACTTCACACAACAGCAGGGACACAACCGTGGCACCTACAAGGCAGATCACCAATGGCTGTACAATTGTTGCTCCTCACAAAGTACTGCCATCAATCTCCAAAACCCAGTTAAGCCTGACAAAGTCATTTGCTCACTGGTTGGCTTCACTAATGCACTACAGCCATTACGCTGGAATTTTGCAGTGATCTTTTTTTCCAGTACACTACATGTAAGAACAACTTTTCAGCCTATAAATGCAGAAACAAACCCCGGAATCATCTTTACACCTTGCAAAGGGATGGCCCCTCCTCCCTAGTCTCGATTCAACCCCCACGCTCCCCTCATAATGAGGCTGGAAATTGGATAGTAACAGAAGCAGCTGCACAGACCTCCAAAACATTCATAGAGAGGCGGGGGCACACAGTCACATTTCCTTCTGCAGAGATTCTAAATTGAGCAGTTCTTGTCTTTAACACCCTGCCATCTGCTTGAACCCCCTCCACATGTGAACCCACACCAATGAAAAATCGATGTCAAAAATAACCTCCAGAAGACTGGTCTACTCTCAGACCAACACCCCCCTGAGCCAGTTTTCTGGCTGCACAACCAGCTCTACTGACACAGATGAGAGGGCATAACAGAGACAGGAACAAGTGGCTGCAGCCTGCTTAAGTTGGTACTACCTCTGAAAAAATGCCTGTGCAATCATGCCTTATGTCTCCTGACCAGAGGGACTTTATGGAAAAAAGCAGGCAAGACCCAGCTTAGGCTGAAAGACTAAAGAGAAAAGACAGGAATATCTTAAGGATAATCTCCCCTTCCAAGCTCCTCAGCTGGCATTAAGATCAAACACCTGGTTCTCTAGCATTTTCACCTAACAGCCCCTTATGTCCACTACAGAATAAAAGCACTATTCACCTTCCTCCTTTAAAGCACTCTAGAACCATTGTCCCTGCTCCTCCCTCCAAGGTGGAGCACTGCACGCAGCCCGGTTGTGCTGTAGTGCAGCAGGGTATACCACCTCTCCACAAAACCTGGCAAGTCCCACAGAACGTATTTTCCACACTTTCTATATCCCCTCAGCTGTTTAGTCCTCTCTACATCAGCACTTTACTAGCACAAGCCCTACACAGACATGTCCAATGACACTGACAAATTAACTGACCTCCAAATAATGAGCTTCACTCTCCAGTCTTGCCTGTAGGGAAGACCTGGTTTTAACTAAAAGAAAGGCCATGTGGATAAAAATAATGTACTCTCTGGATTAGGTTTAAATTAGATATAATTAGAGCCTAAAAAAAAGAAAAAACTAACCCCCAAAAACCTAGCCATGCAAACTCCCCTCACCGGTCTATTACCTCGTTCCATCTGGTCATCTCTTCTGAAAACAAATGTATTTGTCTTCTCGTGTTACACTTGCGTGTAGAGCACAGGGGACTTCTTTACTTTTTATTTCCTTTCCAAACTCTTACCTATCACCTACGAATTTTCTAAAGACCTTAACCAGAAACAGATCATGGGCATAACTGCAATGAGGCAAGTGCTGTTACTTGAGGTTACACGCTCAGCCACTGCTTTTAAGTTCCTCACAGCGGTAACAGCAGCAGCACAACACAGAGCAGGGGATGGATGAAGGGCATTAACACTCTGTCTCAGGAGCTTACACCTCTGCAATACTGTTCCTATTGGAAAGGTCCAGAGAAGAACCACTTTCGCCTTAGTTTCTTAGACGAGTTAGGTTTCCACTGCACTGGTTTTTTTTGTTTCAAAGCCGACTATCGTGCGAAGTTGTTCTTCTGACCCTCCCCACCCCTCCATATTCCCCTCCCACTCCCGTTAACTGGCCTTGATCTGCCGCAGCCTTGTTTCTGACTGCTCAAACTACTGGCAACTAGGCTCGGCTAGGGAGTAATTTACAGGCCCCTTTCACCTTCGTGCAGTTCTGGAACCGCCCGTCGCTTTGGGATGCCCTCCGTCACTGCTTGTCAGCTCTTTCACGGTTAATCTGGTTCCCTTCCCGACGCAATGACTGCTCTTTCACCTGCTCCTCCCCCGCCTCACGGGCACCCCTCAGGGCTCTATCCTAATTCCCTTCCTTGCACTTAAATCATTTGCTGCGCTAATCTGCCCACCTAAGGCATTAGTTCCCATCCCAGCTCAGATGAACTCCTAAACCCTACTCTGCTCCCAACTCCTACCCCAATCAGTTTAACTTCATGTCAGTAACTACCTTTGCACAATTCCACTGTCAGCTGATGTTTGAGAAGGCCAGGCTTAATTTTTTTTAATCCTTCTCCTCTGAACGGCCCTGTTTCTCCCCTATGAGGGCAGCCAACCCTGCTCTTCTCTTTTGTTGGATAATCTCCTTCTTTCACTCCTTGACAGGCAGGTTGACACCAAGCCTCTCTCCAGTATCAGGCTCCTCCTCTCCACCTCCTTTGGCACAAAGGCTCCTGGGGAGCCCAACCAGGGCTGCCATCTGAGCAACTCGAAGCGTAGCCGAGATCACATCCGTGTCTGGGGCACTCCTACCTGCACCGGGGCAGCACTAAAACCGAACTGCCACTTGCCACCCTCCATCTTCTTTACCCTGTAACTCTCCCCAGCCACCCCCTGCAGAAACACTGATCACCCGAGCAGGGAAAATGGCCTTCCCGCNGGACACCGTGCCCGCCGCTGGCCCCGCCGCGGCCCTGGGTGTCCCGGGGGGACCCAGCGTTGCGGCCGGTGGCCCCGGGAGGCCGCGGGGAGTCCCCTCGCAGGGCCGCACTGCCCCGGCCCCGCTGCGCCGGGCCTGCACGAAGAGGGGCTGCGGCGGGCCCGGGGCCGGNTCCTCCCCCGCCTCACGGGCACCCCTCAGGGCTCTATCCTAATTCCCTTCCTTGCACTTAAATCATTTGCTGCGCTAATCTGCCCACCTAAGGCATTAGTTCCCATCCCAGCTCAGATGAACTCCTAAACCCTACTCTGCTCCCAACTCCTACCCCAATCAGTTTAACTTCATGTCAATAACTACCTTTGCACAATTCCACTGTCAGCTGATGTTTGAGAAGGCCAGGCTTAATTTTTTTTAATCCTTCTCCTCTGAACGGCCCTGTTTCTCCCCTATGAGGGCAGCCAACCCTGCTCTTCTCTTTTGTTGGATAATCTCCTTCTTTCACTCCTTGACAGGCAGGTTGACACCAAGCCTCTCTCCAGTATCAGGCTCCTCCTCTCCACCTCCTTTGGCACAAAGGCTCCTGGGGAGCCCAACCAGGGCTGCCATCTGAGCAACTCGAAGCGTAGCCGAGATCACATCCGTGTCTGGGGCACTCCTACCTGCACCGGGGCAGCACTAAAACCGAACTGCCACTTGCCACCCTCCATCTTCTTTACCCTGTAACTCTCCCCAGCCACCCCCTGCAGAAACACTGATCACCCGAGCAGGGAAAATGGCCTTCCCGCCTGGCTGCCTCACGGCGGCTCTGGGCGCCACGCCGAGCCACCGCCGCCATGGCGGGAGCGCGGCCCGGCCCGTGCGGTTCCTTCACCGAAGGCAAATGACCCACCCGCTCTGGGCCGACGGCCCCGGGCGCTGGCAGAGCCGCCGTGGCGGGAGCAGCGCTCGCCGCGANGCGGGAGCGGGATGATTCCAGCTCCTTCTCATCGTCCTCCTCCGGCCCCGCTACTGGGAAAGTTACTTTTTAACCCCGCCGGTCTCCGGGCAGCCGCAGGCCCGCCGGGGCGGCCCGCCGGGAAAACAAGGTCAGGACGGCGGGACCGAAGGCGCACGGAGCGGCCGGGAACACCTGGGCCGAGCCAGGGCCTTCCTCCCGCCGCCCGGGCCTCCTGCCCGCCCGGCCCCAGCCGAGGGGGGGAGGACGGCCGTGCCCGGCCCTTTGGGATAAAAGCCCTTTGTTGCGCCAACACAAAAGCCAAGAACCACTTTCCGTCCGGGGCCTTCGGCGGGCGGAGATCGCGCCAGTCTTCCAGGGCGAGAAGCACTCTCTCCCGTAAAGCGACTCTCGAGGAGAGGGGATTAAAAAAAACCCCAAAACATAAAAAACCAACCAACCACACAAAAACCTAAACTAAAAGGAGAAATAAAAAATTAAATCTCGCAGCCCCACGGCCAGGCGGCGACCGAGGTGCGGGGTGGCGAGGCGCAGCCTTGTCCTGGGGCTCTCCGGAGTGTCTGTGCGCCCGGTCTGGCGTCGCTGTAGGAGGGAGAAGAGGGAGAAGCGCCGTCCTGGCGGGTCCGTGTCCGCCAGCGGCGAGGGGGAGCACGGCCAGCCCCGCGGGCCGCCCCGCGCGGCGGGCGCAGCGGCGTGCCTGCGATCACTTACTTGTCCGTCTCTTGTGACATGTTTGATCCAATGAACTCTCTCCCCTTTTCCCGGTGCCTCCGTCTCCCTGGCGGAACTGGACTTTCAGGTCTGTGCAGGTGAAGGTGTGCGTGTGAACGCCCGGGACGGCAGAACCAGAGCTACTGGTAATTCTGCTTTCCTTCCCCCCCTCTCCCGGCTCCGCAGCCAGCCGCCGAGGCAGGACAGGTAGAGCCCCCTCCCCCTGGCATGTGGGGAGCGGCGGGGCTCGGCACCGGAGGGG